>JBCNJP010000104.1:0-67113 GCA_039602395.1 Deinandra increscens subsp. villosa | reverse complement strand
TAATAAATATTATTATTTAAAACGATGTTTAATACTTGATTGAACTGATCTTCATGATACGTTATCGCATGTTCATCCTTTGTATTTATTTACATAAATGCCTTAATACGTGAACATTCGTAATTGCTGATTTTGTAAACTGATTAACTAACGGGTTTTCAAAACGCTACAAACGGGATTATACGTCAAGACTTGACCGGTATCATTTGGGTAACGTTCGTTACTCAAATGATCAAGTGGACCCTTATGCATGTTGTCTTATGTTTTATTAGGACGTTACTTGCTAGTTGCCACTCGGCAATCCATCATCATCACTAAATCAAGTGAGTTTCACGGCCCCTTTTCTTTTCAACTGTTTTACACTTATGGGGGAGAAATCATGAACTGATAAAATGCTTTTTACTTAATGTTATGGTTTACCTGTTAGCCGTATGACTACATGTTCCATTCTGTATCCCAAACAACTGGTACTTTATCGTTATAAACGTTAGTACAACTGAAATCCCACTATTAATTGAATTCGATTAGTTCTGCTCGAAACAATAACTAGTGAATAGATCTATTTGGGTTGACAACCCTGCCCAGATTGGTAGCTCCAATCCTGACTTCGTATATTGTCAAGGGGTACACGTCAGTTATTCTTGCCTGTTCGGTATTCTTGGGATAGAATGCTATGAGTGGGTAATCCGTTAGTATTCGAATTTGAGGTTCATGGTAGGATCTTACAACCACGACAGTAAACCAACGTAACATTTAAGTATGCCGTAAACTGTTATCCCAACATGCCGTAAACTGTTATTCCAACATACCGTAAACTGTTTTTCCAGCATACTGTAAACTGTTTTTACAAACTTACCATAGAATCATAAACCTGTGAACCTCACCAACTTTATGTTGACCTTTTTAAAACTCATGATTTCTCAGGTATCTAAGCTTATCATGGAAGACGTGCAAATGGAGCTTCACTGTAACTTTCGACCCTGCTTCACTGGAGTCGTAGTCCCGACCTATCTTAAATAAACTGATTTATGATTTCAATATCAATCCAAGACTTTTATTCAAATGTAAGACATTATCATTTCACCACAATTTTCCGCTGCAACATAAATGGTGTTATGTTTTAAATGACGTTTGAATTTAGTAGAAGTTGTTGTATATCTGCGACTATGATTCCGTCTTGCTCACACCCAAATCCGTTGACCGGGGTGTGACAGATTGGTATCAGAGCCGTGGTTATAGCGAACTAGGTTAAACAAATAAACAAAAACCAAACCTGGACTATAACCCGCTCCGAAGCTACCGTTTGCACGCAAGACCAATTCCTTATCATATTGGTTACGTTAACTTATGCTTTACATATATGAGTTATTATTACTGCAACTGGTACATTTATATCTTTATTCTAGATACTGTTATCGTGTTACCAGCTATGTTCTCTCATGGAATATTATCGCAGAGATGACTTCCGAAGAGGTCATCTGCATATCTGATTCCTCTGGAAAAGACACAGTCGTGTCTGAGTACACGCATTCCCCTGAGGACCATAAACTGTCTAGCCTAGTGCTGGACATTCTCACCGTTGGTATAGTCCGACAGTCCTCATTACCATCGCGTTTTCTGATACCATTGTGACCCCGTCTCTCAGATGACTCCTCGAACCACCCGATTCCCACCGCTGCCGCTGACAGTGCGACCACTACTACTGGTGACATGCATACGATGTCATGAACAAGCCCTTGGAGTGATCGGCGATGAGATCACTAGACTCCCCACCTGGACCGATCTGGCGACACTAGAGAACCGTCCAACCGCCATGGAGTATCACCAGGCTTCCACACTAGGTGTTATGGAGTCACTGCACGCTCGTATGAGTGGTGTCAACATGGCCTACACCGATCTGCGGTTGGCCAACGAGTCCTTCCAGACGGGAGTCGCTTACCTAGAGGAATTCCCTGGGCGAGTGTTCAGTTACATGAACCTCACTGCCCAGATCACCACCACCTTAACTATGCCCTCTGGACTGCCACCACTCTAGATAGCGTGATCTAGAATCTAAACTTTTGATCCCTCATTTTTGCAATGAAGAATATTTACATATTTTGTTGCAATGGGACTACGAGCCCAGAACGAAGATTTATCCTCTTTTGACTATCGTATATTCTACCAGTTAATATGGTTAATGGAAACTGGTATTATGATTATTATCACGATTTTCATGTTCATGATTGATGTTATTACTGTTATATCATGTTATTCGTGTATGATGTTCCCCTCTGCTTCCTGTTTCTTGGTAGTGCCTGCGCGCGTCATGTTTTGGTATCATGGATGTATGTCGTGACAGCTATGCTCGCGCATGTAATAACCCCATTCACATATAATCTAGACTTTCCCTTATGTTGACATTAATAACTTAAAGCGAAAGTATGCCGCCTAGACGCCAAGCCACCAGAAATGCTTCACCTCCTCCGCCCTTGAGCACGGTAGAGATCTACAAATCGATTGCTCAACGCTTTACTGAAACCGTCGCTACTACTGCAACCCAACGTCACACGGACGATCGGGCGCGCAGTAAGAACGAATTAACCAAGGTTAGAAAACACCAGACTACAATTTCACCAAATTGTGTTCAATGTTTTAACCTAACATTGTAAGCCCTCGTGAATGTTCATAAAAGAACTTTATGAATTAAAGCCTACACATTATAGAGGTTCCGTGAGCTGTTCACCCTATCCGAAGGACCGGTTACACCGGTACAGCACCCCTATGCTCCTAATGCAACCTACACCACAATCTCGATTGTGGTAATGTCTACTGTAACATCTACAAGGTTAAAAGACATGTAACACGTGATTGCCCAAATCGCACTTGCTACGGTTGCGAGGAAATTAGCCATTACAAAGGAATGCCCGAAGGCGAAGAATCGAGATGCTAACCATACTAGAGGAAGAGCTCTCGTGATCAATGCCAGAGACGCCCGTCGTAACCCCAACGCGGTGATGGATACGTTTCTACTAAATAGCAATTATACCTCTGTTTTATTCGGTACAGGTGCCGATAGAAGCTTTGCGTCTACCGATTTTAGTCAATTACTTGGCATCACCCCTGTTGCCTTAGACGCTAAGTTGCGATAGAATTAGCAAATGGAGATTTGATAGAAACCGGAGTAATCTACCCAGACTACCCGCTGACCATTACTTCAGCATCGAATCAATGTCCGTTGATTTAGGAAGTCTCAATATAATCATTGAAATGGATTGGTTAGAAAAAGAACCATGCAGAAATTGGGTGTCATGAGAAAATGGTTGGAGTGCCGTTAGCATATGGCAACACTCTGGATGTATAAGGCGAAAAGAGTGGAGCCGAACTAGATATCCTGTCTTGTATGAAGACACATAAATTCCTCCACAAAGGATGCCATGTCATTCTAGCTCATATCACAAAGAGGAAACTGAAAGAGAAGCGTATCGAAGATATTCCTATTGTCTGCAAATACCTGAAAGTCTTTCGAGAAGACTTTCCAGGCTTACCCCCAGCACGACAAGTAGAGTTTCGCATCGACCTAACACCCGGAGCCACCCCGTTTCTAGGTCCCCTTACTGACTGGAACCGTCTGAAATGAAAGATTTATCTAGCCAACTGCAAGAGCTGCTAGATAAGGGCTTCATTCGTCCAAGCTACTCCCAGTTGGATGCACCCGTGTCAATCGTGAAAAAGAAAGATGAAACGTTAAGGATATGTATCGACTACCAAGAGTTGAACAAACCATTACCCGCTTCCAAGGATCGATGACTTATTTGATCAACTTCAAGGATCATACTTCTATTCCAAGATCGATCTGAGGCCGGGGTACCACCAACTGCGAGTTAGATATGAAGATGTCTCGAAGACAGCGTTTAGAACACGCTATAATCATTACGAGTTCCTCGTTATGCCATTCGGTTTGATTAAAGCACCGGCCGTATTCATGGACTTAATGAATCGCGTGTGCAAACCGTACCTGGATAAATTTGTTATCGTGTTCATCGACGATATTTTTTTTACTACTCACGTAGTAAGAAAGAACATGAAGGACACTTGAGACTCATCTTAGAACTGTTCAAGGAAGAAGAACTCTCCGCGAAATTCTCCAAATGTGACTTTTGGATTCGCGAAGTACACTTTCTGGGTCATGTGATCAACGACCGAGATATTCATGTTGGTCCGTCTAAGATTGAATCAATCAAAGATTGGAGTACTCCCACGACCTCAATCAAGATTCGATAATTCTTAGGTTTTGCTGGCTATTACCGCTAATTCATTGAATTTTTTTTTGATAGCCCAGCCTCTTACCACCCTGATCCAGAAAGATAAGAAGTACATGTGGGATGATTAAAACCGAAACTTCTTTCCAGTTGTTGAAGAAAAAAAAAACTTTGCAACGCCCCAACGATATCCTTACTTGACGGAATCGATGATTTCGTAGTATACTGTGATGCTTTGCATTAGGGTTTTGGGTTGCGTATTGATGCAGAAGTCATTGCTTACGCCTCTCGACAACTGAAGATTCATGAGAAGAATTACACGAATCGCGACTTAGAACTTGGAGCATTTGTCTTTGCCCTCGAAATCTGGAGGCACTACCTCTATGGGACTCGGTGCGTTGTATTCACCAATCACAAGAGCCTCCAGCACATCTTTAACCAGAAAGAGCTAAACATGGGACAACGACGATGGTTGAACTGCTTAACAATTACGAATGTGAGATTCGTTATCACCCGGGCAAGGCTAACGTTGTAGCCGATGCTTTAAGTAGGAAGGAACATGCCAAACCGCGAGCACTAGGTATGACCATACGCTCGAACCTCACGTCACAAGTTCGTGACGACCAAACCGAAGCTCTTAAGCCGGAGAATCTGGAAAATGAATGCTTGCATGGCAGGGAGAAACAACTGCTTGAAAAGCCTGATGGAACCATGAACTATGTAAATAGACTATGGGTACCTAGCATTAGAAACTTAGGCTAGTGTTTGATGAAGCCCACAAATCCGGATATTCCATCGAACCAGGGATCCAACAAAATGTATGTATGAAGGAGTTATACTGATTACCAAATCAAAAGGAAAAATCCAGACCTTAAAAAGGTACGTTGCGTAGTTATGTGACAGATTGTCATCACGCAAGACAAACCTAGGCAATGGTTGAGACAACTATTTTTTTTCCAATCGTCGAGTTTCCTTATTGCAATAGATATCGCACGAATATTCAAGTTGCCCCTTTTCGAAGGCTTGTATGGAAGAAAGTTTCATTCGCCCCTTCGCTGGACCGAAGCCAGTAACAGTCATCTGACTGGTCCAGTGATAGTTCATGAAACTACTAAGGAGACCTTTCAATTTCTGAAAGCCATAGGTAATCTCCAGGAGAACTACGTTAACACTCGACGCGAACCCTTAGAATCTATAAGGGGGTTCAAAACCTTATAATGGATTCTGTCTCTGAAAATAGTCCTGGAGAGCTAGGCATGCTTAAACCTCATCGGTCCCTTGAGATCCTGGAACGGATTGGACCAATGGCCTACACACCCATCTTGTCTAAGAACCTATTAGGACCTTAGACTGCAAGACCAATAGACTGGAGCCAAACCGCATATCCATTATTGTTATCATTAAGGAATCCCCGTAATCAAAGAAGATTCCGTCCGGTAGCAAATCAATCTAAACTTTTCCATAAGCCATCTTGTCCCCGATACATTTCATTATCTGACAAACTGAAAAACTCAAGTATGAGCAAAGCTTAGGCTGATCATGTAAGGCAAATCACAATTGTGGGTGCACACATAATTGTAATTTGAACTGCATGAAAATCCTGGTAGAGCCCATTCATGAGAAATCCTGACTTATCCAGAAACCTTCCTCCGTGTGTCAATCCTCAATCATTTATCAGACTATTGAGATTTATCTGCCGACAATCGTCGCAAACCCTTATCCTTTAAAGAGTGATCGCGTCATGTTAAAAGTGTCACCTTGGGAAGGTGTCATCCGGTTCGGCAAACGAATAACGCTTAACCCTCGTTACATCAGTCCATTTGTAATCACTGAGACAATCAGACCAGTAGCTTACCGTCTACGCCTTCCCGTATAACTAAGTTGTTTGCATGATGTCTTTCACATTAGTAATCTTAAGAAATGCTTGTCTGATGAAACGCTTGTCGTCCTACTTGACGAAATTTAAGTTGACAAAACACTTCACTTTATCGATGAACCTGTCGAGATACTTGACCGAGACTTTACGAGAACGAAGCATAGATGCATTCCCATTATCAAAGTGTGCTGGAACTCATGGCGAGGTCCAGAGTACACTTGGGAACACGAGGACCAAATGCGTCTGAAATATCCTCGTCTTTTCGGAAACGTCGCATTCAACCAGTGATCAAAAGCTGAATTTCGGGACGAAATTCTTCTAACTGGGGGAGAATGTGACACCTCGTCCAAAAACCCTAGGTCAAACCCCTTTACATTGACTTTTAATTAAGTATTAATGTGCATTAACTGATCTGATTACTGTTTAAACTGTTAATTACTGTGCCTAACAGCTAACTGATGACGTAAATCTAATCCCGCGTTTGTACTTGAAGCGTATACCCGTAACTTTCATAAAGATTCCATGGATTAATTATGGAATTTCAATAACAAGAAAATAAATATAAAATGTATTTTTATATTTTATCCAAAACCGGTGTCGAACGTTTATATAACCGACACAGGAAACTGATAAGTGGTCGTATGTTTGAAACCATTCGGTTTTAAACAATTTGGACGGTCGAGCTTAAAACTGTTGCGAACTGACAAAACTGAAAATGTAAACCGTAACCTGTGTACAAAACTGAAAACTATATCCGATTTCTGAAAAACTGTTATAACCGAATCGAACTATTGTTTTTACGAAATAAAAACATCACAAACTGAAATCGTTGTCAAGACTTAAGCCAAACTCCAACCGAACACCCAATTGGGCCCGACTTGGCCCAATAGGCCCAATAAGCCTAAAACAATAAAACCGAGCCCGAAAACTTGACTCATTACTCAAACGTAATACTCCGAATGATCGTGGCTATCCGTAACCTCAACCGATGCACAACGGGCCCAGACCTCGAACCGGCACCCCGTTTGGACCCGTACGGCCCATAACCGACGGACCAGCCCAATTACATTTTTCTTTAAAATGTTTTGGGCCATATATAGCCCAAATCCAACAGGTTAATATTAAATAATATTGGCCCTTTAAACTTGCATAAATTTTTGTAAAACTTGTTACCACTTATTATATATTTATAAAAATTGTCATAAACTTGTATACTCTTTATACATTGTTAAATATAAAAGTTGTGGACTATTTCCCCTCCAATAATCCTATGTTTTATAAACATTTTTAGTACACAACACATTTTTATAAAGCATGACAAGTTTTATAAAATAAAATAAAGTCACTAACTAAGTTATTTTTATAAAACTTGGTAGGAGACTTTTAGGTATAAAAATTGTGATAAAAAATAAGGCCACACCACCCTACACCACCTAGCCATCATTACCAATAATCCTGCATACTTTTACCTCCCTTTCACCACACAATTCACCAACTCACCCCTCTTTCTCATTTCCTTTTCTTTTTGTCAGTAAAGAACAAGCAAAGCAATCCCATCAACCACCTCCACTTTCTCTTTTCCCTTTTTTTCTTCCTTCCTGCATGAACAACCACCAAGCACACCCACTTCTTTTTTTCTTTTTCTTTATTTTTGTGTGATTGATCAACAACCATCACCACCATCTTGTTGCTCCTCCTCTTTCACGTGTATACACCACCACCACCGCAAGTAATTGCCGCCACTCCACCTCCATCTCTCTTTTTCTTCTTCCTGTCGAGAAGCACAACCCCATAGCCACCATCTCTTTTTTTTCCTTTCCGGTGAAAGAACAACAATCACCGCCACCGGACTGAACTGCCGGCTGCCACTACCACCTCTCCTTCCCTTTTTCTGTCGAGAAAACGCAGCCACCACCACCTCCTTCGGCTGCCATCACACCACCACTGCCACCGCACTACTGCTGCGGTGCAGCCCCTCAGCCGCCGGAAATCGCAGCTGCCGAGCTGCTGCTGTGCGACTGTTTTACTGCCACCGCCACCCTGCCTAGCTGCTCCCACCACCACTGCCATAGAGCTGCTGCTGTGCGCCAGCTGCTGCTGCCCGGAACCATCGCCTTCAACCACCGCCACCCTCATCTCCTCTATTCTTCTCGGCAGCCAAACAACCGCCACCACCACCGTACGCCGCCACTACCGAGTTACTGCTGCGGTGCCGCTGTGCTGTTGCCGTTTCCCGTCGCCAGTGCCGCTGCTGTGGACAGCCATAGACCACCGCGAACCACCACCTTTCTCCCTATATATGTCGGTTTAAATCCTCTCCTTTTGTGAGTCTTTTTAACCGTTTCCGTTTACGTTTTTAATACGTTTTATACGTTCCCAAACGATCCCCGAGTCTTGACAACTAACCGTTTAAACACGAAGCTTTCTAACGATCATAAACACCGAACTATATTTTTATATAAACCTTAAGGTTATAAGTTTGAAAATGTGATTTTGTCAATAACTACATTCATATAAATACCCATGTTTAAAGTTACTAATAAACGGGTTAATTTGATTATTTAGTTAATTGATGATGTTAAGATATATATTGCATGGTAAATGATTGTTACTCTTATGTTTTAACATGATTATAAATAGCTAGACTTGTTATTTATAATCTAAATTGTTAATCATCTTGTTTACAACTTAATAGATGCTAAATACAATTTATGAATGGACTAAATATGATAATATGGACATTAGAGTGATAACCTTGGCTTTGGACTTAAAATAATGACTTAGGAACATTATAAATGAATTTTTATGGTAAATATCAAATTTAGTAATTTTATAAATTACTTGGATAAATATAGCCATAAAATATCACCATGGAATTTATTATATAAAATGGACACATTTTATAAAAATATAATATCTAAATACACAAGACTTAAATGACTTGTTAGATTTTATAAAAACGAAATGGATAAAAATATATATAAATATATTTTATATAAAAAAAAATGATAAAAGAACATATTTATGTCACTTGACATAAAAAGTATAAATCTTGGATTTTATACAAAAAGTGAAAATGTTTTATGTTAAGAATATTCTATAAAAAGTCTTTAAATTTAAAACTCTCACTTTATTTAATAAATAAAGTTATTTAGAAATGATTTTATAAAAATAAAATCAAAAGACTTATAGAAACTATGAAAAACATATTTCTGATTATTTTAAATAAATCAAAATAATCAAAACGTTTTAACCGGATCAAATGTTTATTTTTAAACGTTTGGAATTGAAACGAAATCTTTAAACGATTTAAAAAAAATGTTTTACGACGTAATAAATCGTAAATAATTATTTTCAGCGAATAATTATCCTCCTGAATTTTCGAAACCCTAATTTGAGTTAAAATCATTTTGGTTTGTTAACATAATTATTTTTAATAATAATTATATTTACATTAACTCAAAACCCTAATTTTCAAAACATGAGTTTAATATTAAAATAACTTTTAATATTTACCTACTTGTGTTTAATCATTAAATCTTTAACTTGTAATAATTTGATAAATTATTCCAACAAGTTAGAATAATTATTTCGATAATAATTATAACTTAACGCGATTAATTATCCAATCGATCGAGCGAACATAAAAATAATAATAAATATTATTATTTAAAACGATGTTTAATACTTGATTGAACTGATCTTCATGATACGTTATCGCATGTTCATCCTTTGTATTTATTTACATAAATGCCTTAATACGTGAACATTCGTAATTGCTGATTTTGTAAACTGATTAACTAACGGGTTTTCAAAACGCTACAAACGGGATTATACGTCAAGACTTGACCGGTATCATTTGGGTAACGTTCGTTACTCAAATGATCAACTGGACCCTTATGCATGTTGTCTTATGTTTTATTAGGACGTTACTTGCTAGTTGCCACTCGGCAATCCATCATCATCACTAAATCAAGTGAGTTTCACGGCCCCTTTTCTTTTCAACTGTTTTACACTTATGGGGGAGAAATCATGAACTGATAAAATGCTTTTTACTTAATGTTATGGTTTACCTGTTAGCCGTATGACTACATGTTCCATTCTGTATCCCAAACAACTGGTACTTTATCGTTATAAACGTTAGTACAACTGAATCCCACTATGAATTGAATTCGATTAGTTCTGCTCGAAACGATAACTAGTGAATAGATCTATTTGGGTTGACAACCCTGCTCAGATTGGTAGCTCCAATCCTGACTTCGTACATTTTCAAGGGGTACACGTCAGTTATTCTTGCCTGTTCGGTATTCTTGGGATAGAATGCTATGAGTGGGTAATCCGTTAGTATTCGAATTTGAGGTTCATGGTAGGATCTTACAACAACGACAGTAAACCAACGTAACATTTAAGTATGCCGTAAACTGTTATCCCAACATGCCGTAAACTGTTATTCCAACATACCGTAAACTGTTTTTCCAACATACTGTAAACTGTTTTTACAAACTTACCATAGAATCATAAACCTGTGAACCTCACCAACTTTATGTTGACCTTTTTAAAGCTCATGATTTCTCAGGTATCTTAGCTTATCATGGAAGACGTGCAAATGGAGCTTCACTGTAACTTTCGACCCTGCTTCACTGGAGTCGTAGTCCCGACCAATCTTAAATAAACTGATTTATGATTTCAATATCAATCCAAGACTTTTATTCAAATGTAAGACATTATCATTTCACCACAATTTTCCGCTGCAACATAAATGGTGTTATGTTTTAAATGACGTTTGAATTTAGTAGAAGTTGTTGTATATCTGCGACTATGATTCCGTCTCGCTCACACCCAAATCCGTTGACCGGGGTGTGACAGATTGGTATCAGAGCCGTGGTTATAGCGAACTAGGTTAAACAAATAAACAAAAACCAAAACTGGACTATAACCCGCTCCGAAGCTACCGTTTGCACGCAAGACCAATTCCTTATCATATTGGTTACGTTAACTTTTGCTTTACATATATGAGTTATTATTACTGCAACTGGTACATTTATATCTTTATTCTAGATACTGTTATCGTGTTACCAGCTATGTTCTCTCATGGAATATTATCGCAGAGATGACTTCCGAAGAGGTCATCTGCATATCTGATTCCTCTGGAAAAGACACAGTCGTGTCTGAGTACACGCATTCCCCTGAGGACCATAAACTGTCTAGCCTAGTGCTGGACATTCTCACCGTTGGTATAGTCCGACAGTCCTCATTACCATCGCGTTTTCTGAGACCATTGTGACCCCGTCTCTCAGATGACTCCTCGAACCACCCGATTCCCACCGCTGCCGCTGACAGTGCGACCACTACTACTGGTGACATGCATACGATGTCACGAACAAGCCCTTGGAGTGATCGGCGATGAGATCACTAGACTCCCCACCTAGGGGTGCTGTTACATATGTAACCTCGGTTACATATGTAACCTCGGTTATAAAATATATTCTTTTAAAAATTTGACTAGGCGTTTTTTTATTTTTTGCATAAATGGGGTCTTTTTAACTTAGAGAATCACCATAAAAAAAATCGGAACAAAAATCGAATTTTTTAGCTTGGTTTTCACGGTTTTCCAAACTCGGAAAGGTTTTCATTATATCCCTCCCCTATATATGTGTTCATGCGCAGAAAAGAAAAAAGGTTAGAATGAAACGATTTCTTCTATATTAAAAAAAATGATTTGCTATGCATGAAAAAAAAGGGAAATCAAATAATAAGATGTTTATGAAGTTCCTTGCTCCGTGAGGATCACTGTATTTTCAAAATATAAATCAATAATTATTTATTCATAACATCACAATTGACACCCTAATCAAACTTCCCTTATGTTCTTAGAATACAATATAAAAGTAGTGTTTATAGAAGAGTATGCATAAACTTCCCTTATCTAGAAATTTCTATAAAAGTAGTGTTTATAAAAGTTAGTGGGTTATTTTACAATAAGTCTTGGACCCATAAACTGTTTGCAAATGGGAAATTATTTCAAAAATCATATAAATATATTAGGAGAATATATTTATTTATTTCATAAGTAACAAGTTACGGCCCAGGTCAAAGTATCATTTGACCCGAACCCTAAAGATAACCTGGAACATGCCAACATCCATGACATCTTTTGGTTGTAAATATGGTACGTATCTAATTGTTGATAAAATATATGTATTGCGGTTAACCAAACACGAGTCGCCAATGGGTCCTTACAACAACGTTTTACAAAATGCAACACGAGTCGTGTTGGGTGAAAGATATCATAATCCACGTACACACGGGAACATCACTAAAACCATAATTGTCTTAAATATTTTAGGACACGAGTAGGTTGGACGTTACCGGATTTTGTTTGCTAGAGTTGCATAATTTCCACACTTACGCATTCAGGTGAGTTTCACGGCCCCTTTTTCATTGTTTACCTTGGGGGAGGATTACATGCATTTACATCTGGACACATTATACTTAAATGATACATACCGATTACTTGAGACCGTTTACATATCAAATTAAGTCCCTTCATAACTGGACCGTTAATCGTTATAATATCGAGGTGGTGATGGATAGTACTATCGGGTTTGACAAACCCTACCCGCGTTAGTCGCACTAGCTTTGGTTGTAGACCAAAACGGGTATATTATTGGCCTAATTTTTCATGCTCATGTCAATAATAACATGTTGCACGGGGGCATTTATTCAGTCGAGTGTCGGTTCCAGTGACTCATGGTAGTGGTTATTGTGTAGGCCAACACATGTCATGTAAGGTATTAATTGTGGTCCATTACAAATTGTTACACTTATATTTACATTACAAACCTATGAACTCACCAACATTATTGTTGACCGTTTAAGCATGTATTTCTCAGGTAACTAAGCAGATGCATACATCAACATGCATTCAGGAGTCACCATGCTAGGGGTGTATATTTTGGGACATTCATTATCATGTTATGTCATTTTCTGGAAAAACATTTCATTCCACTTAGCTTCCGCATTTTGAGACATAAATTTGTAACCGTTTGAACTGCATGGTTATTTATGTATGTCTTCCATTATTCACATAGAGTCGTTCAATGTAACTTGTGTGTGATGATCCATGAAGTCACGACCCCGCGAGAAAGCCGTTGTGGATGGGGTGTGACAGATTGTTATCAGAGCCACAGTTATAGCGAACTAGGTTGTATTAGTGGGCCTAGACTATAACTTATAGCTCATCATTGCATTTCATATCCGATCACATGCATACTTATAATATCATATGTATATATATTATTGTTATCTTGTTGCAGAGATGGCCGACAACGTTAACGTATTGCCCCACGTATCGGACGGTGATACTGACTTCGAGGAAGAACCAATAGAAGATTCAGACGCTACCGAGGCAGATTCGAACACTGCTTCTGAGGACGCCGGGGAGATCTGGATAGAGTCTGCTCCGACGACAATCGTTTGTGGGGATAATTCTTCGGAGGAGAGCGCACCTATGTCCCCTCAGTTCGGGAGGCTTCCCACCAGCTTATGGAAGCGACCAGTGGAGACGCCCGTTGAGGACCCACGTACTGCTCGAAACAGGCGTCTATCAGGATTCGGCACTTACTGGACTCCAGTTCCGGGTGCCGACTGGGTTCACGGCTCCTTAGATGATGCGGAGCCCGGAGAGTCATCTCGTGCAGTTGCTGTCAGTCTAGCTCCTGTTCCGGCTATTCGGACCTTACCCTTACCCGCTCCTACTCCTCCAGCAGCTACTGTAGACACTAGATTGGGCTACGCCTCTGACCAGTTGGTCGAGCTACAGGGGCACGTTGACCGATTTCGACATCGTGACATCCCGGAACTCTCGGAGCGTATAGCTGCTATTGAGGAGGCGCGTCACCAGGATGACTCGGCTTTTCTGACTATGCGTGATCGACTACTTCAGGCGGAGAGGCGAGCCGTAGATGCAGAGCAGCGGGCTGCTGTGGAGCGTGAGCACTCTGAGGCGGTAGTGACACTGTTTGGTGCTAGTGTTGTACTAGCAGCCGCTGTCCTGTTCATCAACACCTCTGGACTTAGTTTTATTTGATTTGGCCTAGGCTTTGCGGGCTGTGCACCACTATTTACATTATTAACTTGTTTGTAAGGGGTTATACCCCAGGGATATTTTGTATTTTGTGCAACTTATTTCTACAAGTTATGACTTTTGTATTATTTGTGGTTGTCATGGTTATTATAGTTGTTGTGGTTGTTCATTTTGTGCACATGTGTTGACTTTATGTTACATATTGTCTTATCTTGTTTGTCATTTCGATTTCAAGAACCATGCCACCAAGAAGAAACATTGCTCGCAACAGGGAGAACACCCCCATGACTTCAGCTGATATCGAGCAACTGATTGCACAACGTGTAGCCGACGCCATTGCCGATTACGAGGCCAATCGGAGCACCGGTGGAAGTCCTGGAAACGGTGCGGCGGGAGGTAAATATAGAGATCCACCGAGCTACTTAGCCATTCGCTTCAAGATTATTAATCATACCTAATTTTCCTTATTAACCATTACAGCGCCAGTGACCAATGACACGAGGTGTTCCTACGAATCATTCCTCAAGTGCATACCCACGCCTTTCAGTGGACTTGAGGGCGCCACCGGCCTCGTCAAATGGATTGAGAAAGTCTAATCCGTGTTTAGTATGTGCAACTGCCCTGAGGACTATCGGGTGAAATATGCAACGGGTACTTTTGAGGGACAGGCATTGACTTGGTGGAATGCCCAAGTCCAAGCTATAACTCTTGAGCTTGCAAATCACTCCATGGGAAGAATTTACTGAGATGTTACGGGCTGAGTATTGTTCCCGCAGTGAACTCCAAAAACTTGATCAAGAGTTCTGGAACCTGACAATGAAGGATGCTGACATCGTGAGCTATACCAATCGTTTCTACGAGCTGTGTCGGTTATGCCTGACAATGGTTAAACCTGAATACAAAAAGATTGAAAGGTATATTTGGGGACTCGCCCCTCAGATTCAGAGTATGGTCACATCTTCTGTTCCAAAAACAATTCATGATGTCGTCCGACTGGCAGATCACTTGACCGATCAGGGAGTGCGCCAGGGCAACATGGGAAAGAAAACATCTACGGGAAAGCAGGAGGCCACATCCAATGATAATTCGGGTGGAAATCAAAAAGGGAGGTGGAACAACAAACAAGGGAGAAACCAGTGTGACCAGAAAGCTCTTGAAACTGTTAAGTCTTTTGTTGCAGCACCTGCTGATCCATCGAAGAAGCCAAGGTCCGTCTACTCCGACCCCTTACCCAAATGTAACAAGTGCAGTTTCCATCACAATGGCACGTGTGAAAGTGCCCGGTGCCAGGACTGCAAAAGGATCGGCCACAATGCCCAAGATTGTCGTTTCAATGCCGCCACCCCACCCGCAACTACCACATGTACCACCACCAACACTGGCGTTACCCGCATATGCTATGGGTGTGGGGAAGCGGGGCACTTCCGCAGAAACTTCCCGAAGAACAAAGCTAATGGTGGGAATGCTCATGGTAGGGTCTTTGTGATAGGGAATGCTGAGGCTCGTCAAGACCCGAACATCGTGACGGGTACGTTCCTCTTTAACAATAACTATGCTACTATTATATTCGATACGGGTGCCGATAAAAGTTTTGTGTCTAGCGACTTTAGTGCCTTACTCGGTGTTAGACCAACTGCTTTAACCTGTAATTACACTATAGAGTTAGCCGACGGTAAGCTAATCGAAACTGATAAGGTGTACCAAGGGTGTGCTTTGAACCTGGCGGATCATCCTTTTAGCATTGACTTACTACCAGTAACACTGGGAAGCTTTGATGTAGTGGTTGGAATGGATTGGCTATCAAAGAATCAAGCAGATATTGTTTGTGGTGAGAAAGTTGTTCGTATACCACTCCCGAGCGGCGAGACGCTCTCGATTCAAGGAGAAAAGAGTGGGTCAAAACTAAGAATCATTTCAAGCATGAAGACTCGGAAGTGCTTACGAAAAGGGTGTCATGCAGTTTTGGCCCACGTGACAGAAAAGAAGAGTGAGGAAAAGAGGTTAGAAGATATACCGATTGTCCGAGACTATCCGGAGGTCTTTCCCGAAGACTTGCCTGGACTCCCACCATCGAGACAATTTGAGTTTCGGATTAACCTAGTTCCTGGAGCTGCACCGGTTGCGAGGTCGCCATACCGACTTGCACCGTCTGAAATGCAGGAGTTATCTAGTCAATTGCAAGAACTGTTGGACAAGGGTTTCATCCGACCGAGTTCCTCGCCATGGGGAGCCCCCGTCCTATTCGTCAAAAAGAAGTATGGATCGTTCCGAATGTGCATCGAATACCGGGAGTTGACAAACTCACTATCAAGAACCGGTACCCCCTACCCATAATCGATGACTTGTTCGACCAGCTGCAAGGGTCCAGTTATTACTCGAAGATTGACTTGCGTTCTGGATACCATCAACTACGGATTCATGAGAATGATGTTCCAAAGACCGCCTTCCGGACTCGATACGGTCATTATGAGTTCATGGTTATGCCATTCGGGCTAACCAATGCACCAGCTGTCTTCATGGACCTCATGAACCGGGTGTGTAAGCCTTACCTCGACAAATTCGTAATAGTTTTCATCGATGATATATTGATCTACTCACGCAGTCAAGAGGAGCATACTCATCATCTGAAGTTAATCTTGGAATTTTTGAAGAATGAGAAGTTGTATGCTAAGCTTTCCAAATGCGAATTCTGGATTCGCGAAGTACAGTTACTGGGTCACGTGGTCAATGAGAAAGGCATTCATGTGGACCCATCCAAGATTGAAGCAATCAAGAACTGGGAAGCACCTAGCACTCCTACCGAGGTTCGACAGTTTCTGGGTTTAGCTGGTTACTATATAAGGTTTATTGAGAACTTTTCAAAGATAGCTCTGTTGGGTTATATAACTATTATCAAAACACGAGTACACAGCGGAAAGAAACCTATGAATTAATCTAACTAACCGAATAGAACATGTTTACCTTATGAGCTCGGATTGACTTGATCTCTTGGAGGATTTGATACAAATCCCTCTACGATCGCACACACGACACACCAATGCTATGTGCTAGCAACCGATCACGAACTCCTCTTGATGTAGGCTTGGTCGAACCACACAAGAACCGAAACCCCTAGGGTTTTCCTTGTTGCCGAAATCGAGAGAGAATAGAGAGAGATTAGGGTTTTCTTTTATCTGATAAAAGCAGCAACTAATCCTTAAACCCATAGGCTCTATTTATAGGATTAGAATACTTGATAAACAAGCAAAGGATTTGGATAATCCCTTAACCGAATTTGGCCTAAAGGCTTATCACAAAGCCTCTCCCAATTGTAATCCAATTACAACTCTCTCTAATTACAACTAACACCCCTGCTAACAATTAACTGTCAGTTTTTAACGAAACCTCGTTAAATGTTCGTGATAAATATTAATTAACCATTAATTAATATTAATACATTTGGTGTCGAGACGTGTGACCCCGTAGGCTTAAATAATATCCGGACATACGCTTACTATTACATGATCATATCCCTACAGCTCCCACTTGAGCTTGCAATAGTAAAGGTTCTAGCAACACGCCAATGCTCCCAGAATTATTTAAGTACAGTTTCTCAAAGTGTATTTAAATGGTACAGTCATTTACTATCCCTTTGTTACCGATACCGTGTTAAATATGGATATGGATCAAAGTCATTCCATACTTTAACGATTCTGTTTCTCATTCTCACAACCAACTTAAGATTACCAAATTGCAAATCGAGACATCTCTAGATTTCATTTGGGCACGGCCATGCAAACATCTTAATTAGTCCAATGAGGGGCCCAGTGGTATCTGCTTCAGCACAAAGCTGAAGGAACAAATCCTCTTGACTACACGTGTCAAGTCACATACTTCACTACACTTACTGAAAATAGCCCTTTTGTACTACCTTATTCAGGATAGTTAGACCTATATCAAGTAGGTGCAATCCATACATGCATGACCTGCTTGTATCTCAAGTCTAAGGATAAATAAAGCAACCATTTACGAATTTCACTTAATGACGCCGATCCATAAAGTGACAATTCGTTAGTGGGTCAGTCCAGTATGCATCCAATGAATACCATGTTAGTTTGGTGGGACCATCCTAACCAATCACTCAGATTTTGTCTTAGTTTAACTATATTCCCATATAGTTAATCGACAATGGACAATTTAGAATACTTGACAAGTACTCAAGGATTAAACATGCAAATATAGGACACAACTTAACCATTAAATGAAATCAAACATATCAAGTACTTTATTTCATTATATAAATAGAAATTGCTTAATGTCCTTTATCCAAATACCGAACATCAGACATACATGATTTAACTAGCTAATTTTAGCCCCATGCCCTCGGCATTCCTTCCAAGCTTCGGCCTCGACAAAGCTTTCGTGAAAGGATCAGCTAAGTTAATATCTGTGTGAACTTTGAGTAATTTGATTTCACCTAGTTCGATCTGCTCACGAACATAGTGATATCTCCTAGCATAGTGTCTGGCGCCCTTCTGAACTCTAGGTTCTTTGGCGATGATCAATGCACCCGAGTTATCGCAGTACATATCGATCGGCAAGTTACTCGTGGGGACAATGTCAAGCCCACTAATAAACTTCCTTATCCAGACAGCCTCCATTGCAGCTTCCGAAGCAGCAATGTACTCAGACTCTGTTGCAGACATAGCAACTGTGGTTTGTTTCTTGCTTTTCCAATCCACAGCGCCTCCATTCATAACGAAGACGTACCCAGACTGAGACTTCGTGTCATCTCTATCAGTCTGAAATCCAGCATCACAGTATCCGGTCACTTTGAGTTCTTGATCTGGATTTCCCCCATATACCAAAAACAAATCTCTAGTAGCCTGTAGGTACTTGAGAATGGTCTTAACAGCAGTCCAGTGACTTTCACCTGGATTCTGTTGATAACGGCTAACGATATTCTGCGCGAACGCTATATCAGGTCTAGTGCATCTCACCGCATACATTATAGAGCCTACAGCCGAAGCATAAGGGACTCTTTGCATACGCTTCACCTCATTAGGTGTAGAAGCACCTTGTTTGACCGACAGACCAAGTCCTTCCTGCATTGGTACTATACCACGCTTGGAATTCTCCATCTTGAATCGCTTCAAGATCTTATCAATATAAGCACTTTGACTTAGTCCAATCAACCGCTTAGTTCTATCTCTATAGATCTTGATTCCAAGAATGAATGCTGCTTCTCCCAAGTCTTTCATGGCAAAACACTTTCCAAGATGGGATTTTACATCTTGCAACATTGGAATGTGTTTTCCTATTATCAATATGTCATCTACATATAAGACAAGGAAAGTAACATTACTCCCACTAGCTTTGCGATATACACATGGCTCATCAGGATTCTGAACGAAACCAAACTTTTGGATTTCTTCATCAAACCGTTTATTCCAACTCCTTGATGCTTGCTTTAGTCCATAAATGGACCTTTGAAGCTTGCATACTTGGTTGGGATGTTTTGGATCAATGAACCCTTCAGGTTGATCCATATAGACTTCTTCATCCAAGTAACCATTTAAGAAGGCAGTCTTAACATCCATTTGCCATATCTCAAAGTCATAGTACGCTGCTATGGCTAAGAGAATCCTAATAGCTCTAATGTCTGCTACTGGTGAAAAGGTCTCATCATAGTCAACGCCAAAACGTTGAGTATAACCTTTCGCCACGAGACGAGCTTTATAGGTGTGTACATTTCCATCCATGTCGGTCTTCTTCTTGAAGAGCCATTTGCTCCCAACGGTTCTTGCGTTAGGAGGAAGATCAACCAGGGTCCAAACGTGGTTATCTTGCATGGATTTCATTTCCACATTCGCAGCTTCAAGCCATTTGTCAGATTCCGGATCTGATAATGCAGCTTTGAAGTTCGTAGGCTCATTGAGATCTCCTGATACGTTATCCTCGGATTCGACTAGACCAATCCATCTATCCGGATTACGTACGACCCTTTCGAATCTACGAAGTGGAATCGCAACATCATCGACTTGGGTTCATCACTTTGAACATTCCCCCCCCCCCCCCAAGTTGATGATTGCTAGTTGTTTCAGAAGGTGACACATCTTCTAGTAGTTCTACAATTCTCCCACTGTTCTCTTGAGCTATAAAATTCTTTTCAAAGAATTCAGCATATCGAGCAACACGAACAGTGTTTTCGGAGGGATTATAGAAGTAGTAACCCATTGTTTCCTTTGGGTATCCCACGAAGATGCACTTAGTAGTCCTGGGTTGTAGTTTGTCAGGCGTATCACGCTTCACAAGTGCCTCACATCCCCAGACTCGTAAGTAAGACAACACAGGGACTTCTCCATGCCATAATTGATATGGTGTCTTTTCAACCTTCTTGGTTGGAACCATATTTAGAACGCGTACAGCGGTTTCTAGAGCAAAATCCCAAAATGATAATGGGAGAGTTGTAAGGTTCATCATCGACCTCACCATCTCTAGTAAGGTTCGATTCCTCCTCTCAGACACTTCATTATGCTGAGGAGTATAAGGAGGAGTAAGCTGTTGGACAATTCCACACGCTTTAAGATAATCCTTAAACTCTTGGCTTAAGTATTCTCCACCACGATCCGATCGAAGGATCTTGATGTCTTACCGAGTTGATTTTCAACTTCGTTCTTGAACTCTTTGAATGTTTCAAATACCTCATGTTTATGTTTAAGCAAGTAAACATAACCATAACGGCTGAAATCATCCGTGAAAGTTACGAAGTAGCTAGCACCTTTTCTTGACACATGTCTAAATGGGCCACATACATCGGTATGGATGAGTCCAAGTAGCTCTTTTGCCCTTTGCGGCTTGTTCGGAAAGGGTTTTCTTGTCATCTTTCCTGAGATACAGGAAACGCATTGATCAAATGATTCATCATTTGATTGTAAGATCCCTTCACGTTGAAGTCTTTCAATGCGGTTTTTGCCAACATGGGCAAGACGACAGTGCCATAGATAGGTAGAGTCCAAACTAGTTTTGGCTCGTTTGCTAACATTGAACATTGAATTATTTGAAACACAACCACGCATATCAATTTCATAAATGCCATCACAATGAATAGCATCAAAATAATGAACATTATTTTTAGAAACTGAAATACTGATATCATTAAAAACATTAATGTATCCTTGGTTTTTCAACAAAGAAACTGAAATAACACCTCTAGTGATAGAAGGTGCATAATGACAATTGTCTAATACAATGGATAACCCAGAAGGCAGAATTAAATGAAATTCTCCTATAGCTTCCACAGCTGCTGGCAAACCATTTCCAACGAACAGCTGCAAAGCTCCAGGCTTCAGTTTCCTCCTCTTTCTAAGACCCTGTAACGAATTACAGATGTGAGTTCCACAACGGGTGTCATACACCCATGAATCACTCTTAGAAAAGGAAAATAATTCAATTGTGAAGATACCTGAAGTACTAGTCCCACTAGTATTCTTTCTCTTCTTCATCAACTCAGCTAGGTAGGTAGGACAGTTCCTCTTCCAGTGTCCGACTTCACCACAATGGTGACAGATCTGGTCCTTAGCCTGATGCTCTTTAGGGGCCGGAGGGGTTTGCTTGGCTTTAGGGATATGGGCAACAGCCTTGCCTTTACCCTTGCCATCAATCTTGCACTTCCCCTTTTGCGGTCGTTTAGCCTTTTGGATCTTACCCCCCTTGATCATAAGAACTTGGGGTGTTTCAGTGGCCTTTTTAGGAATCGTTTTTTCATGCTCGACAAGCATAGCATGAAGCTCAGGTATAGTCTTAGTCATACTATGCATGTTGTAGTTGCGCACAAAACCCTCAAAATCCTTCGTAAGCGATTTGAGGATCATGCCAACTGCAACATCACGATTATACCCATAATTGAGCGATTCCAATTTGTCAAAGTAGCTCTTCATCTTGAGCACATGACTACTGACCGATTTACCAGTTTCAAGTTTCAAGTCGTGGAGTTCCACAACTAGGTCGAACAATTCGACACCAGCTTGTTTTTCATACATCTTTTTCAGCTCTTTGATCATATCACAAGGTGTATGAAATTCGTATTGCTTCTGAAGATCGGGAGTCATACTCAAGATCATCATGCAAGCAACCTCATCGTATCTGCTATACTCTGCGTTGTAGAACGCTTTCTCTTGTTCAGAAGCATCAGCAGCTGGCTCGGTCGGCCAATGATGTTCAAGGACGTCGGTCCTCCGTTCAACTCTAAGGACAATCCTTAGTTGACGGTACCAGTCATTGAAGTTAGATCCATTCAGCTTTTCTCTTTCAAACATTTGACGAAAAGCATGACCAACATTGTTTTGAGGAGGGTTTGTTGCCATCTACAAAACAGATTAAGTTCAAAAATCAGTATTTTCGATAATCTTTTCCTTAATAAATTTAATTACCCAATGTTTAAACATTTTAAACAATTAAGCTTATTAAGGCTAGGATCTAATTTGACCTTCCATCATTTCATCAGTTGATCTGCTAGAAATGATGCACTCAAAAGGGTAAGTGACGATCACTAATTGTATTCCAAATACAATTCCTAGATTTTATGGGACCTACAACTTGCACCAAGTGATTTGTAGTCATGTTTCATCCCATCTTTTACCACGGGCCAAGGGTCTCACCGCCTAGCTCGTTTTAAGTCGTCCAGCCAAGAACGCACAAATTGTCCACCATTGTGTACCAATGAGTGGGAATTTGTCATGCAAATGCCATTTTACCATTGTGTACCAATGAGTAAGATGACATCCACAAGTGTCCTTTACAAGGTGGATGGCAAAGACTTAAGTTTGGTTTGGGTCAAAACAATTTTGATGCGTGATCAAAAGGGTTATGTGTGAAGATTCATGCACTTCTTCATCACATAATGTGTTTATAAAATTCTTAGGTTGTCTTTCAAATCAAAAGAGCTCGGTAGCTCCATTTGCAACACACAAAGAAGCGTAGGGGTGAGGTTTGCAACTTTTGCAATTAAAAACCTACCCACTTTAGGGAAGCAGAGCGACCCGACTTATACCTCTCTTAGAGTGTGTTCAAATGGGTGAGCCGGTGTTTCTTTTGACTTTTAGGGCACAAATTTTATTTTATAAACAAAATCATATTTCTATAGTTCATTTAGCAAATTTCGATTTTCATAAAACAAATTTGCAGTTAAAACCTTTTATTATGTCACAATTATCAAATAATCACATAATCTTAGGGTTTCTAATTATCTAATATAATCCTCTTTCATTTAAGTAATAACCATGAACAATTTGCATGAAACATCATGGTTTTTACTTCTTCTTAACACTTTAAAATCTTAAAGGTACAACATGTTGTTCATAACAATTATCTAATAACAATAAAAACTTGGATTTATTAATTTTAGATCACAAAAATCAAATTTTAGAGCTAAAATTAAGGGTTTCCGATTCGGCAAGAGGTTTTCGATCCATAACATGGGATTTTTCGATCGGAATCAGGGTTTCCGGTCGAGAACCCCACTTTTCGATTAGGCTTTCCGATCGGAAAACGAGGGTTTCCGATCGGGACAAGGCTTTCCGATCGGAAAACAAGGGTTTCCGATCGGGTATTTTTCGATCAGGTCGTAAACAGTTTACGATTAGTGCTCGATCGGAAACAAGTTTACGATCGGGTACTGTTCGATCGAAAAGTAGGGTTTCCGGTCGGAAATCAAGGGTCTCTGCACCGGAATAGGTTTTCCGATCGGAAATCAAGGGTTTCCGATCGGATCGAGAAGTGTTTTTCGATCAGGGACTTTTCGATCGGGTCGAAAAGTCCTATTCCATCGAATTTTTTTTCGTTTTTACCAATTGCGAAACCTTTTCCAATTGTAAAACACGATTTTTAAATGAATCGAAAAGCTAGAATCTTGTTTTGGTTACCCCCCTTCCAAGTTTTATTCCCGGTAATTAATTAAAATCATAGGTGGCTCGTGATACCACTGTTGGGTTATATAACTATTATCAAAACACGAGTACGCAGCGGAAAGAAACCTATGAATTAATCTAACTAACCGGATAGAACATGTTTACCTTATGAGCTCGGATTGACTTGATCTCTTGGAGGATTTGATACAAATCCCTCTACGATCGCACACACGACACACCAATGCTATGTGCTAGCAACCGATCACGAACTCCTCTTGATGTAGGCTTGGTCGAACCACACAAGAACCGAAACCCCTAGTGTTTTCCTTGTTGCCGAAATCGAGAGAGAATAGAGAGAGATTAGGGTTTTCTTTTATCTGATAAAAGCAGCAACTAATCCTTAAACCCATAGGCTCTATTTATAGGATTAGAATACTTGATAAACAAGCAAAGGATTTGGATAATCCCTTAACCGAATTCGGCCTAAAGGCTTATCACAAAGCCTCTCCCAATTGTAATCCAATTACAACTCTCTCTAATTACAACTAACACCCCTGCTAACAATTAACTGTCAGTTTTTAACGAAACCTCGTTAAATGTTCGTGATAAATATTAATTAACCATTAATTAATATTAATACATTTGGTGTCGAGACGTGTGACCCCGTAGGCTTAAATAATATCCGGACATACGCTTACTATTACATGATCATATCCCTACAAGCTCAACCATTAACAGCTCTGACCCAGAAGGATAAGAAATTTGATTGGGGAGACAAACAAGAATCAACTTTCCAACTACTGAAGCAGAAGTTGTGTAGTGCACCTATCATATCCCTACCTGAAGGGACAGATGGATTCGTGGTGTATTATGACGCGTCTCGCCAAGGACTTGGGTGTGTATTGATGCAACACACCAAAGTCATCGCTTATGCGTCACGACAGTTAAAAGTGCATGAGAAGAACTACACCACCCATGACTTAGAGTTGGGAGCTGTAGTTTTTGCGCTCAAAATTTGGAGACACTACCTATATGGTACCAAGTGTACTATTTTCACTGATCACAAGAGTCTCCAGCACATTTTCGATCAGAAGGAGCTCAACATGAGGCAACGCGGATGGGTCGAACTTCTTAATGATTACGACTGCGAAATCAAGTATCATCCTCGTAAGGCAAACGTTGTGGCAGATGCCTTGAGCAGGAAGGAGAGAACCAATACATTGAGAGTGCGAGCCCTGGTAATGACCATTCAGACTAACCTTACAAGCCACATTCGACAGGCTCAACTGGAAGCACTCCAGGAACCTAATCTGAAAGATGAATCGCTACGGGGGTATGGACAGACAATTTGAGGTTAAATCCGATGATACCCGCTAGTTCATGAATCGAATTTGGGTACCAAGATTTGGGAATCTAAGGGATTTAGTAATGGACGAAGCACATAAGTCCAGGTACTCGATTCACCCGGGCTCAGACAAGATGTATCACGATCTCAAGGAACACTATTGGTGGCCAAACATGAAGGCTGACATTGCCACCTATGTTAGCAAGTGTCTGGCATGCTTAAAGGTCAAGGCTGAATATCAGAAGCCTCCAGGATTGCTGCAACAACCTAAGATCCCGTAGTGGAAGTGGGAAGAGATCTCTATGGATTTCATAACAAAGTTGCCCAAGACGCCAAGTAAATGTGACACCATTTGGGTAATTGTTGACAGACTGACAAAGTCGGCGCACTTCTTGCCGATTAACGAAAAAGACAAGATGGACAAGTTGACCAAAATCTACCTCAAGGAGGTTGTCTCGAAGCATGGGGTACCGCACTCCATTCTGTCGGATCGGGACAGCCGATTCACTTCCCGATTCTGGCAATCATTGTAAAAGGCGCTCAGTACACGCCTAGATATGAGTACAGCCTATCACCCATAGACGGATGGTCAGAGCGAGAGGACCATTAAAACACTCGAGGATATGCTCAGAGCTTGTGTAATCGATTTTGGTAGCCGTTGGGACGAACACCTACCACTGGCTGAATTTTCCTACAATAACAGTTATCACACGAGTATAAAGACTGCACCATTCGAGGCACTTTATGAAAGGAAGTGTCGGTCACCGATTTGCTGGGCAGAGGTTGGCGACAACCAACTCACCGGTCCTGAAATCATCCATGAAACCACTGAAAGGATTGTCCAAATACGGAATAGACTAAAGGCTGTGCGTGATCGCCAGAAGAGTTATGCTGACGTAAGACGGAGGCCATTGGAGTTCGAGGTGGGGGACCAGGTCATGCTTAAGGTCTCTCCCTGGAAAGGGGTTGTCCGTTTTGGTAAAAGGGGTAAGCTAAACCCGAGGTACATAGGACCTTTTAAGATCCTGGCTAGGATCGGTCCTGTGGCCTATCGACTTCAATTACCGCAGGAACTCAGTGGCGTACACAATGTCTTCCATGTGTCAAATTTGAAGAGGTGTATGTCAGATGAGACACAGATCATACCGCTCGAGGAGATTCTGGTCGACGACCAGCTTCACTTTATCGAAGAACCAGTAGAGATTATAGACCGCGAGGTCAAGCGGATGAAACAGAGCCGCATTCCTATAGTGAAGGTACAATGGAACTCAAGGCGGGGACCCGAATTTACTTGGGAACGAGAGGATCAAATGCAACGCAAGTATCCACACTTATTCGAGGCTGCATCTATTGCGGTTGATGCGGATTGAATTTCGGGACGAAATTCCTTTCAACGGGGGGAGTATGTGACATTTGTCAAACTTCCACGTCATTCTCGCTCCCGATATATCCAATGTGCATGCATTACATATTCATTAGACATTAATTTGCATAATTAAGGTCTTGCATTTCACAGCAAAATCCATCATTTCATTTCATGCATCATCAATTCGGTAAATTGCCGTATCACACACGGTAGAACTGACACACACAAATGTTGGTGACGTTTCAATAAAATAAAAGTTACGTTAAGCATTTCATGGTCTACAATATATTTTAGGATCTAAATATATGTGCACTCACATTTTTAATTAGCGTAAACTTACACTGTGTTAACTTAAACTACCAATAATTTAGACATATATTTAGTGCGATTGAACCATCAAAATGGAATAAACTTTTACTAACTATGTTTTTACTAAAAGAAACATCTAAACTTGCGTTAAATCTTTACCCGCTTTACCTGAAAAATATCCGATTTAAACCAAACAGTGTAGATAAAAAAAATAAAAAAATACCCACAAAGACTATCCATTGTTTTTGTCTCCTACTTCCCAACGTACACAACCCCCACCTTCCTACCATTCTTTTGATTTTAATCTCTAGCTTGCTTTGTTTACTAAACTAGACTTACTTTATGTATTATATTGCTTCAACACTTTTTCCATGGAAGAGTGTTTTTAAATCTTCAAATGACTAAAGATGAAAACTAACTTCAAAACCCCATGGGTTTTTTTTCGGCCAACCATGTATGCATACATACCAATCTATAGAACTTTTTAAATCCTAGACTAACACCCTTATGTGCTATACCACCTTTTGTACCTCAAATTACTTTTTTATATTTCACTATCTACACTGCATGGGAAAGATCTTGTCATCTTATCAAAATCCTCATTTGACTACATTTGAAAACCCAATTGTTTATCCGTTGGATTGTCAACTAAAAGAACCCTCTTATCATACATTTTCCACTTTAAAAGTAGACATCAACACTACCTGACAAACCCACCACACAATTTCCTTTCTCAAATGCTTCCTTATTCACGACCAGAAGAACAACCCATATCCCTTCACGGCCAGATGGTATCAGAGCCAGTCGTCGGCCAGTGTGTCAGCGAGGACGCAGGTCCCCTAAGGGGGGATGATCGTAACATCCCACATTGGTGGGGAGGAGAACTAAACATCGCTTTATAAGGGTGTGGATACCTCCCCTACCAAGACGCGTTTTAAATCCGTGAGGGGCGGATGCCTGAGGGCATGCCCGCTACCAAAGCGGACAATATCTTGGTTGCGACGGGTCTGGGCTGTTACATCATGTGTTATAGGTAATCACTGATCAAATGTATTTATGTTAATAAACCTCTGTTGAAGAAACAACAGTTAGTATTAAAGATGTTAGCAACTGTTAGAGAACATCACAAACAACAATAAAAAAGTAAGGTAACATGTATGATCTTAATATACATTGGTAATTAATATATAGCGAGGTTCAGATGTATATAAATGGCACTGATTTAAGGTAAAGTTCTTTAAATATATAATCTTTGGAAAGCAAAAGGTAAGGAAAGAATACTCATAATACCTAAAGAACCAAATTCTAGATCTTTTAATAATTGTTTTAAGTACAATTAAAAATAAAACAGCAAGACCATTGAGGCATTTGTTTAACTGATTTTTCTTTTCCGACTAAATACCAAAGAGCATAACAAATAGCATAAGATTGCACTATGCAACAACTAATTTAGTCTTTTCTCTTAGATTATACGTGTAAGCAACAGAGAATACATAGCAACTAATTTAGTATATTGAAGTTAATTAGTGGGTATGTATTCTCTCTTGCTTACACAAATAAATATCATTGATTTAATAAATATTATGCTCCTGAATTTCATTTTTCATATAAAAGGGTCAAATAAATTCAAGTGTTGTATCATTATATAGAAAAGTTAACCAATGCCTATCAACCTGAAAAAAAGATCGGACAAATTAACTGCAAAGTTTGCTCTTTATTTTAAGTAAATTTTAGAGCAGTTAAATACTGTCGTAGTGATCAGCTCCTTTAAAATTAAGACAGTCCTGCTAGGAATATATCATATTTCAATTTGAAATGGATCCTAATTCAATCATACTTTTTAAATTTTTTTATTGTTTTTGTTTTGCATATATTTTTAATATATCTGGTTAGATGGGTTTTCTTAATGATAAAGGGATCCATTTAGGGCAGGAACTCAGGGCGAGGTATGATTCTGTCCAAAAGGCAGTTCTTATTTCTAATGTTTAGCATGGTGGTTTATTCTGACGGTAGATTTCTTTTGATTTTAGTAAAGAATTAGTATAGGATTTATTTGTGATGCATAATTATGAGTTACACAAACATGAATGGTATACATGTTCTATTTAGGATAAGGTAAACTGTCACACCCCGGTCAACGGTGTTGGGTGTGAGCGAGAATGGAATCATAGTCGAGGATACATAGAACTACATTTAATAAATTTAAACTTCATAAAACATTACGTCATTTCATTGTAGCGGAAAAGATAGTGGAAATGATAATGTCTTACATTTTAAAAGCATAAAGTCTAAATTAAATGTTAAATCATAAAACGGTTTATTGGGATAGTTGGGACTATGACTCCAAAAGCAGGCCCGATAGCATGATAAAGCCCCATTTGCATGTCTTCTGAAGTTTGCGTCAATTAACTAAGAAATCATGAGTTTAGAAGGTCAACATAAAGTTGGTGAGGTTCACAGGTTTATGACTCTACGTTTAAAGTTGGTAAGACAGTTTCAGTATACTTAAATATTACATTGGTTTACCGCTGTGGTTGTATGAACCCACCTGAAGTGGAGCTACCAGTTAGGGCAGGGTTGTCAACCCAAATAGATCTATTTACTAGCTATCGTTTCGTACAGAACTAATTGAAATCAATTAATGGTGTGATACAGTTTTACAAACGTTTATAGCGATAATGTACCAAGTTGGGCAATCAGTGTGACGCCCACTTCCAGACTTGGCTCTAGAAGGGGTCACGTGTCGGATTTATTCATGAACGCAAGGTATAACAGAGATAACTAAAGCAGCGGAAATTAAAAACTTTTATTTATTTATAATGCCAAGTACAAGTAAGATAAAATTTCTACAACGGTTATCTATAACTACGAAAGATAACGATTATTTAGATATGCATCTATATACATTACTTATGCCAGCAGCCTTATAGCTTCACACGAACAGCTTGCCCACCTCACCCTGCTCAAACCTTAGCCTTCCCCTTTATACTCGGATCCTTAAAGTCACCTGATATACATATTTTAAAGGATCAGCTTTCGCTGGTGAGTTCTACGTTTTTCTAAAAGTGTTACCTTTTTCTCGAAAGTTTATTCCAACGCTTGGGCTTAACGGCCCCCTTTTTACAAATATTTATCAGATATAAAACATAACAGAATTATACCAAAACATAACCCTTAAACATTTATCAGGTATAAAACATAACAGAACTATACCAAAACATTTAACCATTTAACCATTTTACTAAGCATTGTCTATTGGAACCACGTTAGCTCCTCAGCCAACCGTCGCCACCCGAAACCTTTCATAGAGTAACCGTCGTTACCCCGGGGAACCGTCATTCCCCGCTTCTAGTTGTACAACCACCTTTTCCCTTTTCGCTAGACAATATCCGCTTAGATTAAGACGTTTTCAATCTTTGCCACATTTTCAACCTTTTAAACTTTTTCATCTTTTTCAAAAGTCCATTTAAATAACTCTTGTATTTGGACTCATAACCATTTCAACACCAGTCCGTCACCCGTATATGGAAATAAGCGTTTCATAAATATAATGTTATGGATCTTGCATAACAAGGCTAATAAGATCATATTTACCCGACACTTATTCATATACATAGGCTTAGACCAAACATTCACATTTTCCATTTCTCAAAGCTTTGTATAAAAGTTTCATCTTTTACATTATCCATTTATTATAACCTTTCCCGAAAATAATAACAACAGGTAATAATAACTTTAAAACAGTTATAAATATTATAACTTTTCCATGTATGTGTATCAATACAAAACAAATAAAGGCATCTCAAATACTTTTCAAGTAAACAGTTGAATATATATATCATTGCATGTATATCAGGCCGAAAACATTAAAACATTTAAAACATTTAAAAGTGGGCTCATAGAACTCACCTTATTCTCTTAAGCCAATTAATTCAGTCAGAATCTCCTTTACGTCTTCCAATTTAACCTAATTGCGTATTGTATAATGTTAATGCAAGGTTTTATATAATAAACACTTCTTATGTTTACTATAACATTTTATTTACTTAATAATATTAAGTTTATTCACTTTTAAGGGTCAGAATGACCAAAATGCCCCTAGAGGCATATTATCTTCTTTTATTGATAATTATGAAGACGCGCATTCCTATAAGTAGACACTCACCCCGGGGTCACCCAGGGAGGTATGCCAGTTCCCAGCGGGGATTTATGCGACACCCTCACTATGCCAGAAACCCCAGTGTACAGGCGCCTACCGATCCGTTCCGCACGAACTTCTAAATATCCGATTAACTCGGTATTTTAAATACTTTATTATATATCCAATTTAATTATATATATTCTTATATTATATGAAAACATGTTATCATACCAAAAATCAAGTCTCCATGCCCTTCGGATTATTTTATATTAAATAATCATATTTAGAAACCCTAATTTCATGAAATTCTTGTTTTATTATTAAAACTCATTTTTATTCAAAATCAACTTAGGATATTGTTCATTATAACATTTTATAATATCCTTCAAAAGAACAAAGCTTAATTCAACATCGTTTAGTTAATTTGGGCAGAGCAACGTTATGAAAACCCTAATTTTGACCCGTTAACAAAACTATTACCAAAACTTCCCCAATTGTGAAATAAACTTAGGGCTTTCTTAAAACACATTAAATTAGGATTACCTACAAAAATTTAGACCCTAATTCCCACCCGATCATCCGATTTTGACAAAACAAGCTTAAGAACCCTACTTTTAGCATAGTTTTAGAAATCATACTTAGAAATCGAATTAGACAAAACTGAAAGAGGTTATTTTAGACCATACCTAATAGTGCTTGACTGCAGAAATTTAGCTCCTAACTCTTCACCGTTTGCTCGCAATCGATTGACGAAGTTGCTGGTTCGTTTCAGGGGTTTTCGGGTTGTTTTTCGTGAATTGGCGAGTTGTTATGGCCGATTACAGCCTCTATTTATAGTGTTTGATGCGTCCCTAGGTTACTAACACGTCCCAGGGTGATTCACCATCGAATTTGACGTGTAAGGGGGTCAATTAGTCAAGAACGTGGGCTGCAAGTCGAGAAAAACGAGTTCTGGGTCGAAACTGGTCGCAAACGGGTCGCGGTACGCGAGCCGGGTTTGGCAGAATGGCAGATTTAGTCCATGTGCTTCTATTTTACATTTTAAGCCCCTGAACTTCTACGAACTTTATTTTATGCTATAAAACACTTAAGGGTATATTTATAAAAGTTTCTAAGGCTCGGGACATGCTCGATGATATACGTATATATATACGTTTTATATCTTTCAAGTATTTACACTTTTAGTCCCTTAACTTTTGTTTTAGGCTTATTACTCTTATATCTTTCGATGTAGCTATCATTTTCTGTTTCATAACCTTATAAAACATAATTTTAACATTCTCGAGGGTTCAGGTTATGTATAATAATATATATATACATATATATACATATTTTTACATAGTTTACACTTTCTACCCCTCTAACTTTGTAATATTCATCATTTTATGCCACGAATCGTGTTAGAACATATTCTTACTATATTTTAAGTCTTAAAACACTTACGAGAATTATAGACACGTATAATATCCGTACGGCTTATAACTTTGCATGCTTAAATTACACTTTTGGCCCTTTTACTTTTTCATTAACTATTAACATGCATTTCTATACGTGTTTTCCTATCAATGGTTTATGCTATTCACATAAGCATGTATTCATGATTTAAACACGTATACGAGACGTAATCATTCATGTCTCATCATTTCTAAACCCATTTATCATACAAACATGTATTTTATTCATTATTTACCATTTTTAACACGTATATATATTAAAACACATAGGTAAACATATTAAGATACGTAATTACCTAGACGGAAATATCGAGGTGTTACAATCAGTAAGAAAACAAGTAGTCATACGGCTAACAGATAAACCATAATATAAAGTAAAAGAATTTATCAGATTTCATGATTTCTCCCCCAAAGTATAAAACAGTTAAAAGAAAAAGGGGCCGTGAAACTCACTGATTCAGCAGGTAGGTATTAATAAACGGTGTAGGCACAGTAGCACGTAACGTCCTAAATAATTAAATAGGTACATGCATAAGGTTTACAATCATTTGAGTAACATAAGTCACCCAAGTGATACCGGTCAAGTCTTGACATTTTAATCCCGTTTGTATTCGTTTGAAAATCCGTTAGTTAGTATTTATTAAATAAATACTTTCACGATGGTTTATATTTATGTTCAATAAATATAAAAGGTTAAGCATTTAGTAGTTTAATCAAGTCCTGAATATTGAGTTAAAAATAATAATGTTTATTATTATTTTCATGAGTTCGTATAATTATTTTTAAGTAAATAATTATGTGTTTGACTTGTTAATCATACAAGTTATAATTATTTTTAAATAAAATTATGATTAACATTTCTTGGTGCATAAAGCCTAATTTAAATCCTTTAGTAAATAATTATTAACTAAGAATAATTATTTATTTCATTTTAGTCATAAAAGGATTTTAAGCTTCATTTTTATTACAACATTTTATAATTTCAAAACCTTAATATTTCATTGTCATGAAATATTTATTTCCTTAAACATTTTTAAAAAAAATCATGACGGCACTTGGATTTATAAAAGTTTATTTATTATAAACCTTTGGATTGCTTTTATAAAACATGATATGTGATTGTTTTGAGATTTCAAACATTTACGTTTTCGCGTATATCGCCGTATGGTCCCGGTTTTATTACTACGCAACGTATTCTTATTTTGATTACTTCGATTCATCAAAATAATAATAATAAAGGTTTATAAAAATAATTAAAGTCAATTGCTTGGCTTTTGATTATTTTTACAAAAATCTTTTATAAAGAAAGTATTCATTTTACAAATGTCTTTTTATAGAAAAATCTCCATTTTAATAATATGTCTTTAAATGGTTAAAGACTTGTAATAAATCCAAGAATTTATGTCAAATTAATCATTTGACATAAATTTATTTCTTCCATTTTTAGTAAGAAAATCTATGAAATTCCTTTTATCTTGTAAGGCTTTGATAACATATTTAATGTGTTATGTTTTGTCCATTTATTTATTATTATCTTATTATGTGCCAAGTTCCCTTGTTAGCATAACATGATTCATAATTAAATCAACTAACACTTAGTGTTAGGACAATTAACAATCAACTAACACATTTGTGTTAGGATAAGTTTAAATAATTAACAATCAACTAACATTTTCATGTTAGGACATTTTAAATAAATTAACAATCAACTAACACATTGGTGTTAGGACAATAATTAAATAAAATCAACTAACAAATTTGTGTTAGGACATATTAAATTAACAATCAACTAACACATTTGTGTTAGGACAAAATTAAATATAAACATAAGCATCCATTTTAAATGTTCCATGTTTATTATTTAGTTACTTTTGTTAACCATTTAAATTCAACTAACACTTTTCAAGTGTTAGGACCTATTCATATAGTTTATTATGATGATCCAAGAACATCTAACTCATCAAATGAGTTTTATGGATGATTCCATGTAGGGTTTTGTTCTTGGATTCAAAATATACAAGAAATGCAAATAACAAACATGATGATCTTTAGGTGCACATGGATACTTTCTTTTGATTTCTCCATGTGTTTCACCCACCCTCTTAGCTATTTTAAGTTCCTAGAACACCAAGAGAATGTTAAGGATCATAAAGAAGAATGGAGGTTTAAGAAGAGAGATTTAGATGATTTAATCAAATGTAAGTGTTTTAAATGGAGTTGTCAAGACTTTGGTATCATATTTAGGTGAGAAAAAGTAAAAGAAATGAGTTAGAGAACTCACAAGAGAAAGGGGAGGAAATCGGTGGGAGTGGTGGCGGTTCCGGCGGTTGGCGGTGGTCCGGTAGGGCGTGGCAGCGGTGATAGGGCGGTGGTGCGGTGGCTGGTGGTGGCAGCAGCCGGCGGCAGAGGGAAACCTGCGGAGGGGTGGTGGTGGCCGGTTATTGGGAGACAAGAGGGAGAGAGTGAGAGCTAGTGTTGGTGTGGGGGGATCAAGTGGGATGCTTGGTGTAGGGATATGATCACGTATAAATAAACGTATGTCTGGAAAGTATTTAAGCCTACGGGGTCACACGTCTCGACACTAATGTATTTGTATTAATTAATCAGTTAATTAATATTTATCACGAATATTTAACGAGGAGTCGTTAAAACTAACAGTTAATTGTTAACGGGGTGTTAGTTGTCAATTAAATAGAGTTGTAATTAGATTACAATTAGGAAAGGTTTTGGGATAGGGCCTTAGGGCCGAATTCGTGAGCCTCCCTATTCCAGTCCCTATCTTGTTTTCCAAGTTTCCTAAACACTATAAATAGACCCTATGGGTTTAAGGTTTAAGGGTGCATTATATCTGATAAAGTAAAAACCCTAATCCTCTCTCTTTCTCTCTCTAATTATCGGCAAAGGAAAAAGAACCCAAGGGGTTCGATTTTCTTGTGGTTCGACCAAGCCTTCATAAAGAAGAGGAGTTCGTGATCAAGTACTAGCATACGTACATCGGTGTGTCGTGTGTGCGATCGTAGAGGGATTTACTTCAAATCCTAGAAGATCTTCTCTTGCCGAGCCCAAAAAGGTACACATTATCTATCTGGTTAGTTAGATTAATTCATAGGATAATATCCGCTGCGTACTCGTGTTTAAATCGATAAGTAGTTATATAACCCAACAGTGGTATCACGAGCTACCTATGATTTTAATTAACTACCAGGAATAAAAACTTGGGGGGGGGGGGGGGGGACCTAATTCGATTAGAAACATGTTTTCTAATCAAGATTCTAGCTTTTCGATCCACTCAAAATCGTCTTTTACAATTGGAAAATCGGATTTCGCAAATTGGTAAAAAACGCAAACCCTAAATCCCGATCGAAAACCGGTTCTCGACCCAACGGTTGCATCTCGATTGAAAACCGGTTCTCGACCCACTGATTGGTTCTCGGTCGAAAACCGTTCTTGACCCGCAGGATGGTTCTTGATCGAAAAACGGTTCTCGACCCGCCGCTAGTTTTCGATCGGAAACCTTGGTTCCCGATCGTAAACCCTATCGTAGATCGTAAACTACAAATTCGCGGGAATTGAAAACCGTAATCCCGATCGGAAACCCTAATTCCGACCGAAATCTATATATAATGGATCGAAAACCTCTAGCCGAATCGGAAACCCTAATTTTAGGTCTAAAATTCGATTCTTGTGATCTAAAATTAAGAACCCAAGTTTTTGTTATTTGATAATTGTTTAAACAACATGTTGTACCTTTGTTTTAAATGTTAAAAGGAAGTAAAAACCATGAAGTTTCATGCAAATCGTTCATGGTTATTACTTAGATCAAAGAGAATTAAAAATTTAAATTATGTTAGATAATTAGAAACCCTAAGATTATGTGATTATTTGTGATAATTGTGACATAATAAAAGGTTTTATTGCAAATATATTTTATGAAAATCGAAATTTGCTAATGAACTATTGAAATATGATTTTGTTTATAAAAATAAAATTTGTGTCCTAAATCTCAAAAGAAACACCGGCTCACCCATTTGAACACACTCTAAGAGAGGTATAAGTCGGGTCGCCACGCTTCCCTAAAGTGGGTAGGTTTTTTATTGCAAAAGTGCAAACCTCACCCCTACGCTTCTTTGTGTGTTGCGAATGGAGCTACCGAGCTCTTTTGATTTGGAAGACAAACTAAGAAATTTTATAAACACATTATGTGGTGAAGATGTGCATGAATCTTCACACATAAAATTTGATCACACATCAAAATTGTTTTGACCCAAACCAAACTTAAGTCTTTGCCATCCACCTTGAAAATGACACTTGTGGATGTCATCTTACTCATTGGTACACAATGGTAAAATGGCATTTACATGGAAAATTCCCACTCATTGGTACATAAAGGTGGACAATTTGTGCGTTCTTAGTTGGACGACTTAAAGCGAGCTAGGCGGTGAGACCCTTGGCCCGTGGCAAAAGATGAGATGAAACATGACTACAAATTACTTGGTGCAAGATTCACAAGTGTTATTTGTAGGTCCCATAAAATCTAGGAATTGTACTTGGAGTAAAATTATTGATCGTCACTTACCTTTTGAGTGCATCATTTCTAGCAGATCAACTGATGAAATGATAGCATGTCAATTGGATCCTAGCCTTAATAAGCTTAATTGTTTAAAAGTGTTTAAACATTGGGTAATTAAATTTATTAAGGAAAAGATTATCGAAAATACTGATTTTTGAACTTAGTCTGTTTTGTAGATGGCAACAAACCCTCCTCAAAACAATGTTGGTCATGCTTTTCGTCAAATGTTTGAAAGAGAAAAGCTAAATGGATCTAACTTCAATGACTGGTATCGTCAACTAAGGATCGTCCTTAGAGTTAAACGTAGGACCGATGTCCTTGAGAAACATTGGCCGACCAAGCCAGCTGCTAATGCTTCTGAACAAGAGAAAGCATTCTACAATGCAGAGTATAGCAGATACGATGAGGTTGCTTGCATGATGATCTCGAGTATGACTTTCGATCTTCAGAAGCAATACGAATTTCATACACCTTGTGATATGATCAAAGAGCTAAAGAAGATGTATGAAAAACAAGCTGGTGTTGAATTGTTCGACCTAGTTGTGGAACTCCACGACTTGAAGCTTGAAACTGGTAAATCGGTCAGTAGTCATGTGCTCAAGATGAAGAGCTACTTTGACAAATTGGAATCGCTCAATTATGGGTATAACCAGGCTGTTGCAGTTGGCATGATCCTCAAATCTCTTACGAAGGATTATGAGGGTTTTGTGCGCAACTACAACATGCATAGTATGACTAAAACTATACCTAAGCTTCATGCTATGCTTGTCGAGTATGAGAAAACGATTCCTAAGAAGGCCACTGAAACACCCCAAGTTCTTATGATCAAAGGGGGGAAAGATCCAAAAGGCTAAATGACCGCAAAAGGCGAAGGGCAAGAATGATGGTAAGGGAAAAGGCAAGGCAATTGCGCTTGTTCCTAAAACAAAGCAAACCCCTCCGGCCGCAAAAGAGCATCCGGCTAAAGACCAGATCTGTCACCATTGTGGTGAAGTTGGACACTGGAAGAGGAACTGTCCTACCTATCTAGCTGAGTTGATGAAGAAGAAAAAGAATACTAGCGGGGCTAGTACTTCAGGTATCTTCACAATTGAATTATTTTCCTTTTCTAAGTGTGATTCATGGGTGTATGACACTGGCTGTGGAACTCACATCTGTAATTCGTTACAGGGTCTTAGAAAGAGGAGGAAACTGAAGCCTGGGGCTTTGCAGTTGTTCGTGGGAAATGGTTTGCCAGCAGCTGTGGAAGCTATAGGAGAATATCATTTAATTCTGCCTTCTGGGTTAATTATTGTATTAGACAATTGTCATTATGCACCTTCTATTACTAGAGGTGTTATTTCAGTTTCTTTGTTGAAAAACCAAAATTTATTAATGCATTTAATAATATCGGTATTTCAGTTTCTAAAAATAATGTTCATTATTTTGATGATGTTCCTTGTGATGGCATTTATGAAATTGATATGCGTGGTTGTGTTTCAAATAATTCAATGTATAATATTAGCAAACGAGCCAAAACTAGTTTGGACTCTACCTATCTTTGGCACTGTCGCCTTGCCCATGTTGGCAAAAACCGCATTGAAAGACTTTAATGTGAAGGGATCTTACAATCAAATGATGAAACATTTGAAAAATGTGTTTCCTGTATCTTAGGAAAGATGACAAGAAAACCCTTTCCGAACAAGCCGCAAAGGGCTAAAGAACTACTTGGACTCATTCATATTGATGTTTGTGGCCCATTTAAGCATGTGTCAAGAAAAGGTGCTAGCTACTTCATGACTTTCACGGATGATTTCAGTCGTTATGGTTATGCTTACTTGCTTAAACATAAACATGAAGTGTTTGAAACATTCAAAGAGTTCAAGAACGAAGTAGAAAATAAACTCGGAAAGACCATCAAGATCCTTCGTTCGGATTGTGGTGGAGAATACTTAATCCAAGAGTTTAAGGATTATCTTAAAGCGTGTGGAATTGTCCAACAGCTTACTCCTGCTTACACTCCTCAACATAATGGAGTGTCTGAGAGGAGGAATCGAACCCTAATAGAAATGGTGGGTCGATGATGAACCTTACAACTCTCCCAATATCATTTTGGGATTTTGCTCTAGAAACCGCTGTACGCGTTCTAAATACGGTTCCAACCAAGAAGGTGGAAAAGACACCGCATCAATTGTGGCATGGAGAAGTGTTGGGCTAGGCTTATTTAAGGCATGAACATTTGTTAATGGGCTAGTTTTAGTGTTTAGGGCTTATTAGAGTTTGGGCTTAATTTAGTTTACTATTGGGCCATGTGGGCCATTTTATTGTTTATGATTGGGCTCATTCATGTTTATGATTGGCCTTGTAGTTGTATGAGGTGGTATAAATACCACCTCATGTTCACGATTTTGGTAAGCTTTTCTAATACAATTCGAGATTACGATTTCTGTGTTCCTAGAGTTTACGATCAGCTTCCAAGTTAGAGATTTCTCATTCAAGATTCAATCTTTATCTTAGATTGATCTATTTCTTCTACTTGTTTCTTGAATCAATCGTATTTGAGGATTCCGCACTCATTTACGATCAAATATCGTGTGTTTGGAGATTTTCCGGACCTACAATTGGTATCAGAGCCAAGAATCTTAGATTCGAGGCTCTCACGATATAGATTCAAGTGTTTTCTGGGTTATATGTTCGAGTTTTGTTGAAGATTCGAAGGTTTTTGGTGTTCACGATCTCTGCAGCCGCTGTTCTACGTGATTACGACTGGGTTTTCTGGGTTTTGGGGTGTTTACGACATTTGCAGTTGAAGATCTTCATCTCTTTGGCGTTTACGACTTCAAGATCTTACCTTTAGGCGTTTACGATTCATACAGTGGGAGTTTACAACTTTGCTTGGTCGTAATAGAGGTTTACGATTTAGTCATATCGGAAACGCGGAGTCGTAATCGTGTTTACGATCAAGTCGAATCATAATCGGTGTTTACGATTGCCTTCAATCGTAATCGGGTGTATACGATTTACGGAGTCGTAATCATTAATCGTAATTGAAGTTTACGATATTTTTCATCGTAATCGGTGTTTGCGACCTGTTTGGATCATAATCAGGTGTTCACGATCGTAATCAAGGTTTACGATCGTAATCAAGAATTTTGACCGTAATCTCACTTGTTTGGACATTCGGATTTTAGTTTTAAGTTCCCTAAGCACACGCAATGGACTTTGAACCAAGTATGTATCAGAAGTTGGACTTCGAGATCGGATCTATTACTCGTCCACCTAGACTTACGTCAGCAGATAACTTTTTGGAATGGAAGTATAGGTTCGAGAACCACCTGAAGAGTGTTGATTTAAGGTTGTGGAGAGCAGTGCTGAATGGACCTCACATACCAACTCATGGAGCGGGAGCTAAGATAGGAAAGGCTAAGACTGAAGATGAGTTTCTTTCTTGCACTTCAAGTCAAACAGGATGATTCTGGGATTCTTATTCATCAGGAGAAGTACGTGAATGAGATTCTGGAAAAGTTCAAGTTGCAGGATTGCAAGCCCATCGCCACTCCCATGGCATCCAGACCACTCTTGTCAGCTGATCTTAACGGGGAGTCAGTGAGTGAATTCCATTATCGATCGATGATTGGATCACTAATGTACTTAACAGCAAGCAGGCCAGACATCATGCATGCAGTTTGCGTGTGTGCTCGTTATCAGGCTAACCCTAAACTTTCTCATCTTTCTACTGTTAAACGTATCTTCAGGTATCTGAAGGGCAGGCCTAGGCTTGGTCTTTGGTACCCGAAGAACACTGATTTTCAATTATATGCTTTTACTGACAGTGATTATGGAGGTAGTGATCTTGACAGGAAATCTACTACTGGAGGATGTCAGTACCTGGGAGATAGACTCATCTCTTGGCAGAGCAAAAAACAGCATACCGTATCAAAATCAACTGCCGAAGCTGAGTACGTGGCAGCATCTGCCGGTACGTCACAGGTAGTATGGATCCAAAACCAGCTCACCGATTACGGTATGGAATTCGTTAACACTCCTATATTTTGTGATAACGCTGCTGCTCTTGAGATTGTGAAAAACCCCGTCCAACATTCCAAAACCAATCACATTGATATCAAGGTACATTTCATCCGTGATTGCTTTGATCGTGAGCTAATTCAGCTTCAAAAGGTAAGCTCCGATCAGAATGTTTCGGACATCTTTACAAAACCCCTTCCTCGTCCTAATTTTGAATCTTGTGTTGAAGGCCTGAAGATGATTGCCTTCGAGGAATGATCTGATCATTTTTTATTTTGTACAAAGTTTTTAGTATTTAATCTTTATTTAAAAAAAAAAAAAAGGAAAATGACTGAAAAATTGAGTCTTGTTTCAAAAGCCTCACAAAAACAGGGGAAGAAATGGTGCTAGTTAATCTGAAAAGTTTTTATGATGTCTTTTGATAGGACGTGCAAAAATTGTTCAATGACGGTCGGAGACTAACACGTGTAAGGCTGATGTGAAAGACTGCTCGAAGATGATATGTCGGTAAACTCAACCAAAACAATGATCATCTATGTAAGTGCAGTAATCTTAAACTCTATAAATGTTTAGTTTCCCATCCTAGTCTACATGGTTTAAAAAACTGAGTCCCGACAAAAACGGGTTGAGAGTGGTATTTACCTAGTATTCACGCTCTCACACGCCATGTTTATACTGTATAAGACAACACCACAGCAAAAAGAAAAAGGAAAAAGAAAAAGAATTCAAAAAATTGAAAATTCTGAAAAAGAAAAAGAAAAGAAAATAAAATTATTCAGTTGGTCTTCTCTGCGTGCTTATGCGGCCGACCTGATCATCAACTGATAATGTATGAAAAATAGAAATAAGTGGTAGTCAAAGCAGTGTTGCATGGTTCCTCAAGTTGGGGGTTTGTGAATCCTCAATAAACTCTGAGGTTGGGTAGGTTTGGCTATGGAAAATTGGGTGTGGGGACGGTTAAACATATCGGTAAATTTGTACTATATTTAAGCACTTAACAGGATGTGAGTTTCTGTGTTCAAACCACCTGACAATTGTCTAGAGTGTCAAGTAACGGAAGCTGAAAAGGGTTCCTCAGTCAAAGACTTGTCTGAAATTATATGTGAAAATTACCAGCACCAGGTATGTAAATATTTAAATTTCTGAGGTAAGTTTGTAAATATTTATTTTATCTGTTTTAACTTTTAAATTTTTTTAATGATCATGATCGGATACTCGGGGCTAAGTTTGAGGGGAAGCTTCGTTAAATTCTCAGTTTTATCTCAAAGATTAACATTTTTTTTGAGAATGGTTATTTTAAAAGTTTGGGAGGTGTTTGAAACAAATTTTGAAGTGTAAGGGGTGTAAATGAAAAATTTCAAAATAGGGTATATAAACTCCAATTCGTTTACGACTTCCTCACAACCACTCCTTCACCATTTACGATTCCGGCTAGAGAAAAACCCTTACCGCCGCACACCTCGCCGGAAACCCTCACACTGCTCGATTTCGACCACCGCCGTTCCATCCAACCACACCACTGTGTTCGTAACCATTTTCCGACCAAAAGCCCTCTGTTAATCGACGTTACTTGAACCTCGTGTCTCGGTTACTTGATCCAAGCCCTAAAAAACGAGTTTGTTCCAAGTTTTGCTTATACGAGCGAATTTCTCGAAGTTTGTTTGTCGGATTTGTGACTAAAACTGTTATAAGGTAGTTGTTTGTGGGTTTCTTGAATATTTTTGTGATTAATCGTGTTTACGAGTTTGTTGCAGGTGCAACAATGGAGTTCTCGGCGTTTACGATTCTTGCGATGAAGAAGATGAACTGTGAACCGTTTACGACTTCTGTTTACGACTCCGTGATTACGATTAGGGTGTTTACGACCGGTGAAAACGACAAAATCCATTTACGATCGTAATTGGGCCGTTTTACCTTGTTTACGATTGGGTCAAGTGTTTACGATTGGGCCCGTTTTTAACTCAATCGTGAACCCAGTTAAGGGATCGTAATCACCGTATTTGGATCGTAATCTCTTTATTTAAGTTGTAAACTCTTTAAAATGAGATGTAAAGACTTAAACTCTTAATAATTTTGAGATCTCATTAAAATTGAACGGTTTTGAGATAAAATTTGTCGGTGTTTGTGAGAATGTGCTAAACTCAATTATTTTCCTTAAAGGTGTTCAAATTGAAATTTTATGACTGCCTAAAGTAAAATGTGAACTTCAATTGAACAACGTTAAGGGTTAATAATCATAATTGCTCGTTAATGATCAAGTCTGATGCATTTGTCTTGTCTTTCTCAGATGGCTGAAGAGATGCTTATTGGAGATATAAAATACGAGCAGGATCACTGTATGCCTGCTTATCTGGAAGACCCACCAGAAAAGCATATGGAGTTATTATATTCTCTGGTGGCTGGGATGAACACTTGCAAAATCAACCACGCCCTGAGGACGAATGTACTTATTGATGAGATGCTGGTCAGAGAGTTCTGGGGTTCTGCAAGAGCAAATGCTGACAAGACAATTATTACTGCAACTGTTCATAACAGACAAGTAGTGATTGAGGAAGATGATATCAGGAAGGGGCTGAACATTACTGATAAAGCCACTGATCCAATCAAGTATCCGAAGGAGGTTGTTCTGGCTGGTGCTCAGTCAATGGGATACGAAGGAAAGTTTCCACCAATCTTTAAGAAGCTTCTGCCGCATTATTGGAGGTGCCTAGCACATTATATGCAGAAGTCATTTCTAGGCAAGAGAACCAGTTTTGATCAACTAAATCAACTTCATGGAACTGCTTTCATCTCTTTGGCCTTAGATTGGGATTTCAACTTCTCAAAGATGATGCTGATGGACTGGGTAGGCAATGCTGATTTGAGTGCCAGAGAGCAATTTTTGATGACACCAAGGTTTGTGCAAATGGTGGTCATGAAGAAATACCCGATGATTGAAGAAAGGATCGAGAAGTTGGACATCAAAGTAATGGATTGTGGGGTTTTTGGTCTTCAAACCCAAGATAGAAAGGGCAAAAACAACTTTCAAGGAAGACTTGAATGGGTTAAGAGAGGCGCGTTCCCAGAGGTAGCGAGGGAACACGAATTTGATGAAGATGAACCTGAAATTGCAGTACCCAATGTCAATGCATCCGTTGCAGATGACCAAGACTTAACGGCAACCCCGGCCGTTAATGTACAAGATGAAGATGTTATTCCCTCCGATGAAGAAAATGTAATGGATGACATTCTTGCTGGTCAGGACATCTCAGAAGATGATATTTATGGAGACTTGGAGCCACTAACCCATAAAAGGTCGAGGGACGATATGATTGGGTCATCTGGGAGTGACACTACACCTCCAGAGCTGAATTTGTCTGTTAATGATGTTCTGGTAGAAGAACCCGTTCCTATTCGTGAGCCATCTCCTCGAAAGAAATCTGATCCAAGGAGCGTACGGTTCAAGTTCACCAAGACAAGCTCAAGTTTATTGGTTGTACAACCAGTTGGACCCAGTTCTCAGGGTCCCAGTGCTCAAGCAGAAACAGCTGCTGAAGATGTACAAGATCGACCTCCTCCTGTGCAAACTGAAACTCCAGTTCTGACCGAGCATAGCCCAGTTCGGGAAGAAACTCAATTTCTGGAGGTTGATCACACTTTCATTGCTCCAAGCCCTGTAAGAGTGAGTGCAGATCCTGTGGTAACTCAGCCAACAACTATTCCTGGATTTAGGCCTTTTCAAGCTGCTGAGCTACCAATTGATCTGAGGATAAGCACTGATCCTCATATCAACTTTCTGATCTCTCAGAACAGGATCAGACAGAATGAGATTATTGCACTGCAAGCAGAGAACAGAAGGTTGAGGGAGAAAGAGGTAGCAGATAACAGAAGGATGGAAGAAAGAGAGAAGGCTGACAAGACAAGAATGAAGGATCTCAATGAAGCTCTGATGGACCTGAAGAAAAAGTTCAATGCCTTTAAAAGTGCAGTAGAGGGAAATACTTCAGGTGCCTCGGGTCAAAGCTCTTCTGCTCAAGGTACAAGTGAAGCAACTGAGGATGATGGAGATGAAAACATTGAAATGTCAGATTACGCCCGAAGTGGCAGAATCATCTCCAAAGCCCCTGAGGGACACGACAACTGGTTCCGTGAATTCTTTCAAGGTCCAGCCCCCACACAATACACCCTTGATCTTGGTGAGAGCACATTAGACAAGAGGGGGAGTCGTGAAAACATCCTTTGCTGGCACTATGACTCAGAAAAGAGGTTGTTTGCCGTAATCCGTGAAGGCTTCAGTCCAGTTGAATACTACAAAACTCGTGGGCAATTTCATTCCTGGACTGAGCCCGAGATTAGGAGTCTGCTTCGAGCTCCTTTTATCAACAGGTGAAACAGCTCCGATGGGCATCTTATCAGAAACAACTTGTTGAGCCATCTGGAAAACAATTTCACTGATTTTGAGCTGAAGCAGATAAGGTGGGTTGAGACAGGTACTGACCCTGCTACTGGTGAGCCCATGGGAGAAGCTCGGAGACCACCTACCAAGCGCACTAGAGTTATAAATATGTTGGATGAAATTCAAGATGGCACTTTAGTCAAAAACTTTGACTGCTGGTTTTATGATCCAACGACACACGAGGTGGTGGTGCTCTGCAAGAGTATGAGGCAGTTTCGTTTTTATGATCCGGTTGATTTGCTCAGATTCGGAGAAAGAGATATCAAGTTGCTTGCCTCACAACCTATACTTGGTGATGAAAATGATATGGAGAATGCTGTGAGGGTAGGTATCTTTCATGGGACTGCAGAGCAGATTGTAGCAAACAAATGGTGGTCGAACAACACATTGAATACTTTCAGATTCGATCTCCTGCTGCCATAGAAGAAAAGGTCAAATGTTTCATGCCTAGGGGAAGATTGTTGGGCTAGGCTTATTTAAGGCATGAACATTTGTTAATGGGCTAGTTTTAGTGTTTAGGGCTTATTAGAGTTTGGGCTTAATTTAGTTTACTATTGGGCCATGTGGGCCATTTTATTGTTTATGATTGGGCTCATTCATGTTTATGATTGGCCTTGTAGTTGTATGAGGTGGTATAAATACCACCTCATGTTCACGATTTTGGTAAGCTTTTCTAATACAATTCGAGATTACGATTTCTGTGTTCCTAGAGTTTACGATCAGCTTCCAAGTTAGAGATTTCTCATTCAAGATTCAATCTTTATCTTAGATTGAATCTATTTCTTCTACTTGTTTCTTGAATCAATCGTATTTGAGGATTCCGCACTCATTTACGATCAAATATCGTGTGTTTGGAGATTTTCCGGACCTACAAGAAGTCCCTGTGTTGTCTTAGTTAAGAGTCTGGAGATGTGAGGCACTTGTGAAGCGTGATACGCCTGACAAACTACAACCCAGGACTAGGGGTGTTCAAAAATATCCGAGTCCGAACCCGTATCCGAATTTTCCGAAATTCCGTACCCGAATTTTCTGAAAATTTCGAATATCCGGAATTTCGGATACCCGAAACTCGGATATCCGAATTTTCGGACTTGGACTTGGAATTTAGTTTTTAGATATTTCGGAAGTTTCGGGTACCCGGATATCCGAAATTTTTAATAAATTAAAATATATTTTATGTAAAAAAATATTAATTGCATTAAGCCAAGTGGTGGATCAAGTTTGAATTGCATTAAGCCAAGTTGAATGAAGAATGTTTCTAATAGCAAAGTTGGAATGAAAGATGTTTATGCGATATCGCGATTAATATTATCTAATATGTTTGTTTTTTTGGTTAATTTGATTTGTATTTGGAAGACTTGAACCATGTTTATTTCTTTTGTCGTTTTTTTAGGTTCGAACTTAGGTAACAAACAAGTGCGAACACGTTTATGTCTATTTAAATTTGAAATTGTTTTATTTTCTAAAAAAAAAATCATTTTCGGATATCCAATTAACTTTCCAAGTCCAAGTCCGAAATTTTGGATACCCGGAATTCCGGGTATTCGAAATTTCGAACTTGGACTTGGGAACCGAAATCCAAATTCCGAAATTTTTGGATACCCGAAATTCGGATATCCGAAAGTCCGGGTACCCGATTTTGAACACCCTTACCCAGGACTACTAAGTGCATCTTCGTAGGATACCCAAAGGAAACAATGGGTTACTACTTTTACAATCCTTCCGAAAATATTGTTCGTGTTGCTCGATATGCTGAATTCTTTGAAAAGAATTTTATAGCTCAAGAGAACAGTGGGAGACTTGTAGAACTACTAGAAGATGTGTCACCTTCTGAAACAACTACCAATCATCAACTTGGGGGGGGGGTGGATGTTAAAACTGCCTTCTTAAATGGTTACTTGGATGAAGAAGTCTATATGGATCAACCTGGAGGGTTCATTGATCCAAAACATCCCAACCACGTATGCAAGCTTCAAAGGTCCATTTATGGACTAAAGCAAGCATCGAGGAGTTGGAATAAACGGTTTGATGAAGAAATCAAAAAGTTTGGTTTCGTTCAGAATCCCGATGGGCCATGTGTATATCGTAAAGCTAGTGGGAGTAATGTTACTTTCCTTGTCTTATATGTAGATGACATATTGATTATAGGAAAACACATTCCAATGTTACAAGATGTAAAATCCCATCTTGAAAAGTGTTTTGCCATGAAAGACTTAGGAGAAGCAGCATTCATTCTTGGAATCAAGATCTATAGAGATAGAACTAAGCGGTTGATTGGATTAAGTCAAAGTGCTTATATTGATAAGATCTTGAAGCGATTCAAGATGGAGAATTCCAAGCGTGGTACAGTACCTATGCAGGAAGGACTTGGTCTTTCGTTCAAACAAGGTGCTTCTACACCTGATGAGGTGAAGCATATGCAAAGAGTCCCTTATGCTTCGGCTGTAGGCTCTATAATGTATGCGGTGAGATGCACTAGACCTGATATAGCGTTTGCGCAGAATATCGTTAGCCGATTTCAACAGAATCCAGGTGAAAGTCACTGGACTGCTGTTAAGACCATTCTCAAGTACCTACGGGCTACTAGAGATTTGTTTTTGGTATATGGGGAAAATCCAGATCAAGAGCTCAAAGTGACCGGATACTGCGATGCTGGATTTCAGACTGATAGAGATGACATGAAGTCTCAGTCTGGGTACGTCTTCGTTCTGAATGGAGGCGCTGTGGATTGGAAAAGCAAGAAACAAACCACAGTTGCTATGTCTGCAACAGAGTTTGAGTACATTGCTGCCTCGGAGGCTGCAATGGAGGCGGTCTGGATAAGGAAATTTATTTGTGGGCTTGACGTGATCCCTACAAGTAACTTGCCTATTGATATGTATTGTGATAATACTGGTGCATTAATCATTGCCAAAGAACCTGGAGTTCAGAAGGGCGCCAGACACTATGCCAGGAGATATCACTATGTTCGTGAGCAGATCGAACTAGGTGGAATCAGATTACTCAAAGTTCACACAGATATTAACTTAGTTGATCCTTTCACAAAAGCCTTGTCGAGGCCGAAGCTTGAAAGGCATGTCGAGGGCATGGGACTAAAATTAGCCATCATGTATGTCTGTTGTTCGGTATTTGGATAAGGGATGTTAAAAAAATTCTATTTATATAATGAAATAAAGTACTTGATATGTTTGATTTCATTTAATAGTAAATTGTGTCATATATTTGCATGTTTAATCCTTGAGTACTTGTCAAGTATTCTAAACTGTCCATTGTCAATTAACTATATGGGAATATAGTTAAACTAAGACAAATCTGAGTGATTGGTAATATTCTTGGAATATATAATGGATGGTCCCACCAAACTCACATGGTATTCATAGGATGCATATCGGACTACCCCACTAACGAATTATCACTTTATGGATCGTCGTCATTAAGTGAAATTCGTAAATGGTTGCTATACTTATCCTTAGACTTGAGATACAAGCAGGTCATGCATATATGGATTGCACCTACTTGATATAGTTCTAACTATTCTGGATAAGGTAGTACAAAAGGGCTATTTTCAGTAAGTGTAGTGAAGTATGTGACCGGACACGTGTAGTCAAAGAGGATTTGTTCCTTCAGCTTAAAAGTTGAAGCAGATACCATTGGGCCCCTCATTGGGACTAATTAAGATGTTTGCATGGCCATGCCCAAATGAAATCTAGATGTGTCTCGATTTAAATTTGGTAATCTTTAATTAGTTATGGAATGAGAAACAGAATCGTTAAAGTATGAAATTACCTTGATCCATATTCATATTTAACAACGGTATCGGTAACAAATGGATAGTAAATGACTGTACCATTTAAATACAATTTGAGAAACTGTACTTAAATATTTCCGGGAGCATTGGCGTGTTGCTAGACACTAACCAATGTTATTACCTTTATTATTACGAGCTCAAGTGGGAGCTGTTAGGGATATGATCACGTATAAATAAACGTATGTCTGGAAAGTATTTAAGCCTACGGGGTCACACGTCTCGACACTAATGTATTTGTATTAATTAATCAGTTAATTAATATTTATCACGAATATTTAACGAGGAGTCGTTAAAACTAACAATTAATTGTTAACGGGGTGTTAGTTGTCAATTAAAGAGAGTTGTAATTATATTACAATTAGGAAAGGTTTTGGGATAGGGCCTTAGGGCCGAATTCGTGAGCCTCCCCATTCCAATCCCTATCTTGTTTTCCAAGTTTCCTAAACACTATAAATAGACCCTATGGGTTTAAGGTTTAAGGGTGCATTATATCTGATAAAGTAAAACCCTAATCCTCTCTCTTTTCTCTCTCTAATTTTCGGCAAAGGAAAAAGAACCCAAGGGGTTCGATTTTCTTGTGGTTCGACCAAGCCTTCATAAAGAAGAGGAGTTCGTGATCAAGTACTAGCATACGTACATCGGTGTGTCGTGTGTGCGATCATAGGGGATTTACTTCAAATCCTAGAAGATCTTCACTTGTCGAGCCCAAAAAGGTACACATTATCTATCCGGTTAGTTAGATTAATTCATAGGATAATATCCGCTGCGTACTCGTGTTTAAATCAATAATTAGTTATATAACCCAACACTTGGTTCTTCATATAGCCCAATTAGTGGATAGTAACCAAAGGTTTAGGCTTAGACCCCATGGGAACTTGCACACTAAGGTCCACTAGAATAGGTGTGTTGTCAACACCCCATGGCTCCCCACTTCCTTGATGTAGGTGATTAGTTTTATAGATCTTTCAAGTATTTTATAAAAGATGGAGTCTTTTATAAAATATGGGAGGGTTAGGAGTCTCTAAAAATTATAATTTTATAAAATATGGCTCAAGTAAAAATAACTACCAAGGTGGTGAAAATTTGCAGATTGTTGGGCCAAAATTTTATAAAAAGAAAAGTGGGCTAGTTTTCTAAAATTTAATGCATTAAAGCCCATTAAATTACAAAGTTTGGAAGTGGGCCGAAGCCCAAGGGAGAAATGGTGGGGTTGGGCCGGGTTTCGGTTTGGGTCGCGAGAGGGAAAGGAAGCCGGCTTGGGCCGGTTCTCGAGTGGGCCGCAAGGGAGGGGATATCGGGTTTGGCCCAAAGCCATTTGGGCAGCGGGTCCGGCCTCCGGGTTGGGTCGAACGTTCGGTCAGTCGGGTTGAGTCATCGGGTCGAGTTTCGGGTTTATCCGGGTTGTTTCGGGCTTATTGGGCCTAACCAGACCCAATAGGTTTATCGGTTTCTCGTTTGGCTAAGTCTTGACAACCAAATTGTTTTTATCACATTTCGGATTCGCTAAACGTTTTAAAGTGATACAGTTTATGTCGGTTTGATAAAATATAAAAATGTAAAATTTTATATTTAATTTCTTGTTATTAAAATTCCATATTTAAATATGAAAACTTTCATATTTTATGGGTATACAAACGCGGGATTAAATTGGTTGTCGGTCATTAGTTAATTATCGAAATTAAATCAGTTAATCATAAAATTAAAATGTATGAATATTTAAATCAGAAAGTCAACGGAGAGAGGTTTGACCTGTTTTGACCGAGGTGTCACATAAACTTTGTGAAATCTTCAAAATAATTTGTTAGGAAATAGATGTAAAGATTACAAGTCAAAATGAATAATGAATGAACAATTAGGTTTTAGAAAATCTTAAAATGGTAAGATTGACTATAATTGATTTTAGCTTTTTGTGAATCTTAAATTTGATATTTGTGCACATGACATCCTTTTCTGCATCTGCTAAAAATGATGAGTTTAACATTAGCTTCAAGTTTGTTTTTACTTAGTATTTTTTTTTTTTTTTGATGTTTTGTTGTAGGATCCAAAAGATAAAGCGAAGTCAGAGCTAGAGATTAGTTCAACAATACAGTATGAAGCTACGATTTTAGTGTGTTGATTTGCATCTTGCTTTTATTACTTCACAAGTGTTGCGTTATTATAAATATTATTCATACTAAAACAATATTTTTTTGAGAAATTATGTTGGGTTTTTGGTTAAAGAAGTTTTTATGCAAGAATTAAACTTGCAAAAGTTTATGTCATTTGAGTCTCTTGCTTCAATTGTTTTTTGACATGTTGACTGTCACTAAATGATTTTAAATTTTGAATTTGAAAATATAATCCATCATTTATGTTTTTTGCTTCTACTTTTTTCACCAGTTGACCGAGTCACTAATTGAAAAGTGATTTTATATTAACTTTTTGCATGATTATGGAAAATTAGCAGAATAAATTATCACATTATGTTCCTTGCAATTGTTAATTTGTCAATCAAGTTGCGTATCATCTAATTGTGGCGTAGGATTTTATAATTGTGCAATATAGTAAATTCTAAAGCTGGTAAGTATATTTGTCATTTTTCATATATATTAAAGAGATAAGTTGTTTTCTTTTATGATTTTGACTAAAATTGCCTTAAATTTAAGAATTTTTAATGAAGTAATCCCTTAATTTCGGGATTTACTAAAGTTTAAATTTCAATTAAGTTCAAATTTAAACTTTATCATCTAATTTACCTATATATAGTTAGCTTTTTTAAATTTTTTTCAGTTATAACTGTTTTAGTTTTTTTTTTAATTTTTTTTTTAGTTATAATTTTTTTAGATTTAGAAATTCCTTTCATTTCGGGATTTAGTCAATTACAAATTTTATGTTTTTGACTAAATTTGCCTTAATTTTAGGATTTTTAATGAAGTAATCCCATCATTTTAGGATTTACTTAAGTTTAAATTTCAAATATTGTTGAATTCAAACTTTAACCTATAACTTTACCACTCATAATTAGCTTCTAAAATCTTATTCAGTTACAACTATTTTAGAATGAACAATCCCTTTAATTCCGGGATTTAATCAATTACAAAATTTTATTTTGACTTGAAATGTAATTTTACCATTAAATATGTGACGCCCACACCCAGACTTGGCTCCAGGAGGGGTCACGTGTCGGATTTACACAAGAACACATGGTATAACAGAGATACTAACGCAGCGGAAATATTAAAAACTTTATTCATATTGCCAAGTTACAACAGTAAACTAAATATTACATAAACTTTAACTATCTAGGTCTATGCCAGCGGTCCAACAAGCTTCCTCTTGATAATTTGCCCATTCATTTCTTTATCACCAAAGTCCTATCCTTACTTTCAGAAGTCTCACCATCACCTGACATACATACTTAAAAACTCAGCTTACGCTGGTGAGTTCTAAGTTTCTAAAAACTCTTTCTTGATCTGCAAGACAAATCAAGTTCTCCCGGGTCTTCTTGACCCCATTAGTAAACTTTTAACAAGTATAAAACATAACAGAATTATACAACACATTAGAATTTACACATAACCAGGAATCTATTCAAATGGGAACATCAAACCCATAAACCTTCCTAGTTAAATAAATTCAATATTCCTTGCACTAGCAATGTCTTGCTATGCCTTATTCTTTATCTGCTACCCCGGAGCAGCCTAAAGAATCTCTGGTCACTTGTGGTTATCAAGTACACCTTAGGGTAGGATAGTATTGTCGACTGTCAAATAGATCCTTCCCATCCAGGCATCCCGATATGGCCAGTCTCACTACCTTACGTAGGCCCTTTCGTACACCGGCTAGTGAAATACTACCATTTTTTGTCTCCCTATTTCATGAGCCCCATCTGTACTATCCACTCCATGACCTTACGGATTGCTTTACTTAACATGTTCAACCCATTCAATAACGAGTATCTTACTAGCAATCCCCAACCACCACAATACCACTACCTGCCTTTAATCAAATACCCAATAGCCTTAGGTTTATTAGTAGACAGTGATAATGTATTCATATATGGCAACTAATGATCATTTCCCAATTTACCATTAGAGTTTATACATAGGATGTACCAGCGGCGTATCCACCACACTACTGATATACCGGGTAATTAATATTATTATGCTTATATATAGGAAGTACCAGCGGTGTATCCACCACATAATAATAAAGCAAATGTATCATTAGTTCTCGTATATACCTACATACTCACTATACGTCTATTATCAATTTTCTCATCACTTGGACATTTAATATCAAAGCAGAGTATAGCACATAACACATCATACTCAATTCATATGCATAATAATACATAGTCAATCCGAATGAATAATAACACTTAACAACACTTAAAAGCATTTGGAAACACTTTTCATAACACAGTATGTATGCCAACCCAAAAACATTTAAACATTTAAAACATATAAATGTGGGCTTATAGAACTCACCTTAGCTTTGCGAAACTATTATTCTTGGGTTAAGTCCTCGTGAATCAGTTCCTTAACGACTTTAACGTAATGTCCCTTAAGCTGATCTATTCCAGAAGATGGGCTCCTAACTCCCTTTGAATCTTCATGAATGCAAGCTAGAGTGTTCTTGGTATTCTTGAGGTTTCTTAGAGGTTTTAGGTTGATTTTAGGTGAATTAGCAAGGAAAAATGGATGGATCCATGGTCTATATATAGCCAAGAGTGTCTCACATGCTTCTTACAAGTGTCCTAGTGACTAAGCATGAGAATTGACACCTAGCATGGTGACTAATCATGAGAATTGACACCTAGCATGGTGACTAATCATTCAAATAACATATATTTAACATATAAACATGTAACTTTTTTTTTCTTAATAATCTAACCCGATAAACACTTACCTTATGCATAGTTTATTGTTATAACTTCAAATACGCATTTCTTAACATTTTAACATGTTAATCACATAAACACATATACGACACATATTCTCACATATAAAATATAAAAACATATATATTATCACATATTTATCCGTTTCTCAACTTTGCAACTACGTGTTCACGTATATTATCATGCATGTATACATATAACTCATGTATAGCACATATATCATATAAATATGCATTTCCTATTCTTTCAAATACGTAAAATAAGTATAGTTATTATATTAACTACCACTTACGAGTTTATCTGAATCTTGGGATGTTACAAAATACGTCTAAAATTTGGTTTTTAATTACTAACTTGATTGAATATGAATATGCATTTTATTTAATGTCATTATAACATATTTTGTGTTTACATATTTGAGATATTTGATGTTGTTATGATCAATAATGATAATTGTATTAGGTGTATATGAATATTCAATATATTAGTAATGTAATAAATTATGCATATTCAAATGAAAGGCTAAAATATATTTACAAATTGGCATGGTGCAGATCATTACGTGATCTCTTTGTGTTGGCTTACGTTATTACCATATTTACATTTCTTTAAAGGCCAGTCTTTTGATCTCCAGTAATCATTACATGCATTTAAGTTTAAATTAACCACTAAATCAATAAGCATTACTGATCCGTTTAGCATTCAAATTCTAATTGAGAATTTGTAGATTATTAAATGCTAACATACTATAGATCGAGTTGACACTTCGGCTATTATGCAGGTTGGGAGATGAACTTATTTTCATAAGATAAGTTCAACTTTGAAGAAATTAGCTTTGAATCTTTCAAGAATCTTTCAAAGTACTTTCAACTTTGAAGGATTCATGGTTTTTTGTGTGATTTTTCCATTACCTATTTGAGAATTTTTGTACTCTAATTCATAATTTTTTTTTACTTTTGGGAACTCAGGGTCTAATTGAAGTACTAGAGTGAAAGTATTGACTAAAGATTTACAATAAGATTTTGAGGCCTCTACCTCTGGTGTTTACCAAATGGTATGATTTAGTAGCATCTTTATAGTGAAAATCATCATTTGATGACCAATGTATTTACCCAAATGGTCATTGACTTTTAAGTGATAGATTACTGCGATTTACCGGTGTTGAGCTCTAAGATATCAAGTTTCCATGATTTTCTACTTTTATCTATATTATACAGTGAAAAGACTCATTTTGTTTTATGTTTTGCATGTTGTGGTTTAAATATTTTATATTCTGTCAATTTTGTATGATGTAGGAAGCTAGGAAATGATTTGACAGAGCTGATGTTGTTTATAGTAATTTTACCAAGTAGTTAGTTTTATGTATGGTTGTTAGTTTGAATAATTGACTTCTTATTATATTTACACATTTTCATGCAAATACTTGACAAATATTTATCATTAAGGAAAAGTACTCAGACATAAATAGCTTCTGCCACGAAAGAGGTATATGTGTTCTTTCACATAATTTCTAGATATGATTTATATATTAATGCAATAATTTGGTGACAGTTATACATGATTAGCCATCTTTATTTGTAATCTTAATCTGGTAGAGACATTTTAGGAAGTTTACAGTGGCATAATGATATTTGAGCAAGCTTGCTCAAATATTTGTCTACTTAGATGAGAATAACACATATACCTCCGTGTTAAAATATGATGGTGGTATGAATTATTTTTCTACTTAGATGAGAATAACATTGTGTAAATCTCGCTTTTCTATTTTTACATTACTTTATGTTATATTAGAAACATGAAACTCAAGATTTGATCATGTATACATGAGTTTATTGACTATATCTTTTTTTCTTTAATTTTTATAAATGTTATATTTCATTACATGCTTTTTTATAAAAGATCATGTATCTACATGCGTAATTGACATATAAACAAAAGCGAATGCCAATCTCTTTTTAAACTTTGATTGTTTTTAAATCAATTGGTATTTTCGTATGGATAGTTATACGTTGTTTTATCAAGATTGAAAAAGAATGATAAAATCTTAATTTTAGATGAAGATGGTCGTCAAACAAATGTAACAATAAACATTGTTTTTTAAGTCTCTTTTTCCAAATTTGTAACTTGACCTTTCTTCGACTTTAATTTATAATTATTATTGAATTTGTTTTTTACCATCTGGTTGTGTATAGGTAAACTTTTAAATGTTAAATATGAGTTGCCAGTTATTTTCTTTACGTAATTTTCTAAATTATCTCCAAGCTCAATTCCATAGCTGACAAGGTTTTAGATTTTTGTTGATTTTCTTATTTCTTTCTTTTTTTAAAGGCATATATATCGCTTCACTAACCATTCAATATTTAATCATAGACTATTTGATTGATCGATATTCTCCATCAAAACATTTAATAACATCTTGGTATATTTCATAATTTAATATGATAATTTCAAGCCGATGTCAATCTCTTTTTGAGAGTTGGATTGTACTTGAAAGATCTGGTCTTCTCTCATGGTCAATTATATGTTGCTTTATCAAGGCTGGAGAGCAAGAAGGGTATGAAGATCTTGATTTTGGATGAATGCTGTCGTCCAACAAATGTAACAAAAAATATAGTGTATAAATCTATCTTCTCAAATTTGTAATTGTTATTGAACTTTTTATTATTATTATTGAGTAATGTTTTACCAATAACAATTATTCGATAATATATTTAATTTTTAATTTTTACGTTACAGCCCCGGATATTTACCCGGGTAAGTGGCTAGTATTCCATAAAACGAGGATCATGTTGGGCCAAACATCCGAAGCAACTCTAATCGTCTTCTTTCCTTCAAACATTTCTGATTTCTTTCCCCTAAATTCTCTCAAATCAATTCTCCATAATCAACAAATCACCACCTAACCATGGCTTCAGCGATTTTCAATCCTCCATGTTTATCTCACCCTTCATCACCATCATTAACATTACCCAAAGGCCAAAACCCTCATAAAACCTCCAATTTGTGCTCAAATTTCATGCTCTAGAACCTTCAGTAAACCCTTAGAATAAATTGAATGCTATATTCAATTTATTCATGTTAAAAAAGTATTGATCATATTATTAAAAAAATATTATTTGAAATAGTCAAGTGAGCTGAACTAGTTAATGTGGTTGAAACATTCAATTTTGACTCGTCTCGCTTAATCTTTCTATAAATTCTCATAGCTCTTAACAACTCCAGAACACCCAACTTTAAACATTAATGTTTTATTTATCTTAGCTTCATTTTGAAGATGGTTTAGGTCGTTGGAAAGCCCTGACAACATAGAATGCAAACCCAGTAAAATAACTTTTATAACTTTTAAAAAAATATATTATTGTTAAAACAATTATACTAGAAACTCTTAATAAATATAAAATTCCTATAAAACACACTTAAAACGTTAGGGTGGGCGGTATGGGGGATACATTTTTTAGGATGAGTAAAATGGGATAAGTTGATGGACCAATAGGAGAGTGACACAGGAGAGAGAAAAAAGTATATGTCTTTTTTGTTTTTTGAAGTGGTATGGGTGGGATAAGTTGGGTAGGATAAGTTGAATGTTTTTTTGTTTTTTTTTTTGCTTTTATATTATATTATATTTATAAATCAAACAACAATTTATTAAATAAAACATGACGATTACATTACTTAAAACAAACGAAAACATTTTTATTTCAAAGCTAGAACTGTTGGTTTATTTCTTGCTCAGTTAATACGACCTCCACGTTTTGCTCGATGTGCTCCTTTATGTCTTGTCGTAGCCTAAAATGTGTCTCAGCGTCGCGTAACTCATACAACACAGTTTCGTCGATATGCGCTTGTACCGGAGGATCACGAATGTGTATCGGTGATATTGCCCTGCCTTCGTCTTTAAGTATCATGTTCTGAAATATCATGCAAGTGTAAATGATGTTCTCCATTAGATCTTTAGAAACCGGACGCCCTTTGCGATTAGTAATCGCCCACTTTGATTTTAACATGCGAAACGCTCTTTCAACGTCTTTTCTTGCACTCTCCTGTACTTTCTTCATTTTCTTCTCTTTGATCTCGTATGGATGACGAAAGACTTTCAAAAAGACTGACCAAGTAGGGTAGATGCCATCAACCAGATAATAACCACGTTTATATTGTCGACCGTTCACAATAAAAGGACATCTCGGAGCAACGCTATGTAACTCGTTCGCAAACAATGGTGATTGGTTAAGAACATTTATGTCATTGTTAGCACCCGGTACACCGAAGAAAGCATGCCAAAACCACATATCCTGTGATGCCACTGCCTCGAGAATGATCGTTGGATTTGCGTGATCACCTCGATGATATTGCCCATGATACTCCCGTGGACAGTTCCTCCACTCCCAGTGAGTACAATCGATGCTACCGATCATGCCAGGAAGACCATGATATTGCCCATGCGCCTCATATAAACGCTCGATATCATGGGAGGTAGGAGAACGAAGAAACTCATCTTAATAAAGCTTAAGTATAGCATCACAAAAATTTATCAAACATTCACGCGTTGTTCTTTCCGACATCGAAAAGGTTTCATCGTACTCGTCGTATACGTTACCGGTCGCTAGTTGGCGAATAGCTACCGTACACTTTTGTAAAGGGGAGAAGCTTGTCCTCCCCCTTGCGTCTTGACGTAATTGAAACCATTCAAAATTTTGTTCAATGTCGCTAACAATTTTTAAAAACAACCTTTTAGACATTCGAAAACGGTCTTTAAAAATACCTTCGTTGAAACGAGGATGATCGGCAAAATAGAGTTCCACCAAACGTTCATGCCCTGCCTCACGATCTCGACGTATACTTCTCCTTCTCTTCGAACGTGCCGTATCCCCTTCTTCTTGTAAAATTATGGCTTGATAACAAGTTTTCATAAACATTAGCGCCTCCGTGTCCGAGTCACTAGAACTACTAGACGAAGTCATTAACTCGGGAGGGAGGATTGGAGGCATGTTGAATAAAAGAGTAGAATGATAAAGTGAGATAGTGTGAAGAGTGTTTATAAAAATTGTGTGTATATATAGAGAAAGAGTAGGAAAAAAAGAAGAAAAAAAAAGGTTGATACGGTCATGTGACCGTTCAACGGTAAGATTTAAAAAAAAAAATTCGGTATCACTCGGCGAGTAAATGCCGATTTTGTCTCCACCTTTACCGAAAACACCTTTGCCGAACTCAGTGGTATACACTTATCCATTTTGCCGAAAATCTTAATTACCGAAAACATACTTGCCGAATTTTTTTACTCTTCATGCCGCCTGAGCTTATAGAAACTAAAATATACCACAAATATTTAATCAAAAGATTCCATAAAACGAGGATCATGTTGGGCCCAACATCCCAAGCAACTCCAATCGTCTTCCTTCCTTCAAACATTTCCGATTTCTTTCCCCTAAATTCTCTCAAATCGATTCTCCATAATCCACAAATCACCACCTAACCATGGCTTCAGCGATTTTCAATCCTCCATGTTTATCTCACCCTTCATCACCATCATTAACATTACCCAAAACCCTCAGAAAACCCCCAATTTATGCTCAAATTTCATGCTCTAGAACCCTAATTATTCGTCCTTCAACCTCGGCTCCTCATCTCGGAATCACTCCATTTTCTAATTGGAACGGACTCAAGAAAACTGGCTTCTCAATCTCACTTCAATCTCTGAAATTAGGTAGATCTCGTTGAACCTAATTTATGCGAACTTGTTGTAATTGTGTAGTAATGAGCATTTGAGTTCTTGAGTTTTTCACATCGATTTCGAAGCTGAAGTGTAGGGTGTTTGACTTCCAAAGTCAAAGTTTATGTTTTTGAATGAATTGTTGGTTTGCAGAAAAGATAAAGAAATGTAAAAGGAAGGGTGTGTTTGCATCTTTATTTGGAGTTGGGGCTCCTGAAGCTTTAGTGATTGGAGTTGTGGCTTTGTTGGTTTTTGGCCCCAAAGGTCTTGCTGAGGTGAGTTGACTTTTAGTCTTCAGCTGAAATTACTTATTTGTCAATTGTGATTATTGCAAATTTACTGTTTTAGGATCTCAAGTTTGTCAGTATAATATAGTGACCTTATAGGACATTTGGTAGATAACCTGCAACTATTCAACTCCTCGAACCAACAAATACCGTCCGTTTTGCCCACGAGAGCTCGTAGTTTTTATTTTTTGCTTGTTTGAGTGGAAAGCGTTTAATTGTAGATTTCTCCTCGAATTAACAGCTAATGTGCAGTGGTATTTGAGGTCGGGCTTTCGCTAGAATTTGTGTTGGGTGTTACATCATTGAACTCTACGACTAGTTTATAAGCAACTAGTTTAACCATCTACATATTGTATGATACCTTTTTTGTGCTGATGCTTAACACATCTAAATTGCAGGTTGCGAAAACTATGGGCAAGACTCTGCGTTCATTTCAACCAACAATTAGGGAACTTCAGGTAACACAACCTCATTCTGTTTGACTAAATTATCTATTTGTCCATACCATCCTTCGCACTGCGCTTGGATGTGCCCTGTCATGATAGGGATAGTGTGACTTTAGGAATCAGAATCAGATAATTAGTAGATTAAAGTTAGGGTCTTAGGGATATTGTGATCACTTTGATCCTAGATAATCAAAAAAGCCAAATAAGTTTTTGCCAAGATTGAAGTTAGGGATAGTGTGATTACCTCTGGATGCATGCTGTCAAGATGGTTATCCACAAGATCTTTGTATTTTTTATTACATTATGAAACTATATATATATTTTTTGAACTAACAATTCCTAGATTTTCTATGATAAAATTACCACAACTTGCACCATGCAGACTCGAACCAACTACCTTTTAGTTGGGGGCATGGGGCATCTTACTTACCACCAGGATGTCCCTTGGTGACCTTTATGAAACTATATGCTAAATCAAAAATCTCAATTTACTTCACAATAGGAAGTATCACGAGAATTTAAGAGCACGCTTGAAAAAGAAATAGGTATCGACGATCTTCAGAATCCGCTACAAGGAAATTACACTTCCAACACAGTCAGATCGCCTCCCGATACCCTTCAGAATTCTCAGTCAACAGTAACACCACCTGCCGCAGACACCACCACCGAAGATTCTCAGGCAACCACAACAACTCCTGCTGGCGATTCGGAGGATTCCCAAGAAACTGTAACAACCTCTGATGTCAGCGTGGAAAATTCCCAGGAAACTGTAACAACCTCTGATGTCAGCCTGGAGGATTCCCAGGAAAAAGTAATCACGTCTGATGTGGGCCCGGAGGATTCCCCGGAAACAACAGCAGTGGAGGATTCTCAGCCTATAGTTGACGATAGTAAGTCCTCTTAAATAACTTAAAATTCTTAAAACTTTTTGGTGTGAAAAATTGAAATTTTATGAAATTTGCAATTTTGGTCCATTTATGGGTAAGCAGTTAAAACTCAGGCTATACATTTCTCCGGGTCAAATGGGTAATTTCTGTAGACGAACTTATTTGAATGAATCAAACGGGTTGAAAGTTGCCCAAAGAGTTTTCAAAATGTTATTTTGAATCTTTTAACTATCTTTGTATCTGCCACAATATATCAAAGGTTAAAACAAACAGGATCTATGTTGGATAATGTTGAAAAATACCCATGTTTGATTTTCGCTTCTAACGGGACTGATATGTCTGTGATCCAGCAAACGGGTCGCCTTCAATCAGAACATATTCAAGTGAAGACCTTTTAAAGATCACAGAAGAACAGCTGAACGCCCTTGCTTCCCAACAGCAGAAAGATCAGCTCCCATCTCCTGATATCCCGAAAAGCGAGATCTGAAAATTTCAAAGGAAATGCCAGTTTTGATCAGAACGCACAAAGACGAAATTGACTTTGTGGAACCAAGTCAACTCGAGGAGCTTGTTAGGATGTAAGATTTTGTTTCGTGTAACCGAACAACATGCTGTACACTTAGCCTGTTAGCTTATTGTTCAACTCATATTTGTCAATTTTACATTTTTAGCTTCTTTATTTTTTTTCTTGATTAATATATCATAATATTCTTTTTTCTTGAAAAGGCCGGTCAAATAAGCTTAACCCGGAAAGATTTGGTTTGGCAAGTTTGGGTAGGGTGTTAAATATTCGGTTACAAACTTGCTAAACCGAAAACCAAATCAAACTAAGACCGTTCATAAGTCGGTTGTTTAATATTCCATATGTACAAGTTTAAAAAGTATCGATCAATCGAGTTGATGTGTAAAATGGTGTATATAAATAAATCAAAATGGTGCATATAAATAAATCAAACACAAATAAGTTAAAATGGAAACCAACGAAGGGACCACATCACACACTAGGACAAGTGTACTTGTGTATAATACAGTATTGGTAAGGTTTGGATGTTAGACTATGGACGCGTATTCAAACTCCTCGATAGTACATCTTAACTAGATGTGCGGACGCGGGCGTTGCTACCCAAGAGGCTCCGTTTTGTTGTAAAGACGCGCGTGTTGTTGTGTGAGTAGTTTGTTTTAGTGATGCTTAACACTCTATTTGAACCGAACTTCTGAGGAGTTCTTGCATGTCCTTTCAGCTCTGTCCAGTTGGAATATTTTTTTCATCCCTCTTATTCTTTCAATTAGGTAAGGTATCTTCATGGTGTCTAAAAATCCATGTGTTGTGATCATATCGAAGCATTGTATGCCGATCATGGCAACTACATATTTTTCAAAGATTGTTACATTTGTGGATCCTGTGTGGTCTTCAATTTTGCAGTTGATGCTGTTTAGAAGTTTGGTGGTTAGTGTACATTATAACAAATTTGAGGTTCTTCTGATGGGTCTCTTGTATTCAGGTACTGTTGCTCATGTTCTTTGTAGTAATAGCTATGTTCTTGTTGGTGCACTCTCTGACTGCATTGTCCACATGTTCTTGTTGGTGCACTCTGTGTCTGCATTGTTCACAAGTCACGTAGTACTAGGCTTTGTCTCTAATGATGTTTGTGACTGACTGTTGCTTCGCAGGTAAACATTTGTTTCTGTAGATAGTAAAACCCAAAGTTTTGTCATCATATCATGTAAGATTATATCATAAGTTGTTATGATTTTCAAATTCATCATAGGTGAAGTTCTTTTTGTTTTACCAAGTAGTTTTCCTTTCTTTGAGTTTTCTTAACTGGTTGGTTGTTAGAGCAAGTGTTTTTTCTAAGGCTTCATATTATGTGTCACTTGCAGAATATTCACTTTCAGAGTCACTTGGCTTTCAGAGTCACTTGGCTCTGTTATTCTTTGTTTTGAAAGAGTCTGCTCTTATTTTACATTTATTTTCCTCTTTTCAGAGTAAAGAGTGAGGAGATCAACTTTTGACTTGGATATATCTAAAACTTCCGACTCTTATGAGTGCAGAATGTAAAACAGGTCATTTAGGCTCTTTTAATGAACTTAATGTCGGTCTCTTCATTTGTTTAAAAACAATGATTTTTATAAGATTGTTTATTATTGTTGCAAATCTGTTATAAACTTTCTCTAGAGTCTCATTTGGTAAAATTTTGAAGGATTCATACTCATTTAGAGCTTTTGTATGTTTATTCCTTTTCATCCCTCCCCCCCCCCCCCCCTACAATCAAATAATTTTTCCAGAGCATCCCATATACTCTTTGCAGATACATTGAAGTCAAATTCACAGAATATTTCAGGAGGCAGAGTCATTATTAAGCCAATTTTGACTCGTCCTCGTTTGCTTCCTTTAATATTTCTAGAGCATCTCATATACTCTTTGCAGATATATTGAAGTTAACTTCTCAGAATATTTCATGAGACGGGGTCATTATTAAGACAATTTTGGCTCAGTCCTCATTTGCTTCCTTCGCTTTGTTTTCATCACTCCACCACTTCCTTGGTTTAGGAATAGATTGTGGTGGAACTCCTAGTGTTGTCTTAGTTTCCTTTATCTCAGGAATTTCAACCTTAGGGCAATATAGTCCATTGGTTATACATTCCAACATTGAACTGTCAACTTCCTTAAGAAAGTTAATAATTCTTATTTTTCATTGTGGGTATTCTCCCAGCAAGCGTGGGAGGTATTGCCAATGAGCCTATAGATTTGACATTGTTCCAACTACTGCTTGTTGTCATTTTTAGAGAAAAATGAGTAGTTGAAAGTTTGCTTTTTGAAAAGCGAAGTCAGTTGCAGGTAATATAGAGCAAGGAGAAAATAAAAAGCAAGGTCTTGAATATAGATTATTCGATCTGCTCTGATACCAATTGTTAGGTCCCAAAGGGGCTCTAAGAGATTCAACAAAGATTATGATTTGTGCGGAATATGAAATCAACCGGAAGACAAGGACTTATAATTTTTTTCTTGTATATCTCAAGTAATAAAAGGATTCATAGAGTGGTAACTTTTTATATGACCCAATACACAATATGAATTTGAAGGGAAAATAATCAAATTTTGGATTGTCATAGGTAATCCATTAAAAAAAATTCCATGCTCATCTTGACATGTTTAATTAAACGAGTCAAGTTTAGGTTTATCTCTTTAACAAATTTAATTAAACGTGTCGTCATGAACTTGTCTTACTAAACATGTCAACCTACTAGAATGTTTATGACCTGTTTAACCCATTATTTACAATTAACCAAATCAATTAACACGTTTAGAAACTTGATTATTACTCGTCAACCCATTCTATATATTTAGATAAACAAGTCAAACATGTGTCGTGTTCTGATTACACGATTTATAAGGCATAAAGTTTCCTGTCACTATTTTATACTTTATAAAGGGTCCGGCTATATCCACCCGGGCTTTTACTAAAAACACCCAAAACGAACGATCGTTTCAAGAGAAACGACCTAGAAACGATCGTTCTACCTGAAACGACCCAAAGGAATATTAAAACCGTTATATGGCAATGATTAGGTGATCATTAGGGGAATGTTTGTCGGGTCGTTTTGTATAAAACGACCGTTTTAGAATTTTGATTATTTTTAAGGCCGAGAAGTTGATGTTTATTTTTATTTTTTTTAAATAATTTTATTTATAACTTATTTTTGCAATATAAGTTTTTAAATTTGTATTTTATGTTTTATTTATATTTCTTAGTGTTCCAAAAATCCACATAAGTTTAAAAAAAAAACATATTTATTGATAACAGGAAGACAACCCAGATTCGTTACAAACGCAAGAGAATAATAGGAAAAACATTATGACTCCAACACTACAGAATACTTGAAATCTCATAACAGCTAATAAGACCAGTCTGAAGCTGAGTCGGAGTCACTGTCTGATGCCCAGCGGTTTCCAGATTCGACATCCACCTCCTTGGACCTACTATGTTCTTCCGCCCAGTACTCTCGAAGGACCTCCATGTCCTCTTTGTTTGCTTCATTCCAGGCATCTTCATCCTCCTCTTCAACTCCGACGAGGGGACGGGGGGGGGGGGGGGGTCGAACAACAGTGGGTGGTGGATATGGACGACGATTAACAGGGGGGGGGGGGCAGGAGGTCGAGGCTGCATAACAGGTGGTGGTGGCGGCTGTTCGACCGGTGGCACAAAACCAGGCGCCGGAAGCATTGCCGGAGGTGGAGCCCATGGTTCAAGGACATCTCTAGGAGGTGTGGACGACATAGCAAGATTGTGAAACTGGTGAAAAACTGAAAGAAAATTTGGATCTTCAGACATGTACAGGGTGGTTCAAGATCAAACAAATGACCCCTATTTATAGGGGAGAAAGTTATAAAATACAACCGTTCGGTATATAGCCGTTATAAAATACAGCCGTTGGGTATATAGCCGTTGTGTGTATATAAAAATTATTTTAAAATTATTTATTAAAAAAAACATAAAATACATATTTTTGTTGTAAATATTGAAGAACGTGTCACTGAGCACAACATGAGATGGTTTGTCTAATTATTCACTCAGAGAAGGGTCCAAATGCCACACTTTTTCGAAACCAGGCCAAGAGAAGTTCTGAAGCTTTTTAACTCGATGCAGCCAATATTTGGAGGATTTTGTGATTTCAAAGGATGCTATAAGAAACATAGAAGACCAACTACTAGAAGTTGCACCTTTGTTATATCACTTGAGGTCTAATTACAATGAGGTAATCGACATGTAACTCGAGAAAAATCTTCGGGCATGTAAGAATCCCATTTATGAATTTATTCTGTGATTTTCATCCATGGGTAATTTGATAGACCCCAAGAGTGAGTCTGCCCTAACACGAATAGGTCAACAAATTGGTTTCTTAGGCTTACAAATCTATGAAAGTGGACGTCTGTATTCAAGAACGTTTTTTAGAGATGTTGTAATCTGTTATGATGGAACTGTGAGAAATGTTTGTAGCAGGCCAAGTTGTACATAAAATATCATGGAGGGTGATGTCATTTTCATCAATAGGCCACTAACAAACCACAAACATTATTAAAATTATTTAAAAAAAATATTTTTTTTTACTACAAAACACTTAAAAACCTAGCTAATATAGCATATTTTAGATTAGGAAAAAAATGATGTATTTTTAAAAAATCTAAAAAATTCACAGAACATTTTTTAGAACTTATAATGCATAAAAAAGTTATTAAAAATAAAAAAAATGTAGCCGTTGGGGAAATCTAGCCGTTGGAGAAATCTATCCGTTGGCAAAATATAGCCGTTGGGAAAAATATAGCCGTTGGAAGGAGTATACGATATATATATATATATATATATATATATATATATATA
>JBCNJP010000103.1:68409-101113 GCA_039602395.1 Deinandra increscens subsp. villosa | reverse complement strand
CTATTATCTCACGCGTCCTATAAAATAACATTTTAGGACCTTTTTGGGTGTCCTATTAAGCTACTTTTGTTGTAGTGGTTAGTGATAATCCTCCTTGACTGTTCCTGCACAGAGTGAGAGATTAGTTAGCCATTGGTACCCAGGCCATTGTTTTTCTGGGTACACCTGAGGAATCAATAAAGGATACTTCTTGTAAGAACATGCCCTTTGAAAAATCAGGAAGTTGGGATGGAGCTGCCTTGATTTTTGGTTTCCAAATTCCAGGTGATTTAACATTTGTTTTAGTCACCTTTGGAGTTGTGACCTTAGGTATTTCAACCTTCTTCGTTTTAGATTCACTTTACAAAACAGTTTTTGTTTTAGTCACCTTTTGAGTTGTGACTTTAGGTATTTCAACCTTCTGCATTTTAGAATCATTTTTTAAAACAGTTTTAGTTACCCTGGGAGGGGTAACCTTGGGTTTTTCAGACTTTGTTTGTTTTGAAAATGGTTTCTTCACCTGTTTTTGGAAATTTTGGTAACTTGGAAAGCTGTTATTTTGATTTAAAGATTTTCTTTCAGCTTTGGCAGCACCCCAATGTTGATCAGAGGGTTTAACCTTAGGAGTAACAGTCTTCATTGCCTTAGGTTTTTCCACCTTCATGGGCTTAGAATTTTGCAGACTCCTGAGATGAAACCCTTTGACTTTTCGGAAAAAAGGGTTCATAGGGGCGATAAAGACAATTTCTAGCAATATGACCAGCGATGCCACAATTAAAACAAGTCTGCTTCTTTAGATAGAAGTCAGACGTGTACCCATTTGACTTTGGTGGCATATATGGAGCTGGTTTGCCTTGTGCCTGCTTCTTTGCTTTGTCTGCAACTCCAGATTTGACTTTCTGCTGGATCCTCGAAGCCTGTGTTGAACCTGTCCTCATCATCTTTGTGCTCTCTGGATTTCCTGATGAAGAAGCACCATTCTTGAAACTGCATTTACAACTGCATGAAGCAACAGAAGAAATGGGAGACACAGCTACTCCCTTGAGTTTTTCATTCTTCACTCCAGCTGTTGGTTTCATGCTTGGATGCTTGATGGTGATCTTTGGCCTCTCAACTTTAGGTTCGCTTATCACTCCATCGATTATACCCTTGAACTTGGAGGAGAAGGACGGTAATTCATATCCTACATCTGGTTCTTCGTCAAACATTGATCCAGATGTCATAAAGATCTTCCCCTCAGGCCGTGTCGTCAAGATCACCTTTTCCCTCTCGACTTTGTCAATTACCTTGAAGTATGGGGTTTCAATTTCAGGGTATGGTTTCAACTCTATCCCAGCTTCATCAGACTTAGAGTTGTGACACCGGTCATATTTCTGGCACTCAGCATCATTGTCTGATATATCCTTTACTCTCCCTTCACCATAAGTCATTTTTGTCTCATTGTCAATTTCTTCTTGAGTCATTGGTGTAGTTCCAACCAAGACACTATCAATAGGAGGAGCAGCTTCTTTATAATCAGATTTGGTTCGTTCAACTTGATCCTCACTAAGAAGTATTCCTACAATGTCTCTGGGAACTGGTGGAGGAATGATGCTGTTTGCAGAAAGATACTTATCAGACTTTTCTGACCCACACCCAGTTTTATCTTTCCCAACTTGACCAGTCACAACAGCATGTGACAATTCCTTTCCAGCATCGAGCATTCTTTTGTTTCTTTCCTGATTGCAATCATACTTGACCTGCAACTCATCAAATTTTTGTTGCAGTTCAGTTACTTTCTGTGTAAGCTCAGATATCTCAATCCTAGCCCGATCATATAAGATAGTCTTCTCCGTTGCTAGCTTCTGATATTTCTCAATGTCTCGTTTCTAAGCTTTTATCTTCTCCTCATTCTTTTGCCATCTACCCTTGAATGAACTCCTCTCGCATTTTATCTCAAATAATTCTATCTGATAATTTTTACAAATTTGCCTAAGTCCAGGAATTATACGAGCACAAGTGGGATTGGGGCATATCTCAGTTTTGTCAACTTCATCCGTGAAATCATCTTTGTCCTCAGCTATATTCTTTTCTTCAACCACTGAACTCATTATGCAGCTTCTGAAAATTTTGAAAAATCAGCAAAAACGGCAAAATCGGCAAAATCACTATTCAAAGAACAGTGTCAGAAACGTAAAACTGAAAAACGGAGGCCTTCGGAGTGGAATTTGGGGGTCCAAACGAGCTCCCCTGGACGTTAGTCGGGGGTAATTCTGGGGCTCGGTGTCACGAACGTCGTGTTAAAATTTGAGCCTCTAACTCCAAACGAGTCAAAAGTTACGTCCGTTTCCGTGAAAGTGTGAAAAACTGACTTTTTGCCGCAAAAGAAGAGTTTCCGATCGTAATCACTGTTCCCGATCGTAAACACCACCGGGTCGTAAACACCTGATCGTAAACTCTCGATTTCGATTGAACTGGATCGTAAACACAGAATCCGATCGAAATAAATCGTAAACACTGATTACGATTCACGTTTCCGGTAAGAAAATGTCGTAAACCCTTGATTACGACCAAGTACAATCGTAAACACAAACCTCCAGGTCGTAAACACGATTCCGATGAATATCTTCAAGAAATACAGTCGTAAACCTTCAACCAAACCCAGAAAAATGTCGTAACACACAAGAACACCAGCAGATCAATCGTGAACTCGAAGAACACCTTCAAACACTTCAAAAACCCGAACTTTTTCAGAAAACACTTGAATCCAATGTCGTGAGAGCCTCGAATCAGTGATTCTTGGCTCTGATACCAATTGTAGGTCCGAAAATCTACCAAACACACGATATCTAATCACAAACGAGTGCGGAATCCTCGTAGGTGATTGATTCAAGCAGAAAGATGAAGAGAACACAAGAAAACGATGTTTAAAACAATAAAACACTTGATCTTGCACACAAGTAAACTTGTCGGGTACAAAACACAAATCGTAAACCTCCTTGGCTCTCCCCTCAATCGTCAACAAGCATGCTAAATGAGGAGGTCAAGTTGTCTATATATAGACCTCCATTGGGTTTACTATTGGGCCCCTTTTTGATCATAAACCCAATAGTAAACCCAAGCCCAATCATAAACTAGCCTACTAATCTAGTTAAACCCTCTAAGCCCAGCCCAAACAATTTAATATTACAAGCCTCATAATCTAGCCTCTACACGGGTTTTATTATATAGTGAGATATCTTGGAAAGTAGTATTGAAAGCATAAATGCTCATCAACGACATGGAAAAGGTAAAGAAGTAGAAGAAGGTTAGTGTAACTTCATGTTAATGTTGAATTAAAAGTTTTTTTTAATGTGACCTAAAATTCTTGAGTCGGTGAGTTTAAAAAAACTCACTTGAGTTTTAATCAACTAAACATGTAAACTCAAAAGTGTTTTGTACTGTAGTGAGTTTTATTACAGTTTGTTATATAAACACATCAGTGAGTTATATTTGCACAAAAGTGTTTTTTATTGCAGTGAGTTTTTTTTATAGTTTGTTATAAAAACTCATCAGTGAGTTATATTCCAGTGAGTTTTATTGTAGTTTGTTGTAAACTCAAATTTGTTTTAAAACTCAATTATGTTTGAGACTCACTAACCAAACTCAATTGTGTTTATTTAAAACTCAATAGTAAAACATGCAATGTTGTAAAACATGCAGGTTCTTAAAGAAGATACACTGGAGGAAAGATTATGGTAAATGGGAACATCAAGTGCCTGCAGCCATGCAGTCTAATAGGTGGTCAATTGCTTTTGTCACTTTTGTATTTGTTCAAGGAAGAAAGAAATATATGTTCTAACAAGATATCTAAGATCAACGGCTTATAGACTTTCCCGTGCAACCATTTTTCTTGAGCACCAACAAGAAGATCTTGTAGCAGCTTGGGTACCATCAGCAAAACATGAATGGTTGAAATCAGGCCATTGGGTGAACGTGTGAAAAGATCGGGGAAAAAAACTATGTATAGCTATTGTGCTATGGAGAAAATTATTTTATTCTATAAAGCTTATAATAATACCATCAGAATAAATATACTTCGACAATCTTTTGATCTTGTGAGGATATTTATAAATAAAAAATACAGACGATATCTTGTTTGTGCATTTTGAGACTTCAAGTGAAGTTTTAGATCAATTATGTGGGAGTGCTATGTGCAATTTAACTTTAATAGCAGTCAATTACATACATTAAAATTCAAGTTGAAAATTAACTGCAAATTTGGACAATTGACTACTGACTTTTAAACTAAAAGTCAAAATTAACTACAAATTTGAGTTCTAAAACCCACTCAAAGTTTTAAAACTCATATAAGCATAATAGAATAAAACTCAAATGAGTTTTAAATAGTGAGTTCACTAGTTCTAAATGAGTTTTAAATCTTAAGTGACCAAACAGGCAGGGGATGGCACGACTTATGGCTTTGACCGCTTCATCTTGACCGATGATTCTTGTGTGAAGTGTTTCTTCCATTTTGAGGAGACTGTCAGATTCGTCTGTGGAGACTTTTTCTACCTGTATGCCGGTCCATGATGAGATAATATGCTGAATGGCGGCTTCAATTATAGTGGGTCCCTCCTCTCCTGAGTCCTGCCTCTGTCTCGGCTTTGCTCATATCTTTGTTCTTGTCCACAAGAGCTGATATTTGAGTCTTGAGATCCATTTCCCGGTCCCGTAACTCCCCAGCCTATTAAGGGTATAAGATTATGAATAGTATGGAAAAAACAACAAAACAAGGAAAAAAATGTACTGAAATAAAAAGGCATTTGCATTCATATTTGACACACCAACTATTAATAAAATATAGAAAAAAGAAGTCTTAGGTAAACCTGATCCTTTTTTTATTCGAACGGGAAATTACACGTTCTGAACCAATGAGTTTTGACCCATTACTCGTTGCCCAGTCCACCAATTTTGTCACCTGTAAGCCAAAAAGCAAAGCATAGGTTGACCAAACCTTCAAATGTTATACTTAAAACTCACTACAAATGTTATACAACATATTCAAGCTCATATCACATTCTATAATTATCAAGTTGATTAAAACTTAGGTAAGTTATAAAACTCACTATAAATCCAATAAAATTATAAAACTCATTGAGTTTTAAATACGAGTCACTAAAATTTAAAACTCAGCAGTAATTTTAATTGAAGTATAAGACTCACTGAAATTTTTAAAACTTTTTGAGTTTTAATCAACTTAAAAATTAAAACTCATATTAATTCTCACTGTTGAAATTTAAAACTCATTTTTAGTTAAAACTCAATAAAATTAACTGAAACTACAAGTCACTGCAATAAACCTGATTGAAATAACTCACTGAAATTAAAACTCACTGAAATAAAACTCACTGAGTTTTCATTATAATCACTTATATATATGTAATTTTGAAGTGAGTTTTAATTAAAACTCGCTGTTTAGTGTGTTAAACTCAATGGTTTTAAATCTCACGGCTTCTTAAACTCACTGCAAAATTCACTAGTGTTTTAAAACTCAATGCAAAACTAAAACTCACTGTTTAGTCAATGATTCCATAAGCTCAGTAAGACCTTCATCAGCACCATAACGACTAATTAAAGGCTCCCATACAAGTTCTTTCACCTTCTCTAAAGCCGAACGGGGCAGTTTCCAGTACACAACACCCTGTATTTACAAGAAAACCAATTGCTTTATTAAACTCATTAGAACTTGGACTTAATTGGATCTATTTTAGTGAGTTTTATTTATAACTAACTGAGTTTTATAATCCATGAGTTTTATAACTCCATTTCAGTGAGTTTTAAAATTTAAAACTCAGTGAATTAAACTCACTACTAATTCAATAGAGTTATAAAACTCACCGATTATAAAACTCAGTTAGTTATAAAACTCAGTGACTATAAAACTCAGTAAGCATAAAGCTCATTGATTATAAAACTCACTAAGTATAAAGCTCACTAAGTATAAAAAAACACAGATTATGAAACTCACTAAGTATAAAGTCACTGACTATAAAACTCAGTAAGTTTAGAAGAAAAAAAAAACACTTATTATAAAAGTCACTAAGTATGAAGCTCACTGATTATAAAACTCAGTGAGTTTAAAAAAACACTGATTATAAAACTCACTAAGTATAAAGCTCGCTGATTATAAAACTCAGTGAGTTTTAACTGAGTTTTCAGTGAGTTATAAAACTCACTGAGTTACAAAATCAATAAAGTTGTAAACATTGGTAATTCAGTTGGGTGTAGACCATCTTATTAAACACATAAAATTTTAAAACTCAAACTTGCAATAAGTTTTAATTTAAATCTCACAACAAAATAAAACTCAATGTTATTAAACACGTAAATTTTTCTTCGAAAACTCATTTAAAAAATCACTTAAAAACTCATTTAAAAACTCAATGTTATTAAACACGTAAACTTAATAGTGAGTTTTAAAACTCAAGTTTACAGTGAGTTTTAAATAGTGAGTTCACTATTTCTAAATGAGTTTTAATTCTCAAGTGAGTCTTAAAATTGTCTTAAAACTCACCATAAAACCTTGAGTTTTTAATTTTATTACTCTAAAATGTATTAAATGAGTACTATAAGTCAAACTAACTTTGCAATGAGTTTTAAGAATCAAGTTTACATTTTTTAATTTAAAACTCACTATGGTTAAACTCACAACAGAGTAAAACCCACTTCAAATTTAAAACTCATGACAATTTTAAAACACATGAAACTTAGTGTTTTGATGCAAGAACATACCAAAAGGTTGAAGAAAGAGAGAACTTATCAAACATAATGTTATAGTTTTTGGTCATTTATCTACCGCATCAAAGTAATAGCAATACTTTAAACTTCACTGAAATTGAAAGTCACGACAATAAAACTCACCAGCTTTATACTTTTATTACGAATGTTAAAACTTATATTAAAACTCACTAGTTTTATACTCTTATTACTAATGTGAAAACTCATTTAAAACTCACCAACCAAATTTAAAACTCAATTAAAACACACCGCTGTAACTATTTTAGCATTTTAGACAAACCAGTTGACAAGAATGAACAAGAAACATAATCTAAATTCAAAAGTATGTCAAAAGTGAGTTTTTACAACTAAGTGAGTTTTAATTAAGTGAGTCTTAATCAAGTAAAAGGAAAGCTAACCACTCAAGCATTTCGTCGAACACATGGGGAACATCAATTTTCTTTATATGAGAAAATCTTGAATCGTATCACTTAGATATACACTTCTGATATCAAGGTTTATTGTTATTGCAGATATGAGGTGGATTCATGATTAGTATGATTAAAACACAAAGGATCACAAAATTGAAACGGTGAATTTGTGATATCAGTTCGAAGCAAATTTTCACCAAATTGATTTCTTAAACTCTTACTAAAATTCATGGTGGTTGTGAGTTTTAATTTTGAGATGTGTGTTGAGCGAAGGTGAGGAATATAATATAGAAAGGCAAATCATTATGATCAGAGTAAAAAGGAAAATCGATTAACCAGCGCGAGGCTTCCAGAAAAACACACCTGCGGATCAAATCCAACAAAATTGATATATAGAAGAGAGAAACCTCACAGCCAGACTTACGAGATTTGAAAAAACTTTTGATTATCTTTTCTAATCTTCGATTCTTCAGTCCTTTGCATCTCTGAATATGTTTTTTGATCAGAATCTGTGTGACGGTGGTTCTCAGGTACGTGTTTGTGATCGACTCTCCGGTTATACTTCGGTGGATTTGGGGATTTATTGGTGGATTTTGCGTTTTCGGTTCTCCGATTATATCTTTAAAATGAAGGAGACAGAGAATTTGGGTGCTGTGACGATCGTACCCTTTATGTAAAAGAATCGCGTGTTTCAGATCTAACGGCTAAAACAAGGGTCTACGGGGTCTACGTTTTTTAAGGGTCTACAATGAACCCTCCTATATATATATATATATATATATATATATATATATATATATATATATATAGGGGATGGATATTATGAAAACTAAGTTGAGTTGGAAAAACCATGAAAACTAAGATGAATGGACAAGATTAATCCATGTGGCACACTTCCTTCATTGACGACAAGGGCATTTTGGTCCATAGTATATGAATGTCTCATCTTTGTACTCTTTCCATATATTACTTTTCTGATTGTTGCAGAGAAAGATTGTCAAACACAAAAAGCAACTTCCAACATTGTACTATATCTTTTAACAAATCAATTTTTTCTTTCCCAATGCAAATCTTCCCTCCATCTTCCAATATGTACCTTTCCCGCTCATTTAGGTCCACCATAAAAGAACAACCCCACTTAAAGCTCTCACCACTTTGTCTCCTTCATTAATGGAGATCTATTCCACTGTATCGACGATGAGGTCACCTGGAGCTCAGTTTGCCTTAAATCTTGATTCTGAAGTTAATGTGGAGCAAGACAATCATTCTGAAGTTAATGTTCAACACTCATTTAATGAAGGTAAGCATTTAATTAGTTAATGAAATATGTTACAAATGGGCTGCCGGAATAATGTTTTTTTAAGGGTTCTATAGTATAAAGGTTGTATTTTGACTGTTTTTTCGTATTGTTAATTTTTTTTTTGACAGAAACATATAATCTAGATGAATCTGATGAAAGATGTTATGTTTTTGTATCTCCAAATGGTACTAAAATGTGGGTTCCCAAAGTTGATGAAAGTGTTAAGCCTGTTATAGGAAGAATGATTCCTACTGTTTTAGAAGCATTTGAGATGTACACTAAATATGCTAAAGCCTGTGGGTTCTCTGTTCGTATTGCTCAACACAAAAAAGAGAAAGGGTTTGTTACACTGAAATATTTTAGGTGTAACAGGGCTAGAAAACCACAGTTTAAAAAGAAATGATGCTTCAACCAGCTCTAGGCAAAACACTTACATTCGAAACGATTGCAAGGCTCACATACTTGTAAAGTTTTTCCCTGAAAACCCATGGTTTGTGTCTTAAAGTTTGTTGAGGGGCATAATCATTCACTTTGTAGATTCTTTTAACGCTAATTTGACAAAAGTATCTAGGAAGTTGGATTTTTCTACAAAAGAATTTATTCACAATATGAGCTTAAACAACATCGGTCCTCTTAAGGCACATCGATTTATGATGTCTATGATGGGGGGCCATCATAATGTCCATGGAACTCCACTTGACTTCAAAAATTTTAGTAAAACAACCAGGATGTTTATAGGTGATAGGGATACGCAAATTGTTCTTAACCGTTTGCATGAAAGGTAAAAAATTCTACTAGAATTCTACTTTGATTATGTTGTTAACGATGGAAAGTTGCGATCTCTCTTTTGGGCGGATGAGATTTCGAAAATGAATTACAACGCGTTTGGTGATGTTTTGGCGTTTGACGCCACCTACCAAACATACAAGTAAGTTACTCTTAGTTAGTTTTTATAACTTTTTGGCTATATATGTGACGCAATTCATTATGACGTTACATATGTAACATTGTTCACATTTTATGTCTAATTAAACAAACAGGTATGGAATGATTTTTGTTCCTTTTACTGGAGTTGATAATCACAAGCGCTGTGTTATTTTTGGGGCTAGCTTGTTGTTCAGTGAGACGGGGGAGTCTTACATATGGTTGCTCGAAAATTTTCTCAAAGCACATAAGAAACAACCAAAGCTTGTGCTAACAGACCAAGACCGATCAATGAGGCAAGCTGTGTTACATGTGCTGACTGAATCGCGTCACAAGCTATGCATGTGGCACATAATGAAGAAACTACCAGCAAAGGTAAAGATGTAACATATGTTACCTATGTTTGTTACATACGTAAAATATCCCTTATAATGATTTTACAATGTGCTACACGTGTTAGTAAGAAATAATAAAAAAAAATCTTGTTTCACAGATTGCAGGAGATGTTTTGCAAAATACCGATCTCCGATCGAGAATTCATCGGCTTGTGTGGAGTGTTTACATGAAGACAACAACTTTTGAAAGAAGGTGGGCTGAGCTGATTGAGAGTTTTTCCTTAAAGGACAATGATTGGCTGTCTGAAATGTATGGAATTAGGAAAGTTGGGTGCCAGCTTATTTTAGGGACCTTCCGATGTCTTGTTTGTTGAGGACAACATCTCTTAGTGAAAGCTCCAACTCATCTTTCAAGGTGAACTCCACTAGTGCCAATACATTGGTGTAGTTTATGCTTTGCTTTGAAACGAGACTTGAGAGTCAACGTTACAAGCAACGTTGTGTAGATTTTAAAACATCTTCACTATCGTACCTGAAAAACTTGCGTCGCCCTCGCCACTTGTGTTAGATTCCTCGCTATTTTCATCGGTGTCTTGAAGGTGTGATATTATATTTGAGAAATTGGAATGAGGTTATATATGTAACAGTTTTAAATTATATGTAATTAACCATGAGTGTAATAATGATGCATTAACCTACCTGTGGAACTGTCTCCTGATTGAGAATCATTGCATTCTTCATCACCATCAGATTCTACAAAAAAAAAAATCACCAGTAAGCGTGGTTACATGTGTAACATTGGGGGACATAAATTAAGTGGACTGTATGTATATGATCGTAATAAAAATAAAAATAGGAAGATTAGATATACCGTTGGTCGCTGCTTCTTGAGTAATTTTTACATCAACAGGATATTATACAAAGCAATATTTATTGTTTAGTAATGTAACATATGTTTAAAAGTATAAATAATGTTGCACTAACCATGTTCGGTATTTTCCTCATGCAGAGAGACATGGTCAGGAGATGATTGTTCACTATGGGTACGTCTACAATTTAAAATAGCCTGATAACGCTCCTGTAAAGACTTAAATTCGGTTGAATCAGGGAAGCTGTGTTGAAGTCTAGCGAAGGAGGTAACGACGTTTGATTGCTCTTTAGACAAATTCTCAAGATTACTTTGGACCTCAGAAACCAGAACATAGAGATCAAGAGATCTAAATTGTTGTGCACCGTCATCAACAACCTTAGAGAATTCTTTGAACTTTCCGAGACCAAATCCACCGACTTTTAACTCTAATCTTTCCCTCAGCTTCAAATTCTTGTATGTCCAAAATGATATTGCATTTTTTGTGTCATTAGTATCCATTCCTTCACATTCAAAACTATCTACATACAGTAGCTATAACAAAAAATGAAATATAAAACATTAGATACAATGAAAGTGTTATAAAGATTCATATAGACAAAATATAAAAAGATGATATAGTACAATAAGGATCGCGAGGGGGGCGGAGAATGGAGTTTTGGTATCGTCCATTTTCCAAAGCCTTTTGCATTCTTTCAAAGCAGCGAGAACATAATGGCACCAATCTATATCACGCTAGTCAACATCAGAGGTTATATAATCGAGCACTTTCTCTTTCAAACGGCCGTTTTGGTGACATTCAACCAAGACAGTCAGAAAACACATAACAAAATCCATTCGAAAGTTAAAACTATCTTCATCAGGAGCACATCGAATGTTTTTAACCATTTGAGTAGGAGAAACAAAATGCCCTTGATAACGACTACGCCACATTGCAACTTGTTGATCTCTTGATTCTGGAGCATTATCAGGGATCAGTTTCTTACGACCAGAAGGAAGACCAAGTACTTGTTTAATGGCTTTGGAGTCAACTTTGACTGAATGATTACCAACTTTAATAATCATCTGTTTTGGGTAAAAGTTATCAACAAAATAATGGCCAAGCTTGCACGGGGCGCCATCAACCATGAATGTAGGTCCAGAAAAACTCCCGAAACACGATATTGATATCACCAACGAGTGCGGAATCCTCGTAGGTGATTGATTCAAGAAGAAAGTAGATGAAAGAGATTTGATAAGAGATAAACAACAAAGATCAAATCTTGAATGAAACACAACTTTCTTGAGCTTGAGGAAACTGATCGGAAATACAATAGAGAGACAAAATCGTAATCCAAAAGCTAGAGAATCATAAACACTAAGGGTTTATATAGTACCCATTACAAAGCCCTAAAATGGATCATAAACCCATAAGCCCAAATCGTAAACTCTCTTAAGCCCAAACCGTAAACACTAAGTCCAATAACAAGTAAGCCCACATCTAATGTTCATGCCTCTAAAATATAGCCCAACAATCTTCCCCTAGGCATGAACCATTAGACAGCCTATGGCAGCAGCAGATCAAATCTGAAAGTATTCAGCACATTGCTCGACCACCATTCATTAGCTACGATCCGGTTCGCTGTTCCATGGAAGATCCCCACCCGTATAGCATTTTCTAGACGTTCTCATCACCGAGGATAGGTTGGGAGGCGATGAGCTTGATATCTCTTTCACCAAACCTCAGCAGGTCAACCGGATCGTAGAAGCGAAACTGTCTCATCTTCTTGCAAAGCACCACCGCTTCATGCGTCGTCGGATCATAAAACCAACAATCAAAGTTTTTGACTAAGGTACCATCTTCAATTTCATCCAACAAGTTTATTACTCTTGTGCATTTGGTGGGTGGTCGCCTCGCTTCACCTATTGGATCACCAGTTACTGGGTCAGTTCCAGTTTCAACCCATCTTACCTGCTTCAGATCGAAGTTCACAAAATTTTCCGCCAAGTGGCTAATCAGATTGTTCCGAACTAGATCTCCTTCTGTGCTACTCCATCTGTTTATGTATGGAGCTCTCAATAGGCTTCTAAACTCAGGCTCAGTCCAGGAGTGAAATTGGGTTCGTGTTCTGTAATATTCCACTGGACTGTAGCCATCACGGATTACCGCAAACAGATTCTTCTCGGAGTCATAGTGCCAGCACATAATGGTTTCACAGCTCCCCTTTTTGTCGATAGAGCTCTCGCCAACATCAATTGTGTATTGAGTGGGGGCTGGTACTTGAAAGAACTCTTTGAACCAGTTGGCGTGACCTTCTGGTGCCTTAGAGATGACTCTACCACCACGGACATAGTCAGCCATTTCAATGGTGTCATCTCTTTCATCATCATCCAATTCTTCAATAGCTTGGGCACCTTGAGAAGAGCCCTGTTCATTGACATTTGGAGCATTTTGGCTACTAGGCTTCTCTAAAATTTCCAGCTTCTTTCTTAGCTCTAAGAAGCTTGCATACAGGAATGCAATGCTTGCTTCATTTTTGCTCTCTGTTTCTTTCAGCTTCCTGTTCTCCTCCTTCAGCTCTCTAATCTCATGCTCTCTTCTTCGGTTTTGAGATAGTAGATAATTGATCTGTGGATCAGCACTGATTCACATATCTATAGGAAGATCACCAGTTTGAGCAGTCTCTCCGACATGAGTTGGAATGGACGGAAGCTTGGTATGGCGGGAGACTGACTCAATTCTGTAGATAAGTTCACCTTTACCGGGCTTGGATCAATAAACATGCTATCCACATCGAAGAATTGCCTATCGTCATGAACTGGGCTATGCTCATTCAGAATAGGACTTTCAGTCTGGCTAGGAATTTGTTCTAGAACATCAACTTGAGCTTCATTTTGAGGAGTGCTTGCCATATTTGCAGGTTCAGATGTGCTCACATCCTGAACATTCTCACTTGAACGATCATACACCATCAGACTTGAACTTGACTTCAGAAACTTGAACCTGAGAGTTCTAGGATCAGATCTCTTTCTCGGTGATGGCTCACGCACCAGAACAGGTTCTTCAACCACGTCAGCTTCATTTATATTCACATTTAGCTCTGGAGGGGTTACTTCACTGCTTGTGGATGAACTCAAGTCACTTCTTGATCTCTTGTGGCTAATGGGCCCCAAATCCCTGTAGATATCATCATCTAATCTTTCGTTTTCTGGGAAGATATCATCCATTATATTTTCTTCATCAGAGGGTATGACCTCAGCTTCTTCTTCTTGCACATTCACAGCCGGATTTGCAGTTATATCATGCTCTTCTGCCAGAGATGCATTGACTGGTTGCACCTCTGGTTCAGGGTCAGATTCTTCCTCTTCTTGTTCTCTTGCTACTTCAGGGAAAGCACCTCGTTTTGACCATTCCAGTCTTCCTTGAAAAGTACTTTTTCCCTTTCTATCTTGTGTTTGCAACTGGAACACACCGTTATCCATGATCTTAATATCTAGCTTCTTAATTCTTTCTTCGATCATCGGATACTTCTTCATCACCACCATCTGCACGATTCTTGGTGTCATAAGGAACTGTTCTCTGGCACTTAGGTCAGCATTGCCTATCTAGTCCAACAACATCATCTTAGAAAAGTTGAATTTCCAGTCTAAGGCCAGAGCAACGAATGCAGTCCCATGTAGCTTGTTTAGCTGATCAAAGCTTGTCCTTTTCCCCAAGAAGGACTTCTGTAGGTAATGAGCCAGACACCTCCAGTAGTGCGGCAGCAGCTTCTTGAATATAGGAGGGAACTTTCCTTCATATCCCAAGGATTCAGCACCCTGTAACACAACGATCTTTGGGTACTCAATTGGATCTTCAGCACTGTCATTAATGTTTAACCCCTTTCGAATGTCTTCTTCAAGAATCACAATTGGTCTCTTCTGAATTATTGCAGTGATTCTTGTCTTATCTTCACTGGCTCTTGCAGTACCCCAGAATTCTCTTACCAGCTGCTCATCAATCAGTACGTTCGTTCTAAGAGCATGGTTTATTTTGCAGATGTTCAGCCCCGCCACCAAAGAGTAAAATAGCTGCATATGCCTCTCTGGTGGGTCATCAAGATAGGCCGGGATGCAGTGGTCTTTCTCAAAATGGATCTCTTCATCAAGCATATCGTCTGCCATCTGAGAAAACGAGACAAATGCATCAGGCTTGAACGTATCAAAGTGCAATTATGTTTATTAAGACCTTTTTGAAGTTCAATTGAAAATCAAATTTAATTTTTTTTTAAGTTCAGAAAATCTCAAATTAAACTTTCAAGGAAAAAAATTGATTTAGACTCACATAATTCACAAACACCATTAACTTTAACTTCAAAAAAAAAACGATTAAGTTTGATAAACTTCTTATGAAAAATAGGTGTTTATGATTTTACACAGGTGATTACGATCCAAAATTGGGTTTACGATTCAGAAATTGGGTTCACGATCGGGTTCATTCAAGGCACAGTCGGAAACACCTAGCCCAGTCGTAAACACTTTAAGCCCGATCGTAAACGGGATCGTAAACAACATCGGAATCGTCAGTCGTAAACCCCGATCGTAATCGTCGATCGTAAACATGGATCGGAATCAACGATCGTAAACGTCGATCGTAAATCCCAACCGTCATCTTCTTCATCGAGAATGTCGTAAACACCGTATCCGCCATAGCCGGACCTGCAAAAAGCTCGTAAACTCGTTAAAACCCATCAAACATGAACAAAAGCATCTATGACTACCTTTTAACAGTTTTTAACACGAGTCCGACTTCAACACTTCGAGAAATCGACTCGAAATCAGTAAGAATACCGAAACTATCAGCGAGAAACCTAACTCAGAAAAAACTTCGAATGGGTTGACACACAGACGAGGAATCACTCGATTGAGAGAGGGTTCTTGGTCGGAAATTGATTCCGAAAGCGATGATGCGCTCGGATTTTAGAGATGACGGCCGGAGGTTGCTGTGGTGGGTTTTCCGGCGGGTGTGAGCGGAGGTTAGGGTTTTAGTTGAGAGGGTCGTAAACGAGAGATGGAGAGGGATGGGGTGAGTCATAAATGGTGAACAGGATCGGAAACAAGGGTTTTGTTTTAAAAAAATTTCATTTTGCCCCCCCCCCCCCCCCCAAGTTTCACACACATTAAAAAATACTCCCAAACCTCTAAAACTAATAATTCTCTTAAACAAAATGTTAATTTTGAAGATTTTGAGAATTTACAAAGCTTCCCCTCAGACTCAAACCCCGAGTATCTGATCTTGATCAAAATAAAATTTAAAAGAAATAGACTTTTAAACATTTAAGGATTTAAAAGATAAACCATAAATCAATTAAGACCTAAATAGAGAAATTAAAAATTCACTTGCCTCGAAGCTGATGTAAATTCTTGGATTAAACCAGACAAATCTTTGACTGAGGAACCCTTTTCGGCTTCCGTTACTTGACGCTCTAGACAATTGCTTAAAATTTTGAAATCACATAAACTCACATCCAGACAAAAAATATTTAAAGTGCTTAAATATGGTACATAATTACCGTCATGTTTAACAGTCCCCACACCCAATCGTTCATAGCAAAACCTACCCAACCTCAGAGTTTATTGAGGATTCACAAACCCCCAACTTGAGGAACCATGCAAGACCGCTATGACTACCACTTATTCTTAATTATCAGTTGGTGATCAGGTCGGCCGCATAAGCACGCAGAGAAGACCAAACACAATTTTTTTTTATCATCATTTTTTTATTTTTCCTTTTTCTTTTCATCATCATTTTTTTTTTCTGTGGTGTTGTCATGATAGCATAAACATGGCGTGTGAGAGAGTGAATACTAGGTGAATACCACTCCCAACCCATTTTTGCTGGGACTCAGTCTTTTAAACTATGTAAACCAGGATGGAAAACTAAACATATATAGAAGTTAAGTTTACTGCACTTACATGGATGATCATAGTTTTTGATTTAGCTTACCGAAACATCATCTTTGAGTCATCTTTCACTTCTGCCTTACACGTGTCAGTCTCCGATCGTCTTGGAAATTTATATCACTTCCTACCAACTCAAGGCAAACAAAAGACTTCATCTGCACAAGAAATAAATACATCAGTAGAGCTCACATGATTGTTCAAAATGCCTGAGATGGACCTGCTTCACATGTGGCTGTCATTAATCTATCCTGATTACCCAAACCATAAGTCATGTGTTTTTCATTTTCTAATTCCTCTTCTGTCATAGGTTTCACTCCAACCAAAACACTATCTATGGGAGGTCCTGCTTCATGCATTTCAGAATTAGTTCTTTCTACATGATCTTCTTCATAGATTATACCTATTATGTCTCTAGAGACAGGTTGAGGAACGATATTCTTATTCTTTTCATCGAAGCTAATTCCTATTCCTCCTTTATCCTTTCCAAACCTAACATCAGTGATGCAATTGGACAAAGCCTTACCAGCCTGAAGCATTCTCTTGTTCCTTAACTGGTTCACATCTAGTTTCACTTGCAACTCATTGTTCTTATGTGTAAGGTCATCTACCTGTTTTCTAAGCTCAGCTATTTCTAACTTAGCATTGTCATACAGGACAGACCTCTCACTTGCAAGTGCTTAGTATTTTTCTATGTCTAGTTTCTGTGCTTTGACCTTATCCTCACTCTTTTCCCATCTACCCTTAAACGAACTTCTAGAGCATTGCATGTCAAATAGTTCTATTTCACTATTTTTCCAAAGTTGTCTAAGGCCAGGAATTAAACGAGCACAAGTGGGATTAGTACATACCTTAGTGTTATCAACCTCGGCTGCAAAGGCTTCTTTGTCTTCAACCAGGTTCTCTTCATCAGTCACCACAAATGCATGTTCTTTATCAGCATCATTCTCCATTTGTGCAATCATAGCTCCAGTCAGGCTGAGTTCTTTGATCTGTGACGCCCCCTGATACTCACCGCAATCCTGTACAACCAGAGCCTTTGCTTCTCCCTTTTCTTTTCCATCTGCAGCTTTCTTCACATATGCTCTCTCCCTCTTTGGCTTTGTGCATTCCCGAGCGAAATGTCCATACTCATCAGATTGAAACACCTCAGCTTGCTTTTATCAAAACCCATTCTGATCTTGTCTTGATCCTTCCAGATGTTTCTTCCAGTCGTTGCCATAAACTTCTTTGCACGAAAGACTGCCATGGCCATTTTCCAGGAGACATCCAGCATCTCAACATCTTCAGGATTTATCTGATTCAGATCACCAGAGAGCATCTCAGCAGGCACTAAAGTTCCAGCCATGAGGGCATGGTAGCTGTTCATGAATCCCATTCCCAGTGCAAAGTTGGGATCATTGGTTGCATTTGCCTTTTCAGAATTGAACATTCCACTTGAACTCGAACTAGCTTATGATCGTGCCACAAATGCAGTAGACTTTGGGTTGGCACTTGATTCACTTCCAGATGAACTCCCAGCTTGCTTTGATCCCGCTTCATCAGACAAGAGAGCCTGACTTAATTTTCCAGCCATGCTTAGTGAACTCAGGTGATTCAGCTCCCGTTGCTTATCATCAATCAGCTTCGATTTCAGTTTGTTGATAAGCTCATCAACAGTCAATTCATTCAGCTTGTTGTTATCCTTGATGATTGAGATATTTGTATTCCAATTCTTGGGCAAGCTGTTTAGAAGCTTCAAATTCTTATCTTCTTGTTCAGGTTCAACATCATAACTCGACATCTCAGTGATTAGGGACACGAATCTCTGTACTTGTGCCTCAAAGGACTCTCCCTGAACGTGATTGAACAGGTTGAATTTCTGCTTAAGCATCTGCTTACGGCTAGCCTTGATGTCAGGGTTACCTTCATATGCTACAACAAGAGCATCCCACAGCTTCTTTGCAGTCTTATACTTCTTAAACCCTTGTGCAATATTCGGTGTTAAAGCCATGGTCATGATTGCATATGCCCTTTCATCCTTGTTGCATTTCTCCCAGTCATCATCTGTGTACTCTGCTTCAGTCTTAACAACTCCACCTTTTGTTCCTTCAGAGTGTGTGGGAATGAATGGTCCATTAACAACAGATATCCATAATCTTAAATCAACACTCTTCAAATGGTTCTGAAATCTTTACTTCCACTCAAGAAAATTATCCGCTGATGTGAGTCTAGGAGGACGTGTGGTTGATCCGATCTCAAAATCCAATTTCTGATACATGCTCGGTTCGAAATCCATAACGTAAGCTTAGGAAAACTTAAAAACTAAAGTCTAAAAGTCCAAAATGTGAGATTACGATCGTAAATGCCTGATTACGATCGAGAACACCCGATTCCGATCGAGACACACAGCGAGTCGTAAACGTGGATCGTAAACGACGATTCCGATAGAGTTTAATCGTAAACTCCGATTCCGATCCGAAATGTCGTAAACTCCGATTACGATGACTGTTTCCGGTAGCGAAATGTCGTAAACACCTGATTCCGACAAAGTACAATCGTAAACTCAACTTTTCGGATCGTAAACTGATAAAAATCCAATCTTTATGTCGTAAACGAGTTTCCGATGCAGATCTTCAGACAAACCAGTCGTAAACCTTCAAGCAAACCCAGAAAATAATCGTAAACACACAAACCCAGCTACAAACCGATCGTAAACCCGAAGAACACCTTCAAATCTTCAAAAACTCGAACCTTTTTCCAGAAAAACTCGAATCCAATACCGTGAGAACCTCGAATCTGTGATTCCTGGCTCTGATACCAATTGTAGGTCTAGAAAAACTCCAGAAACACGATATTGATATCACCAACGAGTGCGGAATCCTCGTAGGTGATTGATTCAAGAAGAAAGTAAATGAAAGAGATTTGATAAGAGATAAACAACAAAGATCAAATGTTTAATGAAACACAACTTTCTTGAGCTAGAGGAAACTGATCGAAAATACAATAGAGAGACAAAATCGTAATCCAAAAGCTAGAGAATCATAAACACTAAGGGTTTATATAGTACCCATTACAAAGCCCTAAAATAGATCATAAACCCATAAGCCCAAATCGTAAACTCTCTTAAGCCCAAACCGTAAACACTAAGTCCAATAACAAGTAAGCCCACATCTAATTAATGTTCATGCCTCTAAAATATAGCCCAACAATAATCATCTGTTTTGGGTAGAAGTTATCAACAACATAATGGCCAAGCTTGCACGGGGCGCCATCAACCATGAATGTAAGAAGCTGACTAAAACCTATCTTGCGCACGGCTTCGTTTTGATTATATCTCAGTGATTGAATACAAATGTAAAATTGGTTAGGTGATGAACGGGTGGTAAGACTAAGCCATTTTTATAGATGTCACAGGTTCTTGGCTGTCCTGACTTTCTTTTCCCATTGGATTTCCTGGTTGGATAAACTGATGAAACAGCTTCTTCAGGTTTGGAAGCTAAGATTAAATTGATGAGATGGTTACATATGTAAATGATAAAAAAAACATATATATAAAGAGTTAAAATATAAGGCAAAAAAAGTACTTAGAATGTTGTTAGTAATTGCCTCTCTTGACTTTCTTTTCCGATTGAATTTCCTGGATGGATTGATAGATGATACATCTTCCCCAGATCTGGAAGCTAACATTAAATTGATGAGATGGTTACATATGTAAATCATAAAACATATATATAAAAAATTAAATTATAAGGCAAAAAAGTACTTGGATTTTGGTCAGTAGTTGCCTCTCTTGACTTTCTTTTTCGATTGGATTTCCTGGTTGGATTAATAGATGACACAGCTTCTCCAGATTTGGAAGCTGATATTAAAATTGATGAGATTGTTACATATATAACTCATAAACATATATCTATGCAGTTAATACGATAAAAATTCGGAATACGATCGAGGACCGATATACGATATATCGGTTATCTCGGTAAAATATCGGTGGGATATCGGTCATTTTAATATATAGTTATATACATTTTAACATATATATATATATATATATATATATATATATATAATATTGTTGGAAAAGTGTGTGTGTGAATGAGATGTTAATCTTAAAAGGTTACACCATATCCCACATTGGTGGGTAGACAAAACAAAGTATGGTTTAAATGTGCAATCATCCAAGAAAGATTTAAATCTTGTGCTATGTTTTACTCCGGCTACTACCCTCGCGCAGGGGGGGGTGCAGAAATTGGGAGTTTGGCTTGAAAAATCAAACTCATGCCCGCGCGACCTGCGGACACGAATGCAACTCAAAAACACGGGTTCGTGCGAGACCCGTTTTTGGTGTTATTTTTTTCCTGCAAACCGTTTTTTTTTGTTTTGGTGTTATTTTTTATAAAAAAAAACAGCCCACCGTATTTTACCCATAATATCACCGAATTTTCAGAAAAAATACGGCGATATATCGGCAAATACGGCCGATTTTATCGGTACCGTATTTTTGGACCGTATTTTTCACCGTATTTTTGGCCGAGGTCCGATATCCGATATCCCACCGATATCCCGGTGGGATATCGACCGTATTAACTGCCCAGACATATATACAAAGTTTAAAATATAAGACAGAAATGTACTTGTAATGTTGTCTTTAAAATTCTTCAATGTAAGGTCAAGTGATGGATCAGAAACAAATCATCGGTTAAAATCATTTTACCTATTATGTCAAAAAATGGGGTTTATATATAATCTGTAACATATGTAAGAAGCAAGGAATGAAGTGTAAAAGTATGACCATATACCCTTTTTTTTTGGCTTCTTTGAAACGATCATGGACTTTTGGAGCCACTTTTCCTAATTTGTATAACGTATTAATATTAAATTATAATGAGTAACATAAGTTTAATGAATAAAAATTAAAACGATGTAAACATACCTTTTTTTATGGTGCAAAAGATTCTGGGTCTTTAGTGACCGGTACATTGCAATCTACAACTAAAGGGGTATCTGCTGTGTTGCTAAAGGAACCTAAGTTCTTTCTCCTACCACTCTTTCTAACAGGTCCATGCCTCCACTTTGATGGGTCAACCAGACCAGATTCCCGGGTACTCTTTTGGGGATGAATATTTGCAAAATGTTCATCAAAATGACTAGAATCTGGGTTCTTTGTAATATCCTTGGGGATGAAGGGGGCATTTTCATTTTGATTCTGATTAGGCTTATTAATAACAGCTGTAACATGAGAATCTAAAGTAGATATATATAAAAAACAACAACAAAAAATGATAATTTTATCTAAATCAAAATCTAGGGCTTATACATCATAAAGAAAATAATGCTAAACAGTTCATGTTACCGTATGATGGATCAGCGTTTGGATGAGAAAATGGCGGAGTGTAAATGGGGAACACCGGAACCACAAAATCAGGAGGTCTGATGACTGATGGATCATTTGGCAACTTTAACCTGTGAAAAAGGACATAGCGAAAAAAAAACTAGGGCACAAAAATGTGAAATCAGGGATAAAGATATACCTAGGATGAACAATCTTCTTAGCGCCGAGTGAAACATCATTATCATCTTTGACGGATGGATTGGATTGGAGATGAGATGTAGTCGGAAATGTGTCGAGCGGGGGTGGATCCATCGGAGGAGGCTGAAAACCGCCGCCGTGAGAGAGGTAAGCACAGGGAAGATGAAGATGGGTTTGAAATTTTATGAAGATATTTGTGAAGAACAGGGGAGTATGAAAAGGTTTTGGAAGAACGAAGGGGATATGAAAAGGTTTGATGGATGGTGGGATTTAGGGGAAAAGAGAAGTGTTGAAAATTTTGAAAAAATTGAAATAGTATAGGAAAAAGTGTAATCTTGGATGAGGAAGATGATGGGACTACATGATCAGTTCCATGCAGGTGTAGGTCTGCTCGAAAAAATTAGACCCCAAAATACCCTTTAGGATTAAAAATAATTAGTAATGGTTAAATGAAATAAATGAAAAAGGTAGAAAAATATGGACCATAGGATGACGTGATCTAAGGGCTAAGGATTAGTTTACATAGTTTTTCCAACTCAACTTAGTTTTCATTTTATCCTTCTCCTATATATATATATATATATATATATATATATATATATATATGTATATACACTTATAAGGGTGTCTATAATGAACTTTTCACTATATATATATATATATATATATATATATATATATAGTGAAAAGTTCATTATAGACACCCTTATAAGTGTAGACAGATAGACACATTTTTTCACCATTAGATCTCTTGATCTAATGGTTGTGATTAATTTTCTTTTTCCTTTTTTTTCTTTTTCTCATTGTTTAGAAAATTTCACATGTGAAAAACAATATGAAAGACATTCAGGGGCGGACCCTTATTAGGCCCAGGGGGTCCCCGTGGACCCCCTCAACCTCGTACGTAAAGTGAAAAATTATGTGAACGGTTTTTTATAAAGAAAAAGTTTGTGAAGAGGAGTTACTAAATACTTAGTTTGTGAAAATGAAACAAAGCAAACAACTTGCCTAGTGGTAAGAACCCTTGTTTGATTTTGAAGGGGTGCAAGTTCAAATCTTGTCCTCAACATTTTTTCCCCAGCTTTCTTAATTAATTTTAGTGCTATAAACAAGGAGAGTAAATGAGGATACTTCATTTTCCACCTCTTTTTTATTTACTTTCTAGACCATTTTTATAATGAAATATTACAATATATAAAACTATGGGCTTTTTTTTAATAGACAAACATTTTGTCATATTATTTTTTTCACGCGTTATTTTTTCTCTTCTCTTCATTTCTATCCATTTACTATTATTTTTTTACTATTATATCGTTGTCAATGTTACGGTATAGATTTTTTTTATCAAATCATGTAGAGTTTTTTTTAATCAGTTATTTTTTTTCTTTAATTGCAATGTCGTGTCGCAACGCGCGTCTGCATTAAAAACTATTTAGTAAGTAATAGACCATATTTCTTTATGTACGTTTATATGAAACTGAAACATCTAAAACTAGTGACTCCGTAAAAAAAATTGTGGACCCCCTCAAAAACTTTTCTAGTTCTGCCCCTGAAGACAGTACTTTCACATGTGAAAGTGTCTACAATGAACCTCACCCAACCCGACGTGAGTCAAGATTACCTAACCCGATTCTCCAATTTCACCAATTTAGGGGATCGAATACCGACTTGGATCAATAAATTGTCGAAGAAAGTGGTGTTTGCTCTAACTGACATGCTGCAGGCACCTGAGGAAGTTGTTTCGGAATTAACGGCGTCGTTTCAAGCTGCTTCGGAATCGAAGAGTTGCAGGTTTTAGGGTTCTTATCGTTGATCTAGATCCACAACAAAACTGACTAAAAAACGAAGAAAAATCGGACAAGTTTGTGTTCTTGATGGCTGATAGTAATGGAACCAAGGTATTTTTATTTTCTAAATTTATTTTATCTTCCTTTTTTTGTCATGTTCCTTCCAAAATGGTATTGTTTTGTGTTTTGTGATTGAAATTTTGGGGAATTTTATTCAGGTTTTTATGTTAACTATAATTAGTCTTCTCGTTTTCCTGTGTTGAAAGCTGTTTCGCTCCATACATGAATTCTAATCTCAAACATCGGTCGGGTTTTTTTTTCTAGGTTTTTTTAGGTCCAATCTCAAGACCAGACTAAACCGAATTTGCCTAACTATAGGAACCGAGAGATATACACCCTAAGATTCTTCAGTTCGGTTTTCGCGAAATATCGGGTTGGGTTATGGGGTTTTTCGAGGAAACCAATTTTATGTCTCTTAGTTGAACGTTAAAGGTTCAAACCTTAATATGTGGAGTTTAATTGTAATAATTCAGATAGTTTATGAGTAGTGTAGTTCGATGTTAAAAACAAAAAGATATCAATTACCAACTTTCATACACATTATGTTACTTTTAATGAAAAAATAAAGAACTATTACATTTAGTATAATATTTATAAATTGTCAAATAGCTATTTTAAAAGAATTTGAATGTGATTTGGTTGAACTTAAACTTGTTCTCATATGGGTCTAACTTCAATCCCTTCAATGACAAGTCCACCTTTTAGTTGTTGCCCCTTCACTTCCATTAATTTCATTTTCACCCCCTCACTTTTTTCTCCAACAAAAAACTCTCCAAGTTTGATTTCCATCCATCCATCTTCTCTCTTGTTTGGTCGTCGGCATTCCCCTTCCACCACCCGTTTTTCCATCATCCGCCTCCGGTTCATGAAAAATAATGATTCTAGCTGTTGCTTTCGCTCGTCTAGAGGGCATAAATATGTTGTGCTAGTAACCGTGCTCGTGATATTTGAGACCGATGTTTCACATGGAATGGAATCCAACCCAAAAGAACGATCAGAAACCTTAATTATAAGATAAGCACCATATGTCGTGTTCGGAGATAAATCTTCGGTCTCTATTCTTCCATCAATTTTCATGTTGGATATTGTTTTCAACTCAATTACCTCAGAGAATCTGCAAAATGTATGAAAGTTAGATGAACTTCGATCCCAATATGTAACATGTAACACTAGCAGTAAATAACAACTGAAAATAAAATCTACATTTTTTCTAACCTTGATGTAGAGTTGGTGGTCCAAATCCAATGATTTGGTTCATTGCTTAAAGAAATGGTAAGTGCTCTAGCGGATATAACACAACTTTTTCTCCCACTTACTTTGTCTAGTGAAAAGCTCTGCATGGATTAAACAAAGTAACCAAGAAATCAATACATTGGGCAAGTTAAAGTGTACATTAAATATTTTAAGGGCATGATCATAGATTTCGATATCTTGTGCCACAAATCAAAATGTACGTATTTCTTAAAATAGTTTATCACGAGGTTAACACTCTTAACTTTTTTAAGTTGGTCTCAAGTATTTTTTAATCCAATTAGTTTTACATAATTATTTAGCCTCCTCTAGAACATAGGTTCTTTGTGGTCCCACCCTACACACCATTGAAAAAGACCACGAGTCATTAGAATATGGAGACAAATAATGATAATGAACTTACCCTAATTCCACCATCAATGAGAACAGAAGCACATAGCAGGAAAAACAGTTCTTTCTTTGATGAAAAGCTGAGATGAGTGTGTGATCTTGAGAGAATACGAGGGAGATCAGACGGCAAGAATCCACCCCATACGATGTCGGATTCAGCAGCGGAGCGCAATGATGACGATACAAGTGTTAATCGGCATGCGTCCGGAGGAGACGTCAGAGATAAAATAGATGAAATACAGTCTTCTGGCAACATGTACATTCTGGTGGCCATATTAATTCAGAGGTGATAAAAACTTGTAAAAATATATCTTTGGATATAATGAAATGAAAGATGGTTAATGTGTTGTTCGTTATATGTTAAAAGATGGTTATATATTGGGCTCTGTTACATGGGGGTGGTTGATTGGTTGTTTCTCAGAAGCCAAGTACTCACCAAGTGTATGCAAGTGGGGGCGTACGGCTGCTGTATTTGTTTGAATATTATTATTAATTTTTTTTTAACGGCTACTTTCATTGTTTGAATATTAAAGTCAATCTAGGGAATGTTCTTTGCACAGAACAAAAGGTATTTTGTTTAATTTAATTTTATACTTTTTTAAACCTCGATCTGTTACTTCATAATAATGGTCCTCCATATCAACCTTCAATTTTTTAATAACTTGTAGTTTATGAAAGTTCGAGAGAGAAGTATACACAAAGGTGGTGTGGTGAAATTCACTACAATATTACATGTCGTTGCTATAAGTGTCACCAATATAGTTTTGCCATTGTGAAAAAAAAAATCATCGTTAGTGACTTCGTTGCCAAAAATCCACATATATTATCAATAAATCATCATTATAGATTTAACATCATAGTTTTATCGTAAATAAAGCTCCAAAAAGAAAAATGATTATCCCTCTACGGCTCTACGATACCGCCATGCATCAAAATAGAAAATATTAATAATTTTCTTTCTTAAGATATGACAGCGACATGTCATCACCATAGCTTAAAAATATTAATATTTTTTATTTTGACATATGGCGGCGTCAAAAAGGTTGTGTGGTGAAATTCACTACAAGGATATTACCCCGTGGCGACGGCATGTCGTTGCTATAGGTGTCACCATTGCAGTTGTGCCACTATATGTGAAAAAAAGTCAACAATCACTGAGTTTGTTGTCAAAGATCGACCTATATCATCAATAAGTCATTGTTAGGCTATCTGTAGTCATCAAGCCCCACCATGGGGTATTATATGCCATGTGGCGATGACATGGCATAGGGGGGTTATAACATCTCAAGTGTGTAACCATAAAGCCCCACTAATCATTACCTAATCACATTTTTTTTTAGTCAACTAATAAAATAAAATAAATTATAAAATTTTAAAACTTCAATTAAAATAAAAAGCATACTAGTGAAACAAATAACATGACATAAAAAAAAACCGACACATAACATAAAAAAAAAAACAACCCTACTCGCCACTCATGTAACTCTTCGCGATGTCCTCCCTAAGTTTTATTGCGATCGTACGCGCCGGCTCGTCATCCGGGAGTGGTTGTCGAAGCTCATGTAAATCTTGGTGGATTATACGGCGTTTGACTAACCCCGTTTGTTCTCGACGCAAACTCACCAACGTGAAGAAGTGTTGTTAAAAAAATGGGGGTACCACTCTTTTTATATCAAAAAAATATAACATTTAAAAATAAAAAGATATATTAATGGCCAACGGATATATTTCAACGGATATATTTGAAAAGTCAAGGGGGAGAGGCGCCATCTAGGTAACGCCACACCCACAAAAAATGCAACATGGCGCCCCGGGGGGTGCCCAGGGGCGCAATGTTGGGCGCTATGGTGAGGGTTTTGGGGCTATAACGCCCGATTACACATAGCCTATAGATTCAACATCAAGGGCGGGTTTCTATAAGGTCCAGAGGTAGCACGTGCTATCCCTTACACTTGTACGTGAGTGGTAAAAAAAATTAAAATTTTAGGCTTTTATCATTTTATATAGGTGTGATACTATACCCCTTAATTACATATTGTTTCAAAAAATAAATTCAACAAATGGGTTCATGGAGTAGTTGGTAGGCGCCTTATCTTATTAGTTCAAGGTCTCATGTTCAAATCCTGAGATGAACGATTTTAAACCTTTTACTATGCTTTCTGTATTAAAAAAAAAAAGATCAACCAAGATTCGAACTTGTATCAAACAAAACAAAAATCAAGGCTTAAATTAGATTGTACCAACCACCAAACTGACCATGCCGTTTTGTAAAAATCTAAAGAATAATACTTATATATCAAGAAAACTATTTGCGTTTACTTCATTAAACAATTTGCTCATAAATAAAAAATATTCGGGGCGTTGCCTAGAACTTTAAAAAAAATTTGCTACTCCTCAAAAAGGTTTCTAGTATGTTCAAATCCTGAGATGAATGATTTTAAACCTTTTACTATGCTTTCTCTATTAAAAAAAAAGATCAACCAAGATTCGAACTTGTATCAAACAAAACAAAAATCAAGGCTTAAATTAGATTGTACCAACCACCAAACTGACCATGCCGTTTTGTAAAAATCTAAAGAATAATACTTATATATCAAGAAAACTATTTGCGTTTACTTCATTAAACAATTTGCTCATAAATAAAAATATTCGGGGCGTTGCCTAGAACTTTAAAAAAAATTGCTACTCCTCAAAAAGGTTTATAGTATGTTCAAATCCTGAGATGAATGATTTTAAACCTTTTACTATGCTTTCTCTATTAAAAAAAAAAGATCAACCAAGATTCGAACTTGTATCAAACAAAACAAAAATCAAGGCTTAAATTAGATTGTACCAACCACCAAACTGACCATGCCGTTTTGTAAAAATCTAAAGAATAATACTTATATATCAAAAAAAACTATTTGCGTTTACTTCATTAAACAATTTGCTCATAAATAAAAATATTCGGGGCGTTGCCTAGAACTTTAAAAAAAATTGCTACTCCTCAAAAAGGTTTCTAGTTCCGACCTTGTTCAGCATCATAGTTTTATCGTAAATATAAATTTAAAGAGAAAAAGATTATCCCTCTATGACGATGACAAGTCGCCGTCATAGGATATATTAATAACTTTCTTTCTTAAGATATGACAGCGACATATCATCATCACAGCTTAAAAAAATATATCAATATTTTCTTTCTTGATATATGAAGGCGCCAACATGTCGTCAACACAAGATTATTTATTTTAAAAGAAAATATGTATTTTTCTTTAAAGACTTTTTTTAGAAAAGACTCAAATTCACAACCAAATTATCAAAACATATGAATTAAATGTAAATACAAAACCATTTACACGAATGACATGAAAGGCCTCTACAAATGTATGTCTTAAGGTTGGATGTGTGAGTGTTCCTCATCGAAAATTATAATAATAAGTTGGTGACCCGCCTTCGCTTCACGGCGGGTGGCCATTTATTAGTTAGTTTATGTCAAAAAGAGTTTTAGTGTTGTTAAACAATAAAACTATAAAGAAGTTTTGGCTAAAGTCGAAAACTCTAAAAGTATAATAATAAAATAAAGTAAAAAACTAAGAAGTATAAAAAGTTTAATGGTCAGACACACATTTATCCGTCAGTTTAAGTAATAGATATTTTAATATGGTCAAAGTATTAAACAATAAAAAAATAGTGGCCAAAATTAAAAACTCTAAGAATATACTAAAAACAAAAGTAGAAAAGGTAAGGGGTATATAACGTAAAAGTTTAAAAGTTTCATGGTCAAAGTATAAAACTATAAAAAAATATACAAAAAACGAAAGTAGAAAAGGTAAGGGAAATAAATCGTAAAAGTCTCAAAGTTTCATGGTCAAAGTATAAAACTATAAAAAAGTCGTGGCCAAAGTCAAATTCAAAAAGTATACTAAAACCGAAAGTACAAAAGTTAAGGGGTATAAAACGTAAAAGTCGAAAAGTTTAATGGTCAAAGTATAAAACTGTAAAAAATATATTAAAAACGAAAGTATAAAAGTTAAAGGGTATAAAATATAAAACTATTATAGTCACGTGGTCAAAGTATTAAATTAAAAATTAAAAGTGGCCAAAGTATAAAAAAGAAAAAAGAAAGACATAAACCAAAAGTGTAAAATTAAGAATATGTTTATGGTCAAAATGAAAAAAAAAACTAAAATTTTATTATTCATTACCAAATCTTATTGTTATATATACATAATAATAATAATAAAAATCATAATAATAATAATAATAACAATAACAACAACAATAATAATAATAATAATAATAGTAACAATAATAACAACAATAACAACAATAACAACAAAAGTAACAATAAAAATAACAATAATAATAGTAATAATAATAGTAATTATTATAACAATAATAATAATAACAACAACAATAGTAACAACAACAATAATACCAACAATAATAAAAACAATAATAATAACAAACAACAACAATAACAAAAACAATAACGATAATAATAAAGATAATAATAATCACAATAATAACAACAATAACAATAACAATAATATTAACAATAATTATAGTAAGAATAATAATAGTAATAGTAATATAATATTAGTAATAATAATATTAATAATAACAGTAACAATAATAATAACAATAAAAATAAGAGTAACAATAAGAGTAACAATAATAGTAACAATAATAATAGTAATAATAATATTAGTAATAATAGTAGTAGTAGTAATAATAATACTAATAATAATAAATATAATTATTATTATTATTATTATTATTATTATTATTATTATTATTATTACTAGTAAACTGACCCGCGCTTCGCCGCGGGTCGTATGTTATTTTCACGTGAAAATCTTTCTATATCTATACTTATTCAACTTCTTAAATCACATCGGAGGAGAATGTGTACATCAAAATTTGGTGCAACTATACTAAAGTTAAGTAATGAAATAATACTTGATACACATTTTCTTCCCAACATCGATGTGTTATAAGGAAAAAAAACCTATTTCATCATAGCCATTACTCCAATCAGATGAACCATATGAATACCAAACTAACATTAAGTAAATATAAATTTCACCAAACCGAATCATAATAGTCATTGTTCCACCCACATGCACCGTATAGAATACCATACCACCATCAAGTAAATACAAATTCAGCAAACGGAATCATAATAGTCATTGTTACATCCACATGAAGCACACAAAATACCATACCACCATCAAGTAAAAATAAACCCAAAGAACCTATTTCATCAACGGATGTTAACAAACGTAGGCCCGGAAAAATATCGTCATCGCCTTGGCTCTGATGGGGGACGGGCATACTATGTGTAATGCTCCCAAGCCACCTGAACTAACCATTTTGCCACCTTTAGAGTTGCTAATCTGAGATGCTTATGAACATAGGGCTCGATAGCATATATCAATTGCTAACTGTTTATGGGAGATTCAGAATGACTACACATACATGAGCAGAAACAATTTCTTTTTAGTGTACATCGCTTTAAAAAAAAAGGTATAAAAAATCATGGCAGCCAATAGATATTCCATATAAAGTAGCTTCATAAAATCATCAAACCAACATATAAACTTGCCATATTAGCCAAGGAGGGTAGCTAATGACAAAGAAGGCTCAGAACATATTATGTGATGGGGTCACTAAGAAACGCATTTGTAGTTGTGGCTGCATAAACGAAATGACATGCCAGAAACAAACTACATTGCATCTCTTGTGCATCATCAAGATATGGGTGAACATCATAGCCTCAAATATTACGTTAGTGAACCCAAAATATACCAACTCTTGAATAAATGAAGACAGATCCATCAATTTCCTTGCTTAACCAACCGTCACGCATGGAGAGGGCCACGACACTGACAACCCAGCCAATCAGGAGAGACATAAACACAATATTTATCTCGGAACAGGCTCAGATTACAGCCGATCGTCATAGCCATTAAGGCTCAGACCATATCTCAGGCACATATCAATGCACTAAGGCTCAGAACATAAGCATCATCATCATCAAAATCAAGTAAAGCTACCGAGAGCACAAACGATTACAGCGGTCTAAAGACCGCACCATAAACAACCACAATTGGCAATCCACAATTAGCAATCCAATTGTCGGGTTAAGGATTCCAAGCTCTGAAAATCAATCAAAAGCAATAGAATAGAAAGTATCATCGCCATTTAGGCTCAAATGAACTAAAAAATATAGGATAAAATCAAGTAAATCTACCTGGAAACTGTAAAGATTACACCGATGGAAAAACCACACCGCAAACAACCATCATTACCAACCTAACTGTTAGATCTATGGTTTCTGACGGAAATCCCATAGGTAATATGAAATCGATTTACAGATATAAAAACCACCAAACAATGAGCCAAAAAATAGATCCAGGAGGTTCATCATAGCCAAAAAAACAAAACAAATCGTAGATTAGGGTTTCAATCGGAGAAAAGATGATGAATCAAAAACCATAAAATTCGTCACCATCATTGCCGTAACGGCTCTAGTAAAAGGCGGCACCAATAAACCCTAAGTCGCCACCGTCAGATCTCCAAAAACGGCGCAAAGATTTGGTGGCTGCTAAGCGCAGCCGATTCAACGGAGCAACACCTACGACGTCGATATCGGAGGTCAGCCACAAAAATCTACAAATCGTCGTCGCTTCGACGTCACGAAAGCGCCGGCTCGCCACAGTGAACGGAGCAACGACGATACGGAGAGTTTTAGGCGATGAAGCCTCATCTGAAAAGATACATGAGAGAGAGAGATGCGTGAATGTGAAGCTGAAAGAGAAAGAGAGTGGGAGAGAGGGAGCTCTTTTTCTTGTGTTGTGTGAGGAGGTTGATCCCAGATATATACAAAGCAAAGACAAAGAATACGTGTTAAAGGCAGAAGCGTAGTCATCTACGACCGCCCCGATCCACGAATTAGAAAAATAAACATGACAGGAACAGTCTCTTTTTAGTGTACACCTCAGATTAAACTTTTGATAATAAATAAATTATTATTATTATTATTATTATTGAAAGGAAATTTAGTAATTTTATAAAAATTTAACTACCCTGTTAAACCGTCCTTATGAGTAAGGACGTAATGTGTTAAACGGGATATTTGTATGCAAAAAAAAGATATAGTGACGTAAATCGAATATTTTGATAAACCTCTCAAAGTAATGGTATCATCATTTTTGTTGATGTATAT
>JBCNJP010000103.1:41909-67909 GCA_039602395.1 Deinandra increscens subsp. villosa | reverse complement strand
GGTCTTCGTTAAGCAATAATTGGATTAATTAGCAAGTGTAGCTGAGCAACCTAAGGTGAGTTTCACAAACCCTTTAATTGTGAGCCCGTTTGGGTCACAACGCATATACTAAAAACAACGCTGACATTTCGAGGTATCGCCAAATGGGATATCTGTTATGGAAGTTGGGGTATTTTATGGGAAGCACTTGCAACTGTCCATCCTTGGGATTTCAAATGAAATCCGCAATCCAACTATTCGATAACACTTGGGATTTCAATTGAAATCCGGAAACGACCATTTTGACACTTAAACTCTTTTTAGGATTTCAAATGAAATCCAGAATAAACATTTTTAATATGACTAGTGTAGGTTAAAGTCTAAACCAAATGATATCACATGATTTCTAAGGATGCCTTAAAAACTTAAAAGTCCTCAATTTAGTACTGTTGATCTGAGAAGCGAGGGGATGTTGGGTAGATCTACTGAGGGTTTGACAAACCCTGCTCCGCGGTACACAAATGTGTAACCAACCGGCTGGAGGCCGAACGGAGTTCAATATCAGCCTGTTTTAGTTGTGGGCCTCCCAAATGGGACACAACTGGAGGCACCAACCATCGGCAAATGCCGAACTCTGTTACGTCAGCTTTCAGCCCTAGTACGACTTCCTTAGTGCATGGAAACCGGATTAGCTACCCGCGATATCGGTTGACCGCTTTAACTTTTACTTAACTAGTGCATATTCGGTAATTCAACACTTGGAAAATGTTTTGCAAATCTATTACTTATATATGTTGATGAATACGATTATGAGACCGGGCCAATGCATGTCATGCCCACCGTGAACTCACCAACCGTTAGGTTGACACTTGTGTGGTTTTCACTTTTGCAGATCGTTGAGGAGTATCCGCTGGAGGTTGGCATGGCACATGAAGATGTTCTTCTTTCATTTAAAACTAAACTGGGATTTCTAAACAATGATTTTGTAAAGCACGTGGTTAGTGCTAAGTTACTGATGTTTTATTCCGCTGCGTAACTTTTGAAACTGCTTGATGATGAATGTTTGAATTATACTCTGATTCGTTTAGTATTTGTAACTAATGGTTGTGGTCCTGGTTTGCTCGCACCCCTTAACGGTATAAACTCCGTTAGTGGTTATTTGGGGGTGTGACACGCAGGGTGTTCGACTACATCTCAAATGGTTGAACGGCGGTTGCCGGAGGCAGCGGCAAAAGGCAGCGGGGGATCGAACGGAGAAGTACTTTCGCCGGAGATGATGGAGTCGTCTTCAAGTTTCATCGTTGGCGTGTCGTTTTCTTCATCGCCATACCTTCTTGACGAGATTGACGGGATCTATGGTGAAGATTTTTTGAACGGAGGCTGCAGGGAATATTTTTGAAGATGGAAATGTGATATCTGGTTTGAGGGTTTTAAGAAAGATATAAAATAGTGTATTTTACCTAATTAACCCCACTTGATCTCAATCATTCATTCAAATCTGATTATTTTATATTATATCAATGGTTGAGGTTTAGTTATTTGGTTATGACATTAAAGAGGGGTTAATATCTATTCTCTATCCTATATATATATATATATATATATATATATATATAAATATATATATATATAGGGGAGGATCATTTGAGAACCAATTACTTTTGAGAACTTTTGAGAACCATTCTGAGCCACAAGTTATATATAAGGAAATCCACCCCCCCCTCCCATGAATTTGAATGCTACCCCCTGAAAATTAGTGGCTCAGAATGGTTCTCAAAAGTTCTCAAAAGAAAAAGTTCTCATTTGAACCTAACCCTATATATATATATATATATAGGAAATGGTTCCGTGTAGACCCCTTAAATTTTGTAGACCCCGTAGACTTCTATAAAACTCAATAAAAATAAAACTCAGTGTTGTATATTTGGTTTTTTTATTACGATAAGCTTTTAAGAACCAAAAAAATAAATAAATTAATTAAAAAAAAACAAAAAACATTAAAAATCGAACATTTTAAGACAATGAGTTTTAAAATAATGAATTTTAAACGCAACACTGAGTTTTATTGAGTTTATTGAGTTTTAAACTCATTGATTTTTAAAACTCATTGTCTTAAAATGTTCAATTTTTAATGTTTTTCGTTTTTCTTTTTTTTTAATTGTCTTTTTTTTGTTCTTAAAAGCTTATCGCAAATAAAAAAACTAAATTAATAAAATTGAGTTTTATTTTTAGTGAGTTTTAATTTTTTTTTTTTTACTCTAATCAATTTTACTACAATTCCAAACAAAATAAAGGTTACAGCTCAGTCCGACATACGGGGCAAACGGGCAACAAGCTACGCCGCAAGCCCTTTTTGAATAGCAAAACCTAAGCGGATAAAAACAAGTTTCTTAGCTCGAGGAGTCGCTATATGACCATGCATAACCTTCTGGATCCGCCCAAGCGTGTCCGCAGCCTCAGATGCGAGGTGCCCAAACGTGTCAAACGCAAAGGGGACAAACACATGCTGATTCTCGAGGCACGCCTTCTCGTGTTTGTCCACCTTACCCGCAGCCGCCTTGGCAGCAGCCTGCCCCGCCGTGAAAACTCCAGAGCCAAAGCCCGCAAGGGGTGAGACCCCGGTCAGATCGATACAAGCGTGCTTCCCCCTTGACCACCCAAACACCAGGATGTCAGCCGGTCTAAGGGTCGAACGCCCCTCTTTTGGGTCAGTTAAGAAGTTGACAGGGGCTTCCTTCTTGGCTGAAATCCCGGCCTTTCTGAAGATGTCAAATAACACATCCCGGACCCAGTCATGACGGTACTTGAACCCCGGGAGATCTTTACAATGAACCGCGTGCTCCCCAAACGAATCCAAACACGCCTTGCGGCAAACAGGGCACTTCTCGTCCGCGGGAAAGAGGGGTATCATAAGCCGGTACTTGAGGATAGATCGATATTCGACCGGCGACATGCGTTGCCCGAGCCCGCTCAATGGGGAGAGCATGGAGGAAATCTTGGGCATGTGGTTGACGAAGACAGCTCCACACCGCTTTTTGCTTGGCATTCATATTAAACCGAGTCTCCATATCCAGCACGATTTTGCTGAAAAGGGCATTCGCCAAAACATGTTGGGGTTTTGGGGGGGGGGCGGTGTCCTTGTCAGAGAAACCGCTAAGATCAAAACCCGGTACGATGTCACGCAGGGCATCCAGAGCGAAAATATAACCCGAGTCCATGCCACAGACCCCGCTCTCTCGCAAGATATGGTCCTGCAGCCCCCAAGATTGGGCCCTGGACGCAACAAACGCATACGACGAGGCCTCCATAGCCGAAGAAACCCCGAGCCCTCCGTGCCGGATAGGCAGGGAAGCGAGCCGCCACTGAAGGTCCCCAAAATAAGCCCCTCCACAGACCACAATGTTTTCAACTGTCTCACGTAGGGTCTGATCAAAGCAGGAGGCCGCCCTTTGCATGTGGGCGGGGGGACAGGTCCGCAGGCCGAAAAAGAGCTTGGCGACACCCATACAAGAGCGAAGCAGAAGGAGTTCGCATTGCAGGTCCCGAATCTTGGGAAGGAGGTGCATTAGAGCGGCAGCGTTAGAGGCCCGCTTGGACGCTAACCCCTCAATAAACCCACCATCTCTACTGACTGCCCCTCCAAGGAGCTTCACCCCTAGGGTCGGCCTACTGATGCCCGAGGGGAAGAGACCCGGCCGATTCTTCCTCCCATCGCAAGACGGCCAGAACAGCTCCGTCTTCTTGATATTGAGTTGCAAACCCAGGGAGGGGCCGGTCTCCGAAATAATCTGCAAAGCTTTGGCCACTTCCTCGGAATCCCCAATGAGAGTGCCATCGTCAAGGTACCACGCGTGAAGGAGGAGGCGGCAATTTTCACGAATCTGGTGCGCAAGGGGGTGAAGAACAAGGGCAAACAGGAGGGGCCCCAAAGGGTCTCCCTGTTGCACCCCAGTAGTGGCCCAAATATGATCCCCCCTAGGTATAGCCGCGCAGGCTGACCGTAGAGAAAGTCGACCCATGGAGATATAGACGGGCACCTTAAGCGCACTTCCTGAAGTAAGGCCGATCTATCCACTACGTTAAACGCGTTGGAGAAGTCAACCGCGAGCATAGCCAGCGAGCTGTCATCATGTTTCCCTGCGACCAAACGGTTAACCGCATGCAGGATAGCCTCAGCTCCCCCAGGCACCCCAACCCCAAACTAAAAATCCCCGAGATAGTTAGCCATTTCCTTCCCGACCCCTTTCATAGCAATTTTAGAAACCAGCCGCCGCCAGATGGTGCCGACAGCGATGGGCCGGATCCCATTATCAGGTTTAAGCAGAGGTGTGAGAGGGGCCGACGCCACAAACTCGGCCAAGCCGAGGGGGCACCTCCCCCCCAACCACAAGTTGACTACCAAGGTAATAGCCCCGAGGAGGTCGTTAGCAATAGCAGACCCTTCCCCGCAGAGGCTGTCCAGAAGGTGTTGGGCCCGCAACCCGTCCCTCCCGCACGAAGTCCCTTTGGGAAACGATTTAATGCAAGCCAAAACAACTTCGGTAGTAGCCACAAGTGGGGGCTCAGTAAGGGGCACGAACGGCAAGGAGGAGGGTGGTAACACCAGGTGCTTCTCCTCCAAAGCCCGAGTGGTGGCAGGCCCAAAAGGCGCAACCCCAGACGAAGAGAGGACTTTAACTGCGGCAGTAAAGTGACCGTCCGCAATTTTCCGGATACAGCGGTTTATGTTGGACCCCTCCGCAGCCGACTTTTCAGAAGCAGTATCAGAAGGCCTCCCTGGCCCACTAACGGGGGTGTCAAGGATGTTATCAATCAGCTGGTCAATACCCTCCTCTCCCCCGAGGCAGATAGGGAAGCCATGATGGAACGACATTGCAGTGCTTTGCGGTTCCCAGAGCGAGCCTCTTGGCGCGTTTTAGGGATAAAAACCCCCAGCGTGCACCTAGGGAGAATAAGCAATCGAACCCAGGCCTCAAAAGAATCGGGGTGAGCAGCCACCTGAAGCAGAGCAGTTTTAAGGGCCTGGGAGAATGCCATACGACAGCTGAGAGGTAAACTCTTAACAGTGGTGACACGGGACTTGAAGATCTTATCCAGGAGCACCTTATCCAAATGCCTCCCACCCCCTACATCGACGGGGGCTAGCCCGGGCGGGTCAACAAGGCCAAGGGGGATGGGGATCCCGGTGATATGCCTGGCTTCGCCACCCGAAGAATTGAGTTTTACTGAGTTTTATAAGGGGTCTACGGGGTCTACAAAAAATAAGGGGTCTACACGAATCTTTTACCTATATATATATATATATATATATATATATATATATATATATATGGTGAGGTTCATTGTACACACCTCCATAAGTGTAGACAGGTAGACACCCTATTTCACATGTGAAATTTTCTGAACAATGAGAAAAAGAAAAAAAAAGAAAAAAAAATTAATCATCACCATTAGATCAAGAGATCTAATGGTGAAAAAATGTGTCTACCTGTCTACACTTATGAGGATGTCTACAATGAACTTTTCACTATATATATAGGGGTGGAACTAGAAATTTTATTGAGGAGGTCCACAACTTTTTTTACGGAATCACTATTTACGTAACATTGACAACGATATAATAGTAAAATGGCTAAAATAAAGAAAAAAGAAAAAGTAATGCGTGAAAAAAATGACAAAATGTTTAGAAAAAACTATATTTTTATATATTGTAATAATTTATTATAAAAATGGTCTAAGATGAATGTATTTGAAAAGAATGGAATATAATGAAAGTAATTAAAAAAGATGGGAAACATGAAATACACTCATTTACTCTCCTTATTTATAGCACTAAATTAACAAAAAAATTGTGGGAAATGTTAAGCACTAGATTTGAACTTGCATCACTTCAAATTCCAACAAAGGTTCTTACCACTTGGCTAGTTAATCACTTTGTTTCATATTCACAAACTAAGTATTTATTAACTTTTCATCACTAAAAATAATTATCAAAAAAACCGTTCACATTATTTCCACTTTGCGTACGAGGTTAGAGGGTCCACGGGGACCCCCTGGGCCCTTAACAAGTCTGCCCCTGTATATATATATATATATATATATATATATATATATATATATATATATATAGGGAGAGGATCATTTGAGAACCAATTTGGTTTGAGAACTAAAAAGAAATAATTTGAGCCACAAGTTTATTTACATGTATCCCCCCTCCCATGAATTGTAGTGGTCCCCCTGAAATTTGTGGTTGAGATTTAGTTCTCAAAAGTTCTCAAAAGTTCTCAAAATAAAAAGTTCTCATTTGAACCTAACCCTATATATATATATATATATATATATAGTGAAAAGTTTATTGTAGACACCCTCATAAGTGTAGACAGGTAGACACCCTTTTTCACCATTAGATCTCTTGATCAAATGGTTGTGATTAATTTTTTTTTCTTTTTTCTCATTATATATATATATATATATATATATATATATATATATATATATATATATATATATATATATATATCATAAACCACTCCGAGTCGAGAAAACCGTGAAAACTCTTTAAAAACAGAATAAAAAATCATTTTTTCTATGGTGGTTCTCTAGGTTATAATAGCCTACCCTTAAATTAAAAAAAATTAAAAGAAATGCCTACGAGTTTTTTTTTTAATTATCAAAAACTGCATTGTTAAATATGTAACATTTTATATTTAATGTTACATATGTAACAAGACAACTTTTTGATATTTTTTTCTAAAAAAACTACTAGGCGTTTTTTTTTATTTATTTTTTCTTCACCTAGGGGTAGCCTATAAACGAGAGAACCACCATAAAAAACTGAGAAAAAAATAAATGATTTTTTACTCCGTTTTTGAAGAGTTTTCATGATTTTTCTCAACTTCGAGTGGTTTTCATTTTACCATTCCCTTATATATATTATTCTAAATAAAAAATATATACATTACATACTTATTTAAACTCACGAACCTAGTCATATAAGTGAAGGTCATACTAGTTTAAGCTCGGCTCTGTTTGAACTTTTAACAAGCCGATCTCGATTGATTTTTCTTTTAACAAGCCATCCTAACAGGGGCGGATTTACTTGAGTGTGAGTGGGGTCCAAGGCACCCCCTTAACTCAAAATAAAACTTCATAATAATTGATATTTTATTGGATTAATTGAATTCGCACCCAAAACTTTATTTTGAAGGCACCCAATGTAAGTGGGAAGTATAAAAAAGAAAGAAAGTAAAACTGTGATCGTCCTTGTTGAAGCTTGTAAAACCTGCAATTTCTAATGAAGAGAAGACATGAGTTTTATTGGGTTTGAAAATATAACATAATATTTAATATTATGTTCTTTTTGCTTTATGGAAATTGATAGTGATAAAGTTACAGAAGTGGAGAAGTGCCTATATAGTCGGCTATAGACCTATATTAGTCACATCATTCTACTATTATTATTATCTAGGGATTTAAACATTATCAATTTATATTACTTTGTTTTAATCTATTTACATGTAAACAGTTTCTTTGCGTCAATTATTATTATATTAGGATAGAACTCGTATATTATTGTTGGAAAATGTGTGTGAATGAGATGTTTATCTCAAAAGAAATTTTGTTCATGTTTGGAAAATGTGATGTGAGCTATCCCACATTGGTGTGGGAACAAAAGGTGAATTGGTTTATAAGGATAAACTTCAAAGCCTTTGATATATCTTGTGTCATGTTTTACTCTGGCTCATATCCTCGCGCAGGGGGGGGTGCGAAAAATGGTGATTCGGGTTGAAATTCTGAACTCGTGCCCGCACGACCTGCGGACACGAATGCAGCTCCAAAACGGGGGTCATGTAATGACCAGTTTTTGCTATTTTTCGAGACCTTTCTAGAACAGATTTTTGGTTCATTGAACCAACCTTCTGCATTCCAAACCTGGTCATTCATTACTGGTTAATGAACATAATTTGATCATTCACTACTAGTTAATGATGATCCTTTCGTATGCTCCGTTTGCGTGTATAAATACACGAGTGTGGGGCAGAAATAGACACACGAAAAATACACCCATTTCGTCCTGCTGTTGCTGCTGCTCTGATCTCTGCTGCTCCTCCGTTCCGGTATCGTTTCAGGCAAGTATCCTGTCCGACTGTACACACAGTTTTGAACCGGTGTACCCTGGGAACAGACGACGAATCTGTTTAAGGGAATTGTGTTAAACACAAGCCCGGTTCCTCTCGTTTTTCTTTTCTGTGTTCTTCTGTTTTGCAGGGACTAATACAGCTACTGCTCGTCATCATATTTCTGTGGAGATTATGTTTAGTTGTTTCTATCCATTGTATCTTCGTTCATTACTTGTATTCTGTATTGTATTCAATTGAACGATTATTCAGAATCGTTACTGAATTCTAACAATTATATGGGCTGACTAATTAGTATATATATGATTGATTATTCATGTATAATATTTTTTATTATTTGAGTTACGTATTATATTAAATTAAATAATGAAAAACAAAATTTACAATTATAATTCATAATAAGTTATTGACGAGTTTAGCATCTTTATAAAAAACATTGTTTTGAGTGTGTCTAAAGTCTATTTGTATCTCTAGATAATGTAACATTAAGATGACTATGCTTAAAAAAAGTTTAAAAAAATAATGCAACCCATATGACTGAGTTTGATTGATGATTTGTTAAACTTAAGACCTTAAGCTTGTATTGAAAGTTAGGCAATAGAATGTTTCATTTAAATTATAATGAACATAGTATAATTGGTGAGTGAAAAAATCTACATTATAATAAAAATATTTTAATGTTATATTAATGAAAAAAAGTTAACTTGTTATACAATGGAAAACTTATAGTTAAACTAGATCTTATGAATGTGGTTTTGGATGTTTATAAATTTCTCTATGAAGAGTATGATCTATAACGTTGATTGAATCTATAACGAAATATTAGTTATATTTAGTAATTAAAATATTTATTAAGATTTAGTTCCATTATATTTTAAAAAAATATTCAATAAGGGTTTATTAGTATTTTAATAAATTTTTAAAACATTTATTCAAATGAAAATAATAACTGTGTTTTTAAAAAAATGAAATTTAAATAAAATAAGATTAAATTAGTATATGGTTTCCATTAATACATAAATAAAAATATATCATGATTAAAAATAGAATATAATTTTCAACCAAGAAGAATTCATTTATTAGGTAAGTAGATTTAGGAGGAAAATTATTTATGAGGTGTAATGTGGTAATGACAAGTGTCCTAGCTTGTAATCATTTATTAGGTAAAAATAGAAAATAGATATATTAATATATTTATAGAATACTATTTAATATAAAATATATTAATTATGTCTCATATATTTTATATGATTTTGGTATATAGAAATACTAGTTTTTGATACCCGTGCGACGCACGGGCGGTTTTAAAAAACGAATACAACATTTAACATGTTATAAAAATGTAATTCACTAATTAGAATTAAATAAAAAAAAATTGACAATATAAAAAGTTATAAATTTAAAAAAAAAGTATTCATATCCTCATTTATTATGAATCAATTTCAATTAATTTCAGTTTTTAAATTAGGATATGAGATATGCATTTAATGTTAATTACTTTGTTAAAAAAATAGTTAATGATTTTGTCAACTATTCAAACCAATTAAAAAAATATAAGGCAAACCATTTGAGCGGGAAAATGAAAAAAAGAATTGTTGTGGTGATGATATGTGGCATTCAAGCTTTTCACATATATATTATATAGATATAGATGGGTAAAGTTCATGTAAGAACCATTATCTATTGTAAGAACTTAAGAATCAACTTAAATGAGGGATAATTAAGTAATTTTGTCATTTCTTTTTAATTCATCCACTACATTTATGGTAAAGATCATATCAAATCGCTTGTTTTCTATTGTACAAACTTGTAAGAACCAAGGAAAATTATTTCAATTTTTTTTTGGGTAATTTGATATTTTTTAATTTAATTTCACGTATATCCACTCATATCCACCCGATGACTTAAATAAAAGTTTTTTTATTTTGTTTTTTTTGCCTGTCCGACTATGTTGCATATATGCAACATATGAAACATATAATTTTGCATATATGCAACATGGTATGTTTCATATGTTTTATATGCAACATACTATGTTGCATATATGCAACATTATATGTTTCGTATGTGAAACATGGTATGTTTCATATGTGAAACATGGTATGTTTCATATGTGCAACATGGTATGTTTCATATGTTTTATATGTAACATACCATGTTGTATATATGCAACATTATATGTTTCATATGTTGCATATGTGCAACATTATATGTTTTCATATGTTGCATATATGCAACATAGCCGGATTTACAAAAAAAAAAACGTTTTCTGTTTAGTTTTTTATTTTTTTAGGTCGTTAAGTTGCCATCATGTGTATAGACATAAAAGAAAAAAAGAAGAAGAAGCATAAAAATTATCTAAATAAACTTCATTCAATTGAAATTTAATGGTTCTTACATTAGTTCTTAAGTTCTTACAATAATATTGGTTTGTACTAGAACTTTACCCATAGAAATATACTTTTATAACACTATTTTGATTAAAATATCATAGATTAATTCGGTATGTGAACACGGAATTGAATTGTTTATTTTTGTTATTGTATCATAATTTTATTATGGAACCAATTACACACGACATGAACTTATCCGATACAAAATTTTTAATGTCTACTTTTAGAATTTTTTGTGTCCCCACTCAGTAAAATTCCTGGATCCGCCACTGCATCCTAATGTTAGTATATATATGTTTGCATGTGAAATTTATCTATGTTGAGTTTAAATATTAACCAAATTTGTTAAGATATTGAGTAAGTTTTTACTTTGAAGGTGAGAGTGTATCTTGAAGATCTTATAGTTAGCTTGAGTATGTGTAGATTAAATCGGAATGGTGCCAATGAGATAACAATCTCTTTAATGCTTAACGATGGATATATAGAGATAAGGCCGTGCACAACGCCGGCTTTTGGAGGAGCCCGTAGGGCTGATGTGACTGGCTCGCTAGGGCTGCGGTGGAGGTGAACGCTATACGAACCAAATGTTCTCTAACTCCTTTGATTGTACAAATACAAAACAGGCTATGTATCAACAAGCTAGGAAGCCAAAGAGGCCAAAACTAAAGGCTAGTAACTATAAGGACATACAAAAGATTGTACAAATAAAGACACATAAATACAAGTTAATACTCCCCTGCATTCGAAGCCGGAGAAGGGCAGAGGCAGAGACTAGAGCGAAAACGAGTAAACAGTTGACGAGGGAGTCACTTTATAAAAATGGCAGTATACTGAAAATCAGTAGGGATATGTAAAACATGAATTGCCCCAATACGAACTTTTCCCTGACAAAGTGAATGTCGTGTTCAATGTGTTTAGTTCTTTGGTGTTGAATATGATTTTCAGATAAGTATATAGCTAAGATGTTGTCACAATATACTATAGTGGCATGTCGAGTCAGAACAAACAATTCCAGCAAAAGGTTGCGAGCCAGTAAGTTTCAGCAACGACATTAGCTACACCCCTGTATTCCTTAACGAAGCTTAAACGTGAAATAGTATGTTGTCTTTATTGGACCAAGAAACAATGTTGTCACCTAAAGATACATAGTATCCAGAAGTGGAGCATCTGGAACCGGGGAATCCCCCCCCCCCCTCCCCCCCAAATCAGCGTCCAAGTAAGCAACAAGTTTATGTGATTTAGTCAGGGAGATGACGAGCCCATGATCTAGGGTCCCTTTAAGATACCTGAGAAACCTTTTAAGAAAACGAAAATGGGGCTCACGTGGGGCGTGTAAGAAGAGACATATTTGTTGAACCCACATAGGCGATATCGGGGCGGGTAAATGTCAAATATCGTAAAGCCCTAACGAGCTGGCGATATAGAGTAACACCGACAAGAATATTCCCACTTGAAGCACTAAATTTTGAAGTGTTAACAAGGGTTGCTGAAGGTTTACCATCGATCATTTGAGCACAAGCTAAAATCTCTTTTGCATAGTATAGTGGCTTTGAGATAAGAAAAGACCACCGTTTGGTGTATGACATTAATACCAAGAAAATGATGAAGGTGGCCAAGATCTGACATTTGAAATTCTTTTGATAAAGTTAAAATAATATGTCGTGGCAGCTCGTTATCTGATGCGGTGAGAATTATGTCATCCACACATGTGACAACCGGACCTAAAAATCAGGTCAACCCTCTCTCCGTTGACTTTTGTTGACTTTTCATTACATTATAATTTCGTGGGTTATTGCTTTAAATTACATGGTTAGCCGTAAATGAATAACCGATTAACCGATATGAAAATTCGCGTTGAAAAACTGAGAAATGTGAATATAACATAATATTATTAATGGAATTTTAATAATAAGAAATTAAATATAAAATTTGACATTTTATACTTAATCAAACCGTTATAAAATGATAAAACATTTTCGAGCATAAAACGAGTGTTACGTTGTCAATACTTAACCGCCTTTCCAAACGTTTAGCCTATTGGGCCCGGTAAGCCCATTAAGCCCAAACTAACCCCGATTGACCCGAAAACTTAACCAAAGGTTCGTATCAACTAGTCGAGTAAAACCCCGAATCCAGAAAACCGACCCGCGGCCCAGATCATATTGGGCCGTAACCGGCCCAAACCCTTTTCCCCTTTCGGCTCGCGGCCCAACCCAAGGACCGAATAGGCTTCGGCCCATTCCCCTCCCCATCGCAATTGGGCTTCGGCCCAATCTTAAACAAATTTAGTTATTTGTTTTAAGCCCACTAGTTTTATAAAACTTAACCAAATCTTTTAACCCACTAATATTTTATAAAAATTTGGGTTAACAATGTTTATAAAAATAAAAAATCACCATTCAATTGGATTAAATATAATTGGGTTGTATTTTAAAAAGTTGTAATTTTTATAAACTCCTAACCTAATTATATTTTATAAAAGCTACAAAACTTTTATAAAACTAACCAAATATATAACAAAAGCTAGGGATTAATGTGGGTTTGACAACTCACTAATACCCAAAGGTTAACATAATCACTTTTGATTATAAAAAGAGACCAAGACCCCCCATGTCCCCTTGCACCACAACACCCCAACATCCACCCTCTCCTCCCTCTCTCCCTTGTTTCGGCAACCCCACCACCGAGAGCCCCCAGCCCCGCCGCTGCTCCGCCGGCCAACCACCGCCGGACCACCCCTCTGCCGCCGCCGGACCACCGCAAAGCCGCCGCCCCCTCCTTCTTTCTTGCCGGTTTTAACTCACAACCCTTGTGAGTATTCTTAACCCATTTTCATCTATGTTATCTACATGTTTACCTCCCAAATGAAACCTACAAGTCTTGACAACCTACACCAAATGACCAAAGAATGCTTGTGTTTGTTCATCAACTAACAAAAACTCTCTTTCTTAACCTCCTTCTTCCAAGATCAAACACTTGTTGGTGCATTTAGATGCTTAAAGTTAACCAACTAGTGTGGTGAAACACATTTGCAAAATCATAAGAAAGTAGCAAGTGTGCACCATGATCTTGTTAATGAAACTTTGGTTTCATAAGTTAGTTGATTTCAAACAAACCTCCAAGCCTCTTCATAACTTAAAAATAAATGCTAATCCATACATGTTTATATTTAAATGTCCTAACACAAAAGTGTTAGTTGATTGTTATATTTAAATGTCCTAACATGAAAGTGTTAGTTGATTGTTTATATTTAATTGTCCTAACATGAAAGTGTTAGTTGATTGTTTATATTTAATTGTCCTAACATGAAAATGTTAGTTGATTGTTTACACTTAAATGTCCTAACACCAATGTGTTAGTTGATTGTTTATTTACATTTATAAAGTCCTAACACCAATGTGTTAGTTGATTGTTATTTATATATGTTACATGTTAAAACAATATAAAAATGCTAGAAAAATGAAATGATATATGGACTTATTTAAATCAAAGGAATTAAATAATTGTTACATATGTAACCTTAAACATTGGTTTAAAAACAAAAGAATATATATTTCTTAAAATAGTCATGTGACATATTTAATATGTTACAAATGATTAAATGATTGGACAAAAAGAATAAAATTTATTACTAGATTTGATAAGAATAATATTTATGTCAAATGATTAATTTGACATAAATACTTGGATTTATTACAAGTTTTAGCCTTTCTTAAAACTTGCTAGAAATGGACATTTTATAAAAAGATTCTATTTGAAAATAAATGTTTTCATAAAAGATTTTTATAAAAATAAACCAAGACAAATCATTGGTTTAAAATATTTACAAGGACTTTTAATACTACTTTGATAAACACAAAGTAACCAAAGATGGACTAACGTTCGTCGGAGATTTTTAAATAAAAGTCAAGTTTTATAAATCCAACGTTATAAATCCAAGCGTCGCCATAAATATTTTTATCAACGTTTTCTATTTAATATTTCATGAACTTGAAATATTGATTTACCTATGGAAATGATTAAATGTTAAAAACTTTAAATGTTTTTCCTTAAAGATTTATGTTTTATAAATAAAACAAACGTTAATAATTATTTTGACAAATAATTATTTGCAAAGGACTTAAACCTTGTTTTATTCACCAAATAATTGTTAATCGTAATTATTTAAGATAATTATAACTTGCAAGATTAACAAAACGTATAAATAATTATTTAATTGAAAATAATTATTCGAACTCATGAAAATAAATAATAAACATTATTATTTCTTTTTACTCGATATTCAAGACTTGATTGAATTATTGAAAATGATTAATTGTTTATATTTATTGGACGTAGATATAAATAACCATGAACGTATTTAATTAAATAAATACAAGTTAACAAGTTTTCAATAATACAAACGGACTTAAAACGTCAAGACTTGACTGGTATCACTTGGGTGACTTATGTTACTCAAATGATCATAGACCTTATGCATTTGTTATTTAATTATTTAGGGCGTTACGTGCTACCGTCCTTCACTGCTTATTTTCCGATTATCTGCTGAACCAGTGAGTTTCACGGCCCCTTTTCCTTTTAACTGTTTTATACTTGGGGGAGAAATCATGAAAACTGATTAAATGCTTTTTACTTAATATTATGGTTTATTTGTTAGCCGTATGACTACTTGTTCTCTTACTGATTGCCCAACTTGGTACATTATCGTTATAAACGTTTGTACAACCGAAATCCCATCATTAATTGATTTCAATTAGTTCTGTACGAAACGATAGCTAGTGAATAGATCTATTTGGGTTGACAACCCTACCCTAACTGGTAGCTCCAGTTCTGACTCCGGATTGTCTGGGGGTACACGTCAGTTATTCTGCTCTGTTTTAACATCTCTGGGCAAGAGATGCCGGGTGGGTAAACCGTTAGTATTTGAAATCAAAGTTCAGGTGAGATCATACAACCACAACAATAAACCCTGATAATATTTAAGTATACCGAAACTGTTTTACAACTGTTTAACTATCGAGTCCTAAACCTGTGAACCTCACCAACTTTATGTTGACCCGTTTTATATTCATGATTTCTTAGGTAATTGACAAGACTTTCTGAAGACATGCAAATGGGGCTTACAAATTCTATCGGACCTGTTCTTGGAGTCATAGTCCCAACTATCCAATTTAACCGTTTCATGCTTTTAATAATTATTTAAGACTTATGTTTTCAAAATGTAAGACATTAATGTTTCCACTATCTTTCCGCTGCAATGAAATGAAATGAATTAATGTTTTATGAAGTTTTTAAATTATTAGAAGTTGTTCTATGTATCCTCGACTATGATTCCATTCTGGCTCACACCCGATTCCGTTGACCGGGGTGTGACAACACATAATAAGAGATAGGAAATTTGAGTTTCTTTATTGTATACAAACATTGAGGTGTCACTGATGGAACTTCGAAAATCGCATTTGGTAGTATAAGTAGCAAAACGTTCGTACCAAGCCCATGGAGCTTATTTCAATTTGTATAGAGACTTTTTTAACCTGGAAACATGAGTAGGAAAACATAGATCGGTAAAACAAGGTTAAAACATATAAAGCGTATCATTATGCTCACCGTGAAGAAATACATTTTTAACATCAAGTAGATGAATAGGCCTTGCTAGAGAAACTACCAAACTGAGAACTGTTAAAATGGTTGTGGGTTTAACCACGGGGCTAAAAGTTTCGTCACAATCTACACCAATTTGTTGGCTTTTCCAATTTATGACCAATCGGGCTTTATAGCACTGTAGGGATCCATTTGCAATACTTTTGTGATGAAAAATCAATATACATATAATAATGTTATGGTTATGTTATGGTTGTATAGTTTATATCGTTATGACACGTTACATCACTTCATCCTTCCTATCTTATGTTCTTGGTTGTGTTGCGTGAAAATATTTTGGCAATTGATGTATGTCGTGGCAGTTATTCTCGAGCATGCAATAACCCCATTTACATATTATCTAAATTTTCTTTATGTTGACAATTGTAACTTAAAGCGAAATCATGCCACCGAGACGCCGAACCACCAGGAACACTTCGCCTCCTCCGCCTCCTCCTCCCATGACCGCTGAGGAAATCGAGGAGATGATTGCTAATCGCGTAGCAGAAACTGTTGCCGCCGCTGAAACCCAACGTCAGAACGACAATGGGGCGTGCGGTAAGTACGAATTAACCAATGTTAGAAAAACACTCGATTACAATTTTCCTAAATTGTATTCAACGTTTCAATCTAACAATTGCAGGCCCCCGTGAATGTTCATACAAGGACTTTATGAACTGCAAACCCTCAAATTTTAAGGGTTCAGAAGGCGCTGTTGGTTTAGTTCGCTGGTTTGAGAAAATGGAGTCCGTCTTCCGCATAAGCAACTGCCCTGAGCAGTACATGGTCAAGTATTCCACATGCGCACTGACTGATAGCACACTGACTTGGTGGAATTCCCATTCTGATGCTATGGGAACTGATTTGGCTTACGCCATGACTTGGGACGAGCTCAAACAACTGCTTCGCGATGAGTACTGTCCTAGAGAAGAGCTTCAGAAACTCGAAGCTGAGTTCTGGAACCTAACCATGAATGGAGCCGACGTTTCCGGCTATACCAAAAGGTTCCGTGAGCTCGCTCATCTCTGTCCGACCATGATCACTCCCCTCTACAAGAAGATTGAACGGTACATCTGGGGACTTGCACCTCATATCCAGGGGAATGTCCTTTCCTCAAACCCTCAGACTTTTCAGGATGCTGTGCGCCTGGCACACAACCTGGTTTACCAAGCCAACCGTCAAGGTGTGAATCTTGACAAGAAGAAGTCTGAGAACAAGGCCCCTGAAGCCAGTACCACCCCTTCCACCAACAAGAAGCCTGATAACAAGCGGAAACGCGGATTCTGGAGGAATCGCGATGATAAGGCCCCTGCCAAGGAAGCTGAAACAGTGAAGGTCTTTGCTGCTACTACCCCTACCCATGTTGTCCGAAAGACTGGATACAACGGTGGAGCACCTCTGTGCAACAAGTGCAATCTCTATCATACACTCGATTGTGGCAACGTCTACTGCAACATCTGCAAGACGAAAGGGCACGTAGCACGAGACTGTCCGAAGCGCACCTGTTACGGTTGCGGAACCACCGGGCACTACAAGAAGGATTGCCCGAAGGCAGGAAACCAGGATCCGAATCAGGCTAGAGGAAGAGCCTTGTAATCAATGCCGGAGATGCTCGCCGTGACCCCAACACGGTGACGGGTACGTTTCTATTAAACAATCATTATGCTTCCGTTTTATTCGATACTGGTGCTGATAGGAGCTTCGTGTCTACCGAATTTGGTCAATTACTTGAAATTACTCTGGTTGCCTTAGACACTAAGTTCACAGTAGAATTAGCAAACGGAGAATTAGTAGAAACTAGCCTTATTTATCCCAATTGCTCACTAGAACTCTCCGATCATTCCTTCAGCATTGATTTAATGCCTGTAGAACTAGGAAGTTTTGGTGTTATCATAGGCATGGACTGGTTATCAAAGAACCGTGCAGAAATCGTGTGCCATGAGAAAATATTTAGGATGCCACTCGAAGATGGCAACACTCTAAACGTACAAGGCGAGAAGAGTGGAACCCAACTAAACCTCATATCTAGTATGAAGGCGCGAAAATTTCTTCGTAAAGGATGTCAGGCCATCCTAGCACACGTAACTGAGAAGAAGCCAAAGGAGAAGAACATAGGAGATGTTCCCGTTGTCCGCGAATACCCGGAAGTCTTTCCCGAAGATTTACCAGGTTTACCGCCAACGCGACAAGTAGAGTTTCGCATCGACTTGGCACCAGGTGCCGCCCCTGTAGCCAGATCCCCGTACCGTCTGGCACCTTCTGAGATGCAGGAGTTATCTAGCCAATTTCAAGAATTGCTAGATAAAGGCTTCATCCGACCAAGCCACTCTCCGTGGGGAGCACCCGTGCTATTTGTCAAGAAGAAAGATGGAACTTTTCGGATGTGCATCGACTACCGGGAGCTGAACAAACTGACTGTGAAGAACCGTTACCCGCTTCCTAGGATCAACGACCTATTTGATCAACTTCAAGGATCGAGCTTCTACTCCAAGATCGATCTAAGATCAGGATACCATCAGCTCAGAGTTAGAGATGAAGATATTTCAAAGACTGCGTTCAGAACACGCTATGGCCATTATGAGTTCCTCGTAATGCCATTTGGTTTGACAAACGCACCGGTTGTGTTCATGGATCTGATGAACCGCGTATGCAAACCCTACCTGGATAAGTTCGTTATCGTGTTCATTGACGACATCCTTATCTACTCCCGTAGTAAGGAAGAACACGAACAACATCTGAGACTTATTCTGGAGTTGTTGAAGAAGGAAGAACTCTACGCGAAATTTTCCAAATGCGACTTTTGGATTCGCGAAGTTCACTTTCTGGGCCATGTGATCAATGATCAAGGAATCCACGTGGATCCCACAAAAATTGAAGCAATCAAGGATTGGAGTACGCCAGCAACTCCAACCGAGATTCGACAATTTTTAGGTCTTGCTGGCTATTACCGCCGATTTATCGAGAACTTCTCGAAGATAGCCCAGCCACTCACCGCCCTGACCCAGAAAGATAAGAAATTCATATGGGATGGCAAGACTGAAGCAGCATTTCAGTTACTGAAGCAGAAGCTTTGTGATGCCCCGATTCTGTCATTACCTGATGGAATCGAAGACTTCGTTGTTTACTGCGACGCCTCGCATCAAGGTTTAGGTTGCGTATTGATGCAACGAGACGAGAGAAAGTCATCGCATACGCATCACGGCAACTGAAAATTCACGAGAAGAATTATACCACTCATGACTTGGAACTCGGAGTCGTTGTCTTTGCTCTCAAGATCTGGAGGCACTATCTTTATGGTACCCAATGTACCATATTCACCGATCACAAGAGCCTCCAACATATTTCAATCAGAAGGAATTGAATATGAGGCAACGCCGATGGGTGGAACTGCTAAATGATTATGAATGCGAGATTCGTTATCATCCAGGCAAGGCTAACGTTGTAGCCGATGCCTTAAGCAGGAAAGAACATGCCAAACCTCGCCGCGTCCGAGCATTAGGCATGACCATCCACTCAAACCTAAATTCTCAAGTGTGCGACGCGCAAATTGAAGCCCTCAAACCAGAAAACCTAACTGAAGAAGGTTTACGTGGAATGGAGAAGCAACTGGAGGAGAAACCTGATGTCCTGATGGAACCAAGGTCTTCATGGATAGGCTATGGGTACCTGTCTATGGAGGACTAAGACAATTGATTTTCGATGAAGCCCACAAATCGAGATATTCCATTCATCCCGGATCAGACAAGATGTATCACGGTCTGAAGAAACAATTCTGGTGGCCTAACATGAAAGCCGAGATAGCCATCTATGTCGGCAAATGCTTGACATGTTCAAAGGTCAAAGCCGAATACCAGAAGCCCTTTGGATTGTTGACTCAACTAGTAATCCCTGAATGGAAATGGGAAGAGATATCCATGGACTTTATCACAAAATTGCCTAAATCCAGATCTGGATATGACGCTATCTGGGTGATAGTCGATCGATTGACGAAGTCCGCACACTTCTTACCGGTCAATGAGAAGGATAAGATGGATAAGCGAGCCAAGCTTTATACAAAGGAAATCGTCTCGCGCCACGGTATGCCCAAATCCATCATATCCGACCGAGACAGTCGATTCACTGCACACTTTTGGAAATCTCTACAGAAAGCTTTGGGTACTCGAGTCGATATGAGTACTGCCTACCATCCACAGACAGATGGCCAAAGTGAGAGAACGATCCAAACGCTTGAGGATATGCTAAGAGCATGTGTGATAGATTTCGGACCCAAGTGGGACGAGCATCTCCCTCTTGCCGAATTCTCTTATAACAACAGTTATCACACCAGCATCCAAGCCGCCCCTTTCGAAGCACTTTATGGGAGAAAGTGTAGATCTCCACTCTGCTGGAATGAGGTTGGCGACAGTCAGTTGACTGGACCCGAGCTAATCTTTGAAACGACCGAATTGATCTTCCGAATCCGAGATCGTCTGAAAGCTGCCAGGGACAGACAAAAGAGCTACGCCGACAACCGACGCAAGCCCTTGTCCTTCAAAAAGGGTGATCGCGTCATGCTAAAGGTGTCACCTTGGAAAGGTGTCATCCGGTTCGGCAAACGAGGAAAGCTCAACCCTCGTTACATTGGTCCCTTCGAAATCACTGAAACTATCGGACCAGTAGCTTACCGTTTGAACCTGCCCGCCGAGCTAAGCAGCGTTCACAATGTCTTTCATGTCTGTAATCTTAAGAAATGCTTATCTGATGAAACACTCATCGTTCCTCTCGATGAGATTCAAGTGGACGAAACCCTACACTTCATTGAGGAACCCGTGGAGATACTTGACAGAGAAATTAAAAAGCTGAAGCATAGCCGCATTCCCATAGTCAAAGTACGATGGAACTCTAGGCGAGGACCAGAGTACACGTGGGAACGCGAGGATCAAATGCGCCGAAAGTATCCACGCCTGTTTGAGAACGTCGCATCCACCAGTAACCAAAACTGAATTTCGGGACGAAATTCTTCTAACTGGGGGAGAATGTGACAACCGGACCTAAAAATCAGGTCAACCCTCTCTCCGTTGACTTTTGTTGACTTTTCATTACATTATAATTTCGTGGGTTATTGCTTTAAATTACATGGTTAGCCGTAAATGAATAACCGATTAACCGATATGAAAATTCGCGTTGAAAAACTGAGAATTATGAATATAACATAATATTATTAATGGAATTTTAATAATAAGAAATTAAATATAAAATTTGACATTTTATATTTTATCAAACCGTTATAAAATGATAAAACATTTTCGAGCATAAAACGAGTGTTACGTTGTCAAGACTTAACCGCCTTTCCAAACGTTTAGCCTATTGGGCCCGGTAAGCCCATTAAGCCCAAACTAACCCCGATTGACCCGAAAACTTAACCAAAGGTTCGTATCAACTAGTCGAGTAAAACCCCGAATCCAGAAAACCGACCCGCGGCCCAGATCATATTGGGCCGTAACCGGCCCAAACCCTTTTCCCCTTTCGGCTCGCGGCCCAACCCAAGGACCGAATGGGCTTCGGCCCATTCCCCTCCCCATCGCAATTGGGCTTCGGCCCAATCTTAAACAAATTTAGTTATTTGTTTTAAGCCCACTAGTTTTATAAAACTTAACCAAATCTTTTAACCCACTAATATTTTATAAAAATTTGGGTTAACAATGTTTATAAAAATAAAAAATCACCATTCAATTGGATTAAATATAATTGGGTTGTATTTTAAAAAGTTGTAATTTTTATAAACTCCTAACCTAATTATATTTTATAAAAGCTACAAAACTTTTATAAAACTAACCAAATATTTAACAAAAGCTAGGGATTAATGTGGGTTTGACAACTCACTAATACCCAAAGGTTAACATAATCACTTTTGATTATAAAAAGAGACCAAGACCCCCCATGTCCCCTTGCACCACAACACCCCAACATCCACCCTCTCCTCCCTCTCTCCCTTGTTTCGGCAGCCCCACCACCGAGAGCCCCCAGCCCCGCCGCTGCTCCGCCGGCCAACCACCGCCGGACCACCCCTCTGCCGCCGCCGGACCACCGCAAAGCCGCCGCCCCCTCCCTCTTTCTTGCCGGTTTTAACTCACAACCCTTGTGAGTATTCTTAACCCATTTTCATCTATGTTATCTACATGTTTACCTCCCAAATGAAACCTACAAGTCTTGACAACCTACACCAAATGACCAAAGAATGCTTGTGTTTGTTCATCAACTAACAAAAACTCTCTTTCTTAACCTCCTTCTTCCAAGATCAAACACTTGTTGGTGCATTTAGATGCTTAAAGTTAACCAACTAGTGTGGTGAAACACATTTGCAAAATCATAAGAAAGTAGCAAGTGTGCACCATGATTTTGTTAATGAAACTTTGGTTTCATAAGTTAGTTGATTTCAAACAAACCTCCAAGCCTCTTCATAACTTAAAAATAAATGCTAATCCATACATGTTTATATTTAAATGTCCTAACACAAAAGTGTTAGTTGATTGTTATATTTAATTGTCCTAACATGAAAGTGTTAGTTGATTGTTTATATTTAATTGTCCTAACATGAAAGTGTTAGTTGATTGTTTATATTTAATTGTCCTAACATGAAAATGTTAGTTGATTGTTTACACTTAAATGTCCTAACACCAATGTGTTAGTTGATTGTTTATTTACATTTATAAAGTCCTAACACCAATGTGTTAGTTGATTGTTATTTATATATGTTACATGTTAAAACAATATAAAAATGCTAGAAAAATGAAATGATATATGGACTTATTTAAATCAAAGGAATTAAATAATTGTTACATATGTAACCTTAAACATTGGTTTAAAAACAAAAGAATATATATTTCTTAAAATAGTCATGTGACATATTTAATATGTTACAAATGATTAAATGATTGGACAAAAAGAATAAAATTTATTACTAGATTTAATAAGAATAATATTTATGTCAAATGATTAATTTGACATAAATACTTGGATTTATTACAAGTTTTAACCTTTCTTAAAACTTGCTAGAAATGGACATTTTATAAAAAGATTCTATTTGAAAATAAATGTTTTCATAAAAGATTTTTATAAAAATAAACCAAGACAAATCATTGGTTTAAAATATTTACAAGGACTTTTAATACTACTTTGATAAACACAAAGTAACCAAAGATGGACTAACGTTCGTCGGAGATTTTTAAATAAAAGTCAAGTTTTATAAATCCAACGTTATAAATCCAAGCGTCGCCAAAAATATTTTTATCAACGTTTTCTATTTAATATTTCATGAACTTGAAATATTGATTTACCTATGGAAATGATTAAATGTTAAAAACTTTAAATGTTTTTCCTTAAAGATTTATGTTTTATAAATAAAACAAACGTTAATAATTATTTTGACAAATAATTATTTGCAAAGGACTTAAACCTTGTTTTATTCACCAAATAATTGTTAATCGTAATTATTTAAGATAATTATAACTTGCAAGATTAACAAAACGTATAAATAATTATTTAATTGAAAATAATTATTCGAACTCATGAAAATAAATAATAAACATTATTATTTCTTTTTACTCGATATTCAATACTTGATTGAATTATTGAAAATGATTAATTGTTTATATTTATTGGACGTAGATATAAATAACCATGATCGTATTTAATTAAATAAATACAAGTTAACAAGTTTTCAATAATACAAACGAACTTAAAACGTCAAGACTTGACCGGTATCACTTGGGTGACTTATGTTACTCAAATGATCATAGACCTTATGCATATGTTATTTAATTATTTAGGGCGTTACGTGCTACCGTCCTTCATTGCTTATTTTCCGATTATCTGCTGAACCAGTGAGTTTCACGGCCCCTTTTCCTTTTAACTGTTTTATACTTGGGGGAGAAATCATGAAAACTGATTAAATGCTTTTTACTTAATATTATGGTTTATTTGTTAGCCGTATGACTACTTGTTCTCTTACTGATTGCCCAACTTGGTACATTATCGTTATAAACGTTTGTACAACCGAAATCCCATCATTAATTGATTTCAATTAGTTTTGTACGAAACGATAGCTAGTGAATAGATCTATTTGGGTTGACAACCCTACCCTAACTGGTAGCTCCAGTTCTGACTCCGGATTGTCTGGGGGTACACGTCAGTTATTCTGCTCTGTTTAACATCTCTGGGCAAGAGATGCCGGGTGGGTAAACCGTTAGTATTTGAAATCAAAGTTCAGGTGAGATCATACAACCACAACAATAAACCCTGATAATATTTAAGTATACCGAAACTGTTTTACAACTGTTTAGACTATCGAGTCCTAAACCTGTGAACCTCACCAACTTTATGTTGACCCGTTTTATATTCATTATTTCTTAGGTAATTGACAAGACTTTCTGAAGACATGCAAATGGGGCTTACAAATGCTACCGGACCTGTTCTTGGAGTCATAGTCCCAACTATCCAATTTAACCGTTTCATGCTTTTAATAATTATTTAAGACTTATGTTTTCAAAATGTAAGACATTAATGTTTCCACTATCTTTCCGCTACAATGAAATGAAATGAATTAATGTTTTATGGAGTTTTTAAATTATTAGAAGTTGTTCTATGTATCCTCGACTATGATTCCATTCTGGCTCACACCCGATTCCGTTGACCGGGGTGTGACAACACATAATAAGAGATAGGCAATTTGAGTTTCTTTATTGTATACAAACATTGAGGTGTCACTGATGGAACTTCGAAAATCGCATTTGGTAGTATAAGTAGCAAAACGTTCGTACCAAGCCCATGGAGCTTGTTTCAATTTGTATAGAGACTTTTTTAACCTGGAAACATGAGTAGGAAAACATAGATCGGTAAAACAAGGTTAAAACATATAAAGCGTATCATTATGGTCACCGTGAAGAAATACATTTTTAACATCAAGTAGATGAATAGGCCTTGCTAGAGAAACTACCAAACTAAGAACTGTTCAAATGGTTGTGGGTTTTCCAATTCTTTTGTTGGCTTTTCCAATTTATGACCAATCGGGCTTTATAGCACTGTAGGGATCCATTTGCAATACTTTTGTGATGAAAAATCAATATACATATAATAATGTTAGTGTCTGGCATACCAGTTTGGTTCGTGGAGAGCTTTATGGTGGGATGTGGGAACACGGGAAAGTGGGAAAATAGATTCAGTATTGAGGTTCATTTGAACACGGGGTTTTACATTACCAACCTTTGATCGAGTTATCATGGGATGGGATGTTAGTGGTGGTGGTAAGGGAGGTGGGGCTGGGATGGCAGACAGGGGCGGACCTACCTTATGGGTAGGGGTAGTCCCCGCGACCCCTGAACCGTTAACGCGAAGAAGGAAATTTTTTCGGGGTTTTACGTTTTTTGTATTTTGCGACCCCTGAAACGAATTTTTCGCGACCCCTGGAAGAAATTTTATGGTTTTTACCTAAAAATATGATCAAAAGCCCCTTGAAAATATGATCAAAAGCCCGTTAATTACCTAAAAAAAAATTCAGGGGCGCTGCCCCCGAACCCCCATTAGTCCCCGCTACCCCTGATTTTCTTTCCTAAATCCGCCCCTGATGGCAGATTGTGGAGTGTTGATGGAGGGAATGACCTAGTCCATTCCAGCAAATTGCAAGGAAAATGAAACTGATTAAAGGACATGATCAAATGAAACTGATTCAATGACCTAGTCCATTCCAGCAAATTACTATTACTATTACTGTTACTATGACTATCGCTATCGCTATCACTATTACTATTATTATGTTAGTTTTAGGCACACTCGCACATCCAACCTTTAGTCAAATATTCTTGGAAGCCTTTCT
>JBCNJP010000103.1:0-41409 GCA_039602395.1 Deinandra increscens subsp. villosa | reverse complement strand
CGATCCACCAAAATCGTAAACTCTTGTTTCCGATGAAAAAATGTCGTAATCACCCAATTACGATCCAGCAAAATCGTAAACACCGTAAAAATTGATTCTTGATCTCGTAAACTCTCTGATGACGAAGATCTTCAACAGATGAGGTCGTAAACACACTGAAAACCCAGAAAAACGCGAAGAACAGCAGTAGCAGAAATCGTAATCACCCAGAAACCCTTCAAATCTTCAAAAACAAGAACTAAAACCCAGAAAACTGCTTGAATCTATATCGTGAGAGCCTCGAATCTAAGATTCTTGGCTCTGATACCAATTGTAGGTCCTTAAATCTCCCAAACACACGATATCTAATCAAACACGAGTGCGGAATCCTCATATAAGATCGATTCAAGAAGAATAGTACAAGAATAGACTAGATCTAAGTAAAAGATGAAGTCTTGAATGAATAACACTACTATCTTGAAGCTTGATGAACACGGATCGTAAACACCAAAGAAGGCAGAAATCGTAATCTCTAATATCAAAGCTTACAATGATCATAAACATAAGGGTTTATATAGGTACCCAATGGGTTTACTATTGGGCCCCTTGTGGATCATAAACCCAATAGTAAACCCAAACCCAATCATAAACTAGCCTAAATACAATAGCAAACTAGCCTATGATTCTAATGAAACCCTCTAAGCCCAGCCCAACATGTTTAATATTACAAGCCTTATAATCTAGCCTCTACAAGTATCGAATACAAGACGAAGATATGCAAGTTTAGGTCTGACCGAACCTTGGCCAAACCTGGAGTTCAGACATGGCCGAACAGGTCCGAACCTAAGGTTCGGACCAACGGGTTTTAATGTCTATAAATAGTTTTCTTGTATTAGAATTGACAAGCCTCCGAGTCATATCTTCTCTGTGTACTTTATGGTCTCTGTGGTTAATACAAAGCTCATTTGTATTTACTCTCTGTGCTTTACTTGTTATTACATTGATTTCAATACGACTAAGTAGAAGTCCAGACGCTCAAGCAATTTCAGCTTATAATTTCCCCTGAAGCTTGACCCTTGAATCTGACGTGCCTTTTCTATTCAATCGGTATAGGAGGTGGAACATAGTTAGCATGAAACTCTTTCAAGTACTCATTGTACGCATGACCTTGTCTTTGTTCCTTTTCCTCCTTGGCAACTGGGTCTTCAGGTATTTTAGCTTCTTTCTTCTTTAATCTTTCTTCAGCTTCATTACCTTTTTCTTTTGGAAAGAATTCAAAATCATCACCAGCTTGGTCGTTGTCACTGAAATTTGAGTACATATCAGGATACTCTTCCTCGGTAATGTCTTCAACCTCAACTTCTTTATCAAACATATCTTCTTCTAACTCTGGCTCTAATGATTCAAAATTTTCAAGTGTCTTTTCAGAAGCATTCTTCAACTCCTCGTCATTTAAATCAAACGCTGCTTGAAGCTGTTTAGCTGTAAGTTTACCAACAAGTTCACCTTCTTCTAATGTTTGCAACATTTGTTTGAACTCATTCAAACTCACTACAGCTTGATTTGACGGAATTAAGGTAATCGGCACAGCTTCTCGTGAATCTGTCTCCCCCTGAGATGTAGATGTCCCAACACCCGAACCTGTGGTTCGAGTCGGGCCTGATCCTCCACCAACATTCCCTTGAGATTCATCTTGATCGGGATTATCATTCAAAAACTGCATATAATCCTCTTGACAGCCATCACCAGACCCAATCTCCCCCTGAGCTTCAAATTTCTTCATCAAGACTTTTATTTGCTCACTCATCTTGAGAAGAAGAGCACTCTGGGTCTGACTAGCCATATTCAAACGCACAATCTTCCGATCTTTAGCCAAATCCCGACTTTGCAATTGCAGATAATCTCTCTGCAAGGTAGTAATCATCTGACCTTGAGATTCATTTTGAGCTCTTAATTCATCATTACTCGACCTTAGCTCAGTAATGATAAATTGAGAGCTCAAAATGAATCTCAAGGTTAGATGATTACTACCTTGAAGGATATTGGCCTGAGAGAAAGACACAAAACCTTGATCGAAACTGAAATTGACTTCTGGTGTTGAAGCTGCAGCTGTTGTAGCTGTCGAGAACACAGGAGTGGTGGGTGTTGAACCCATAGGCTGATTCACATACTGAGCACCAGCACTTGCTGAAGGTGTTGTGCTAACCGTTGTGACCCATGTTGCATTCATCAGGTCTTGTAGAAAATCTGACTAACTAACCCCTTGAAAAACATCATCAGGTGCTGTAGAAACAGAAGTTGTGGTAGTAGTCATTTCTGGCAAAGACATCATCAGGTGCTATAAAAACAAAAGTTGGTCTCTTAACTCTTGCTTGTTGTGGTAGCTGATTCTGCTCTTCAATCCAACTGTAATCTAATTCTTCTGAATCACTTCCCGATGAATGACGAACTACACCCTGAGCCAGTGCCACATAATTAGGATTAGCCTAATGAGCAATCATTCTCTTCAGTTCTGGCTGTTCTACAGAAGTCTTTTTCTGATAAGACGCCGATGCACCCACACTAGCTTCATTCATATGTTTCAGCTCCAGCTTTTGATCATCATGTTTCACTAAATCTGGATACATATCATTAAGAATTAGCTGAAGGAATCTTGGATACAACGCTGCTTTCTTGTGCCTTTGAGTTAGATTATCTCTCATGTAGTGAAAGATTAATCCAGCAACGTTGTATGGACGATTCATTACCAAGGCATTTAGCAATGAAAGCATCATCTGGTTGACTTCATCATGCCCTGAAAGTCGGTGCCCAAGACACAACAGCAACACATGCACCAGATATTTGTATGGAACACTAAGCGACGATTTGTATATCCACTCCTTACTTGGATCATCAGTATACCAAATCCGCATCAATAGCGCCACATTATCAGCTTGTAGAAATTCCAATGGTGCCGTTGTTGTGTCAGCAGTCAACTTCAAGACTCTTCTTATATTAGCATCAGTGAACTCTATAGTTCGATTCTGGACTGTTGCAGATATTCTGATAGGATCATCTGTGATTGTTTTTGCAGTACTCCAGAACTCTAGTAAAATATCAGGATACACATCACACGATTGTGTGATTGCATAATGAATCCTTGATCGACGTAGGAAATCAAATATTCCAGATCCTACAAATTTAGTGAGCTTTGATCGAGCAACCCCAAGATAAGCACATATGTTATGTTTGTCACCAACTTTCAAATCATCGGCCATATCTGAAAACACATAAAATAAAAAGTTCATTAAATTCCATGTTATTAACGAATATATACACCAATTTCATCAGTTCATTATCGTTCGCTTAAACATTCAACTTTTTAAATAAAAAATCTATGTCATGCGAACCTGGTCCGAATCTTGTCCGAACTTGGTACGAACCTAGACGAATGTCCGAACTCGGTCCGAACCCTATGGTCAATGTCTGATCCTGTTTGGTCAACAGTTCGAACTTCGGACGAACCTTATCCGAACTCCAGGTTCGGAACCTGACGAACACCGAAAAATTTGAATCTCTAAAATTCGATTCAGACCAAAACAAGTCTCAAAACTTGAATTCCTTGAGCGATTTTTGACAACGAAACCATAGACACCATTTTTAACTTCTGAAATCATGTTTTACATGGTTAATTTTTAGATCTATGGACCGAAAACCCTTAGAATAGTTTTTCAAACAGAAATCCAACTAATTGTGACCAAAAACGACAAGCAAAGGTACCAGTGTACTCGGAATCAAGATACCTACCTAACTCCGGTCTCAGAAATGTCAAATACACAGTCTAAAAAATTTTGGAAAAAATGGCAAGAGTTCGGTAATAGTTCGGAATAACAAGAAATAGTGAGCTCCGAACAACAGGTTTGGCTATTTATAGCCTGAGCAGTTCAAGCGTCCGAACTCTCTCCGAACCCCACGTTCGGTTTAAAAGTTTCTCCGAACTCCATCCGAACTCCTTGTTCGGTTTGAGAATTTCTCCGAACCCTTGTCCGAACTCCACCTTCGGCCAATCCGAAAGTGGTCCGAACTTTGTCCGAACTTAGAGTTTGGAAAGTTTTCTAAATTTACAATTTGACCCCTGAAATTTGATGAATCTTCAAATTGAACTCCAAATGTTTAAGATTTTCTCAATTTTCAACAAACTTTATTCAATTCGACGATGCACTTACTGAATTCAAATCCATTTGGTTGTATTTGGCATAATAATGATTTTTCACTATCGGTTGATCGAAAATTAAATAGAAACAAAATCTTTTTTATTTTTATAAAATTTTCAAACACACCGAAAATCTTTTTGGATTTTTACAAGATTATGCTAAAACACACCTAAAATCTTTTTGAGATTTTCAGATATACAAAAGAAATAACCAAACATAAATAAAATAACAGAATTGTAGGCTAAAATAACTTAATTTTTTGCGAGAAAGATCCAGACGCGAGAACATATCAGTCAATGTGCATCAGACACACTTCAATTTCAATTTTAATCAGCATGCAAGTCAAGTTGACAACAAATACAACTTATCAGTTTATTTCAGCTCAGGTAGATCAATTTTTATAGCTTTCTGATATGTTAAGGAATGATTTGACAATCATTGAAACTATGATAGCCCACACAATCATTGAAACTATGATAGCCCACACAATCCAACAGTTTATTTCAGCTCAGGTAGATCAATTTTTATAGCTTTCTGATATGTTAAGGAATGATTTCAACAGATATTTATCGTCCATGATGTTTCATGCAAAAATAAAGCAAAACCCTAAACAAACAATAATCAGGTCGGCTGGTAGGCACGCAGAGAAAGTCTGATTGTTTAGAAAATAAGAAATAGAAAATAAAGAAGAAGTTGTATAATCAAGCAAAAATTTCATGTTTTTATCATACTAGCATATATCAGATTTGCCTTCACACATTCAACTAACCAAACAAGTACCTACATCCTTTATTTTTACTTTATCCATGGTTGATAACACACGCTAATGTAATATCATTTCTCTCTTGGTCGGATCAATTTCTCAATTTTTTATTTTTCATTTTTTTATGCTTTTTGCATTTTACAATTTTTTATGCTTTTTGCATTTTTTAATTTTTTTATGCTTTTCTAATTATCTCCCCCTAAAATACAAAACTCTATTTTGGATTTTGTAATAAGAAAGAAAACACAACGAAAAAATAAACCAAAAGCAAAAATTGATCAACCGACAGCTACTAAGCTGGAAGTTTTTGTATGCCGTTGATCTGAAGCGGGTTTTGTCAAAAGCCTTACTAAAAGATCTGCTTTTTGAAAATCAGTGTGGATCTTTTGCAGATCAATCAAGTGCTTCTCATAGCAATCACGTATAAAGTGATAGCGTGTCACACCCTGAACTTTCGAGAACGGAGGCGTGTGACGTCATGGGATCATAGTCGTGGATACATAGAACGACCTCTATCAGATTCATATACGTTTGAAAAACCAAGTATGTCATCAAAGTTACAGCGGAAAATATATTAAGACGACATTGTTTTACAATACTAAAATATGAATTCTTCCAGAAATATTAAGATAAAGATAGTTGAGTCTTGAAATCGTTTGACCAAGGATTTGAAAGGCAAATGTTTCATAAGTTATTTCATGACGATGAATGAGACTATGACTCCATAATGCAGGCCCTAAGGTTTGACGTCCAATTTGCATACGGTCTGACTTGGTTACCTGAGAAATACATGAGTTTAAAAAGGTCAACATAATGTTGTTGAGTTCACGGGTTTAAGATGCTTACAAGTAAATTTGTAAACAGTTTATAACATACAGAATATTATAAAGGTCTTAAATGAATGGACCCGTGAGGGTCAAGTTTTAAACAATTGTACGAGGACTTGTGTAGTTCAAGCACGGTTTGACTTGTGCGGTTCAAGCACGATTTGACTTGTACGGTTCAAGCATGATTTCCCTTGTGCGATTTCAAGGACGGTTTCAGGCATTCATGATATTATAAATGTGGTTACTATGGTATTGACTCTACCTGGTCCTTGATTTCGAACACTAACTGATTTACCCACCGGATGGTAACTTCCCGAAGAATACCCTTGGCCTAGAATAACCAACATGTACCCCGTGACTCGTATACGCGGAGTCAGAACTGGAGCGACCAGCTAGGGCAGGGGCGTCAACCCAAATAGATCTATTCACTAGTTATCATTCCGTACAGAATTAATTGAAATCAATTGATGGTGGGCTTTGCAGTAACAAGTTATCCACAAGATTACCACGAATGGGGTTATGAAAGAACAGATAATCAAATACTGTGTTACAGTTGTATCATAATATCAATCAGGCGTTTGACTGGATGGTTATATTTATTGTCTAATAAATATAGGACTGGTAGAAATAATTATGGTTCCAATAATTATTTAAAGTGTGTTTGTCTGATTCATGATTCTTCCAAAAAGTATTTAAAATAGTTCAAAGGAAAGACTTTGTATACAATCAAAAGAATGTATAAAGTTTGGTGTTTCATGTACTTCTCCCCCATTGATAAAACAGTAAAGGAAAAGGGGCCGTGAAACTCACCTGATCAAGGTAATGATGAAAGTTGTATCGCTCTGGATGTAGCAAATAAACAACGTCCTAATAATAAAAATAAGACAGTTTTAATGTATTGTTTCAGTTCGATAACGTTCAGTTACCTAAATGATCCTGGTCAAGTCTTGACAACTTATTCCCGTTTGTAGAGTTTGGAAAACCCGTTCGTAATATTTATTGTCCAAATAAATAAATATATATATATATATATATAAATCGTAGTAATAATTGTAAGTCAAGTAATTATTCAAGGATTGTAAGAATATATATATATATATATATATATATATATATATATATATATATATCCAAAATAGATTTCAAGCATTGCGATAAATAATACTGTTTATTATTTATTTTGACGTTTGCTTTATATTTAGATTTATGCTCGTAACTATAAGTAAATAATTACGTATATAAGTTAGGAAAATTATTTATGTAAATAATTATGTGTAACTTATACGAAAAATTTTGAGAACATAACAATCGTGAAAGTCATGAAAATAATTATTTAAAAATCCATTCTTGAATGTGATGAATAATAAAACTTGTTTATTATTCTAGAGTTTGAACTTGTATATTTAAAAAAATAATTAAGATGGAATGAGTTTAATATCATTTTGACATCTTCGAACTAAATTATGATGATGATAATAATAGTAATAATTAATATTATAGCTTCGTAGATAATATCTATGTAGTTTTACCCGATTGATTTCTACGACTTATTTTTGACTAGTTTTAAAACTATACCAAGTTTTTATACAAAATCTTGTTTACCATTTAAGTAACCAAAGTTAATAACTAAACTGTGTCAAAAGTCTAAACACGTATATGTTAGCTTATTTTGGTTCGTAACATGATCTTGTACCAAAGATTATATGTGCCTTTATATTTTCTTTCCATTTAATCATATTAGTAACAAAAATGATCAAAGTAATAAAAAAATATATTCCATGGTTTTTATCTAAACATAGTGTTTATATATTTAGTGACCATTATGACATTGTACCCATTTGAGGATTTCCTTTGTTCATCATTTACCAAAACATCAAAAATATAAATATTTCATAGTTAGTCATCGGGTGTCAAGATTTGGTTCATCTAGTGAACTCGATTAAGGTATTTAACCTCAAGTCTTCTTGTATCCCTCATGTGACTAGAATCAAACAAAAACAATAGATAATGGTGGATCTTATCATAATATGTGTATCTTTATATATTTTGAGTAAAAGAAAAATGGGGTTTTTCATCAAGACATGATATGGATCATCGGGTGTAATCGTGAAAATAAAAGAACAAGATATGGAGGATATATGAAGCTTACAAAAGCTTGATTGTGGTGGGGCTTGGTGTTCTTCAAGAATATGGAGATGGTGATGATGGGTGATGATGATGATGATGGCTACGGTGGCGGTGGTTGTGGGTGGTGTCGAACAGCGGCGGCAACAGGGATGGAGGAGGCGGTCGCCGGTGTCGGGTGGCGATGGGGCTGAGGTCGCCGGCCGTCAAGGGTGGCGGCGGTGGTTGGTCCGGCTGAAAGAAGATAAAGGAAGAGGGAGAGGAGTGTGTTTGCTTGATGTGGTGATGGGTTTTTGAAGTGTGAGTTAGAGTGTGGGAGTGGTAATGGAAGAATGGATGGTGGTGTGTGCAGGAGATGGGAGATGGAGTGAAGATGTAATTTAACACGTGAGTTAAAATGAAAAATATCGAGTTCATTTAACTAAGCCTAGTTAATTTAGGTGAACCATGGTTTAGGTAGCTAGTTAGGGAATAAAAACATGTGGGTTATTCCCACAAATATCTAGACCTTTATTTCATAAAGTTTATAAAAACTAAACATATTATATAAAAATAAAACATGATGGTGGATGACTAGCATGATAATTTTATAAAAATAAACTACAAGGTGATTGGTTTTTATAATTTAACCGGTCGAAAATTATAAAAAGAAAATAAAAGAGATGGGTTTCGGACTGAGATATATCGAATCATTTTGGCGTTTTGATTGAGTCGAGCTTCTAAATAATTTAAGATACTTATATTTTGTTAAACAATTATCGTTTTAGTCGTAAATTTAATTATTTAGAAGTTTCGTCTCTTATTTATTTTATTTGCTCGCGTACCGTGTCCAGAAAATAAATAATTTGTTTAAATTGTTTTAAGCTCGAATATATCGCGTAGTCAAAACTAACTAAAGTTTTAAATAAAATATTCGCTTAAAGTGTTTGTCGGGTGTCGGTATGATGTCATACGACGCTGTTTCAAGAAAATATAAAAAGTCATTTTATATTTTATTTTTCTTGTTTTTGAAATTCTATATGGCTTTGGTTGAATTTCTTTTTGCTACGGGTTTGCTTTCCCAATACGAGTGTGGGAATTGTTAAGGTTTGATGTTTTCGTGCATAGCGTTTACTAATAATACTATTAAATCAAGTCATGCAAATGTATATACGTATATATATATACGGTCAAAGTATAAGTTTGACCTTGGATTTTTGACGGGTTGTCACATAGCGGATGTCAATGTGTTTTGTTTTAGAGTGATGAACGGGGTTTTTAGTAATACAAATGGCAGCTGAATTATCTATATGTATAGGCATAGTAAGAAACTGCAAACCGTAATGCCGCAATTGTTGTTGAATCCATAAAACCTGTGAGCAGCAACTAGCAGCCGCAATATATTCAGCTTCTGCAGTGGACGTAGCAACGGATGTCTGTTTCTTACATTGCCAAGACACCAACCTATCGCCTAGGAATTGACATCCGGATGTGGTTGACTTGAAGTTAATCTTGCAACTGCCATAATCCGAATCCGGATAGACAGATAAGTCGAACTTATTATCATGAGGATACCAGATCCCAAGATCTGTGTTACCTTTCAGATAAGCCTAGAATTCTTCGAACCGCATGCAAGTGTGATAACTTCGGAGCTGCTTGGTACCTGGCACACAAACACACTGCAAACATTATGTCAGGACGACTAGCTGTTAAGTACATCAATGAACCTATCATTGCCCTATACAAAGTGGCTTCAACTGCTTCACCATCTTCATCAGGACAAAGGCCATGCGACAGTTGAATCGGAGTTCCCGGGATACGAACGTCTTCAATTTTGAATCGGCTCAAGACATCCTTCACATACTTCATTTGATGTATGAAGATCCCTTTAGCAGATTGTTGAACTTGTAAGCCCAAAAAGAATGACATTTCTCCCATATAACTCATTTCAAACTTGGTTTGCGTCAATGTTTCGTAATCTTTCGAAAGTTGTTCGTTTGAGCTGCCAAAAATAATATCATCGACATAGATTTGTACCAACAACAGATCCTCCCCCGTCTTCTGACAAAACAAATTACAATCAACCAACCCACGCTTAAATCCATTTTCCAGTAAATAAGTGGACAAAGTCTCATACCAAGCTCGAGGAGCCTGATGGAGACCATAAAGTGCCTTGTCCAACTTATATACCTTCTCCGGATAATCAGGATCATAGAATCCCGGAGGTTGTTTGACATAAACTTCTTCTTTTACTTTACCGTACAAAAATGCACTCTTGACATCCATTTCGAAGACTTTGAATCCACGATGTGCCGCATATGCCAAGAAAATACGTATCGCTTCAATTCTGGCAACCGGTGCGTACACTTCGTTAAAATCAATTCCTTCGTCTTGAGAAAACCCTTGTACAACCAAACGGGCCTCGTTACGGACTATCACTCCTCGATCATCGCGCTTGCATTTGTAGACCCATCGGGTTCCGCACGATTCTTTGCTTCTGGCTGGTAAATCGACCAAGTGCCACACTCCAAGTTTATTAAATTGTAACAACTCTCTTGCATTGCCTCCTCCCATGAACCGTCTTCTAATGCTTAATCAACATCAATTGGCTCGATCTGAGATAGAAAGCATGAATGAAAAAGCTTCATCTTGAATACCCGATTCCCTGATCGTAAGTAAAGCACTATTCTCGATTTGATGTCTCGTTCTCACTCCTTCATTTAAATCACCTAAAATATTATCTTGTGGATGATAGGTGTTTATCCGGAGCGTCTGATGAGTAGGAACAATAACACTCTCGTCCAGATTCGAAACATGATCATTCTCAGCCACATCGTTGTTATTAGAACTACTTCCTGGTTGTGAGATAGCTTGAACAAGTTCAATCTCGGGTTGACCAGAAGTGTTTATAGGTTGAACAACTTGCGTGACAGAATTATCAACCGGATCTGAAGTAGCTTCATGAAATTCATGTTCATCATCAGAAGACAGAATATCAGCATCTAACATGGTATCAGCAGTGGTTTCAGTCAACACATCATTAGCGATTGGTATTTCTGGAACAGCAGGCGGAGACACAATCTTCATAACCGGAACATCACCTTGAAGTTCAATATAGACAGGACATATGTGATCATCGGTTTCTTCTGGTGTTGACTCACATGATTCAAAAAGACCTTTGTAGTCAAACATCCAATCTGGTCCAACTCCTTTGGGCGGTAATGTGTAAGATTGAAAATCTACATGTAAAAACTCCTCCACAGCACCCGTCTGTTTATTGAAAACCCTTTTCTTCTGATTAGAATACCCGACAAACAAGCCTTCAAAGACTTTGTCTTTAAATTTGCCGGCAGACTTCAATATTGTGCAGGGACACCCAAAAGGTTCCAGATAATGAACATTCGGCTTGTGATTCTTTAGAAATTCATAACATGTCTTGCCAAGTCTTTTCATTGTAAGGACACGATTCAGCACATAACATGTTGTGTTGACAGCTTCAGTCCCGAAATTCACGGGAAGCTGAGCATCAGCCAACAACGTCCTAGCCGTTTCAATTATTGTGCGATTCTTCCGTTCAGCAACACCATTTTGTTGTGGTGTGTACGGAGTACTAAACTCATGTACAATATGCTTCTCTAAACAAAAAGTTTTCATCGCTATATTCTTGAACTCCGTGCCGTTATCACTGCGAATTCGTCTCACCTTTAACTTGTAGTAACTTTCCATAGAATTGATCAAGTTGATGAGAATTCTTGATGTGTCACTCTTAGCTACCAGAAAATCAACCCAAGAAAATCGTGAATATTCATCAGTGACCACCAAACAATACAATGCCCGGAAATGCTTTTGCAATTCACAAGACTAAATAAATCCATGTATAGCAATTCCAGCGGGACATCTATTGAATGGTATTTCTTGAGAGGATGAGATTTCCTTTTCTGTTTTCCCTTTTTGCAACTAATGCAAACATCGTTGAAAGTAAATTGTTGATTTGGAACCCCTTTGACAAGATTCTTCCTCACTAATTCATTCATCTTTTTGTAATGGATGTGACCCATACGTCGATGCCATAAAACAGAATCTCTCTCTGATGCTTTTGATAAGAAACATTGACCTACCACATTTTCCTTCGCTGAGTTCATATCAAGAACATACAAATTTGAACATCGTGGTGCTCTCATTACTATACAATCATCTAGGATTTTGTATCCTTGCTTCAAAATCAGACATTCACTCCCTGTGAAAGCTGTAGTGTATCGCTTATCACAAATTTGGGAGACGCTCAAAAGGTTGTATTCTAATTCTTTCACGTATTCCACTCAGTCAAAAGTGATTGCACCATTTCTCAATTTACCAATCCAAGTTACCTGACCGCCTTTATCCCCCGCAAAGATGACTTTGCCTCCATTAAAATGTTTTACATCATGGAGAAGTGAGATATCACCAGGCATATGTCGAGATGCTCCGCTATCAACAAACCAAAAGTTATTCACGGATTGTAGCGAAGATCCCTGCATAAATTAAAATAGAAGATTAGTTTCGGGACGAACCCAAGCTTGATGCTTTGGGTCGACCGTCATCTTCAACAAAATCGGTTCCACCAGTGGATGAACCCTTAGGTTTCCACTTGTCATTCATAGAACCTGTGGATCCAGAATCTGAGTTCTTCAAAATTGATTTTACATGTTCAAATCCTCCATCTAATTTCTTATCAGATTGATGCTTATGAAATTCAGATGCTTCATCATAAAAGTGAACGTCGACCCTTGGAATCCACAAACCTGACCTTTCTTATCTGAAGTACCAGAAGCAGGTGTCTCGGTATTATAACCATCAGAGACATCGTCAGATTTATCGGGTTTGTCCTTTTTCAGTGGACAATTTCGGTAAGTATGACCATGGTTCTTGCATTTAAAGCACTTACGCTTATCAATAACAACTTCTTCGACCGTGTCATCATCTACCATAGTGTCTTTCACTGATTTTGATTTCTTAGGCTTAGGTGACTTTCTTTTGATTTTGAAACAGTTTGTTACCATTGAAATCATCACCAAAACTTGAATCATACCTTTGTTCATATTTAGAAAAACCTTCATCATGAAAATATCTATTATTCTGATAACCCCCCCCCCCCATGGTCCACCTTGTCTACTTGGACCACCATGCCAATTTGGACCCCTTCCATAACCCTGAGGGTACGGTCCAAATTCAAAATTATCCTAAAATCCCTCATCATGATAAGGAGATATTATGAAAAATGAATTTGATCTTTGAAATTTTGAGTTATCATGAAAATTTTGACGAGGTGCCTTAAATGATTGAGGCACATTGGGTCTTGGTGAATTTTTAACAAATTTCTTGCTTTGATTAACCAACCCACCAGCATCAAAATAATGATCCGAATAATCTGAATCCTATGTTATGATGTTACCATTTGGTTTCTGAATAGGCACACTTTTCACGTTTGGATCAAATTTTGGACTAAAACCTCCCGTGAAAACTTTGTCGATCAATTCAGGATTGACCATTTTCAATGGAAAGTCTTTATCGTTGTACATGACATCAGACCCTTTCAAACGATAAGTCGTCCATCTTGCAGATGGATCAAAGTGGGATTCAGAAGTTGGATTTCCAGATTTTATCTTTTCTTGATTTGGCATTTTTGAAGAAGAACCTTTTTTCACATGTTTTAGATTTTGATTTTACCAACTCAGATTCAAATCCAACTCCCCCATATTTCACTTTGTTGCCACCCACAGACTTGCCCCTTGCAATCTGTTTTTGCTCATACCTACTCAGTTTCGTAAGCTCGGTTCTAATAGAATCAAATTTATGATTTAAAATCATATCATTGTGATCTGGCTTAGAAACATTTTCAAAATAGATTTAGCAATGGGTTTGGCATTCTCAGTTTCTGGTTCAGAAATGAGATCATCAACTTTGTCAAAATCTGACACATCATTAAATATTTCATCCACAGTAGAATCTAAAACAGATATTTCAGATGTTTTCTTGTCAGACTTTTGATCAATCGATCTTTGATCAGATTTCTTTTCAGTTAATTTATCCAAAACACGATTGAGATCAGATGTGGAATTTTCTTTACCATCATACTTTGGTAAGAGAAGGACCATTTGTCAGAATTACAGGAGCAAGAACATTGTTTAACTTGCCAGATTTATTTTCAGAATCAGTTTTGTAAAGATAGTTTGAAAATGACAAAGGGATTTGAAAAGTGTCGACTTTGTTTCTTAATTCAAAAACCTCAATCTTAAGATCAGACACAATCTTTTGATTATTAGCAAGTTCCTTTTGTGCATTCACGAGCATTTCAGATTGTTTAGAAAATTCGAAGTTTTGAAGACGAAGTTGCTCGTGAACTGCCATTAACTCCTTAGTGGTACCTTCCCACCGTGTCTTGTAAATTTCCATATCAGCCTTTGCTACCGACAATTGATCACTCAATCTTGTTTTGTCATCTAAGAGCTTACTCTTAGCGGTAGCAAACTGATCACAATTCTTACAAAGATTTGGAGTAGGAACTACCTTAGATGTATCGGTCATAAGAGCAACAACCGAATCTTGAAGATTATTCCTTTTCATTGAACCATTCTCCATCTTAAGACTTTTGTTCTCATCAGATAGCTTCTGCATCTCTTTTTGCAAAGCTATCATCTTGTCTGCAATTTCCAAGGCTGTCTGTTGAGCTTTATCATACTGTTGCTTCAAAGGAAGACTCTTGTTATACAAATTTTTGAAGTCTGTTGCTGTATCAAGTGCCTCAGCTTTGGCAGCCTCACATTCTTTCATCAAAGCTTGTTTTTCTTGATTTAAGACTTCAATCTCCTTCTTTAGTGGCAACACTTCATTTGACTCAGCTTCCTCAGAAATTGTGTTTGCCATGAATGCAAACTTTTCTTTAAGCTTCGTGTGGAATATCATCAAGTGATTCTTCAACTTTAGATTCAACATTTCCATCATTAGCTTCAAACATTTTCTCTAACAGGTGTTTCTTCATTTATTTCATCATGAATTTCATCTCCATCAAAAGTTGATTCTGTCAAAGCATCCTCATCCTGTACATGTTTTACAATCAAGGCAGATGAGTCAGAAAGTTGATTTCTCCAATTATATGTCTTGTCTTCTTGTGAGACAAGCGCTTTTGTAGTTTCAGGTTTAGAATTAGGGTTTAAAGAACTCCCTGATCCAGAAGAATTGACTTTGGCATTACTGTTTGACGATTCATTTGACTTGGAAGTATACTTCTGGTATTCCTGCTTTTTAGGCTGAGAACACTCTCTGGCGAAATAACCAAAGTTAGAACAGTTGTAACATCTAACTTTTGATTTGTCGAAATCCAATCCGGCCACCTGAATTCAAATCCTTTCTACCAGTTTTCTTCAGGAATCTCTTTACCCGTCTTGCTAGCATCGCAAAATGCCAGTTTATATCCATTAGCTCCAGATCATCCGGATCGACTTGATCGTAGTCTTCTTCGGTTAACTCTGCATTGCTAACCTTTCCCGTGATCACTCCATAGTAAGATGAAATCAAAGCTGACACCAATGCCATGTAATCTTCCGTAGTTGTGACGGAAAGAGCCATTTTGCTAGCATCCATGGTATTACTTACTGGAATCGAAACATTACATCCTTCTGATTCATAAGTTGCAGAATTTGATCCACTTCCAGAATAAGATCCACCTCCAGCTATAAAAGCAGTGGCTGGAGCAGTTGATGTATGTTTTCCAGACTTTCCTGAAATGGTAGCCGCATTTGAGCCATAGTAAACATCAGGATTTTGAACTTCGGCTGGAGTATTATTGACATTTTTCATTTCCAGATCTCTAGCCTGTAGTTTTCCCATCAACTTTACAAACGTTAAAGTTGAATATTCTTTATCATTGGTAAGCATAAGCACATAAGGTTCCCACTTCGGCGGTAACCCTTCAAGCAATTTTTCTTTCAGTTCATCATCATCTTTCTTGAGTTGAACCGTGTCCATTTCTGATAATAGATGACAATACCTAGAAATCAGCTCAGGTACCCCTTCACCTATCAAAATACTTAAAATTGTCAAACTCTTTCCTCAACACCTTCTTTTTGCTTTTCTTATACTGCTCATTTCCTTCACATCTTTCTTTCAATGCCGTCCATAAATCATGAGAATGTTTACACCTCTTGAATTGATGTAAAAGTTCCTTTGGAAGTGCTTGTGTGAGAATTCCATAAGCCTTTTGTTCCCTAGTGTAATCGGCCTTTTGCAATATATCCAAATTCCTTTGCATAATCGGAACATTGTTTTCGTCAACAGGATAGACGTACGGTGTATCCATGGCAATCCATAGATCACAATCCGTAGTCTCCAATATACGCTTCAAACCGCTTTTTCCAATTATGATAGTCTTCAAATTTGAACAGTTTGGGAACTTTCTGAGTAGTCCCAATTTCATTATCGTAGTTCAGCAGAGTCTGCATTTGCAATTGAATCGCAGCGAATGCTTGGTATTCCGACATTTCGAAAATTTGAAGTTTACTGTTAACTTGGTCCGAACTCTTCACGAACCCTAATGAATCTGTCCGAACTGTTCCGAACTTGGTCCGAACTTGATTACACTTGCCGAACTTCGTCCGAACTCTTACCAAACCTAGATTTTCCGAAACGTGTCCGAACTCCTTCCGAACACTGGATATCCGAACTCTTAGAATGAAAGATATCGAACTCTCTCCGAACTATTCCGAACTCGGTCCGAACTCCCTCCGAATGTGACACGAACTCTCACCGAACAGAATGTGGACCGAACTCTAACCGAACTCCAAGTTCGGAGCGGTTATCGGGACGAACTCTAGGTTCGGACACTCGAAAAATCCGAAAAGTTCAAACTCTCAGAAAATGGAAACACACGAACACCAGATGATCAAACGAATGAAAAACCCCCGAAACAAGGATTTTGAACGTAAAGCATGATGTACAATGAGCAGATTTTCAGAAACAAAGGATTTAGAGATGAAAACACAAGATGAAACGAGTTTTTAACAACACAAATGACCAAACTCGAACTTAGCAGCACCAGATAGCTCTGATGCCACTTGAAAACGCTAGAGCGGATGGATCGTGATCAGTTTGATATCATTGTGTAAGCTAACGTATGAACAATTCGTGTAAATAAAACTCAATCTCTCATTCAGTAAACTGGTACGATTACAAAGAGACTCAGAGCTGTTTCACACTACAAAACACACACATAAGCAAAACTCGTTACAAATTTCAAACCTATAAACCTATTTATAGACATACGACTGTCCGAACCCTAAGTTTCGGCCTGGGTTCGGCCAGGGTTCGGCCTTCAGGTCTTAGTTGAAATCTTGAACTTCACAAAAGCTTTGTCTGATCCAGCATGTTTTCGCATTCAAGTACTAACAATCTAACACTCGTGACTTGTCACTTTTTGATCAGGAGCTTATACTTCTCGATCGTTGTTCTCGGAAACAGAGACTTCTCGATCCAGAGCTTCCGGTAACCAACAACTTTTCGATCGGAAGGATTCTTTTCGATCGAAAACCTAGTTTTCGATTAAAAAGGTACCTGATGATGTGTTTCAAATGATTTTCTTCTATTTTTAAGCTGTTATGCTGCCCGTTTTTTGAAAAAATTCTCATGACTGATGAATTGCTGTTTGTTTGGGTTTTATGTATTTCTGTGACTGCAGGGACTTAGAGTTCGTCAAGGATCACAATATTGTGGCATATCTGTTGAATCCACTTGCTGATTACAAGGAGAAATACAAGTCGATGATAGAAGGATTATAGAAGTGCTGCCTGCATTATGCACTCTCTGCCAATCCAGTCATTTGTAAGAGGATGCAGCAAGATTTCTGGAAGACTGCATTTATTTCAGATGATGGGAAGCAGATCATTGCAGAAATCCAGAGCACAAATATAATGCTGACCGAGGAAAACTTCAAACAGGCTCTTAGATTGAAGGATTCTGCTAATGATCCTATTGCACTGGACAAAGAAACTGTAACCCAATGTTTGAAGGAAACGGGGTATCACACTAAGTCTCCGCCAACAATGAAAGCTCTTATTCCACCCTACTAGAGGATGTTGGCACACAACTTGCAAAAGTGTGTCATTGCAAAGAAGAGTTCTACAGATCAACTCAATCTAGTGCATACTCATGCTATGGTGGCACTGGTCAGAGGATTGAGATATAACTGGTCAAAAATGATCTTTGAAGAGATCAAGGAAGTGATAAAAAGAGATAAGAAGTTCGTTGCAGTTCCAAGATTCATTCAATTGGCTTTAGACACCACATACCCAACTCTGAGAAAATCTGGTGATACACCTTATACAAAGCCAATGGGGTTGAGGTTTTTCCAATGATAAGCCCCAAGAAGAAGTTAACTGATAAGGTCCCTTTCGAGAACAAGTTTGGGGAATTTGCTGAAATAGCCAAGGAGGATGCCCCACCTCACAGGAATGCAGTGATTGAAGAAGAGCACAACGTGCCTGCATTACAGAAGCTTATCACTGAACTTTCTGATAGTGATGATTGGGAAGATTTTGACTTGGAAGATGTGCAAATTGGAGCCTTAAAATATGATGATAATATCAACTATGACACATATCTTGATGACGTTGAAGTCGAAGAAGTAGAAGAGACAGAGACTGTTGAGATTCCATTGACAAGAAAACGGAAAGCTACAGAGGATCCTCCCCTCAGTACTTCTGTTATAGATGATCTGATTGAGAAGATTAAGGTTGCCACACAACACCTTACTAAAGCTTTAAATGACCCAAAAAGGAGACGATTAGACCCTAGAGTACCTCTGTCTACTAGCACTGGAACAGGTCAATCGTCCTCTCCTCATAACCCACAGCCTAAGATAAAGGGAAAGTTGTAGAGACAGCTGAATACAGACTTGAGATGGAGCTCAGAGCAGAGATAGCAGAGTTAAAAGCTCGGAATGCAGCTCAGAATGAAGTAATTATTGATTTGATTGATATACAGAAGGTGCACAACACAGAGCTGGAAAATCAAAAGAAAGTGAATAGAGAATTCTCAAGATAGATTAGAGAACTGCACAAGCTGGTAAAGCAGCTTAGCTCTGCTGATAAGAGTGGTTCAAGCAAGCCAAAGTCATAGAAAGATGATAAAGGAGATCTAGGTGGTAAAGGAAGCAGTTCTGGAGCAAGTGGTTCCTCACATTCACCGGTTTTCAATTTTGAGGCTGATATCCCAGATGATTCTGCTTCTGGTCCCGTTCTCCCTGGAGGTGCTACAAAGGAGACTAATACAAGGGATCGTGATTACATGATGGTACCTGCTACCGAGTTTGACGGAGGATGGGATGCTAAGACTTTTGCTTATCCTCCAGAATGATATCTGATCAGCTAGGTGAGCATTATCATGAAAAAAGAGGAATCACTTTAGACGTAAAGTCCTGGATGTTTGATGATGAAAAACACATGTTTGTGGTTCGAAGAAAAGGGTCGTGTCCATTGGAATACTACAAGTGCTAGACACAATTCTACTCATGGACGACGGTGGATCTGACCAAGCTTTGTCATGATCCTTTCTTCAATCCATCAAGAAATGATTATGCAACTCATTTCTACAAGAAATTGAAAAATGCAGTGCTCGGCAAGTTTAAGGACTTTGATGATTTTCATCACAAGAATTCGTATACAAAGAGGTACAGGGATGTATACAAGTTCGACACAAAGAAGAAGTTCTCTAACGTGTTGTATCTACTGACAGAGAAGAAAAGACTATCCCCCTACCAATGAGGCATCTTGAAGGTTGTTTGCATGATTTCCAGACTTGGGCTTACAGTGAATATACTGGTGACGCCAAAATCATTTGCAAATCAAAGACAATAAGTGTGATGGAAGTCCAAGACTTGCTAAGGTTCTATGAGAAAGACATATTGGTGCTAAATAGAAACCAGATTGATAGCTCTCCAGAAACTGAAGAATATGCTAAAAGCTATACTAGAGGAGTGGAAAAGATTGTTGAAGAGAAGCTGTGGTGTGATCCTTCAACGGTGCAGGTTTCCAAGAAATTCAGAATGTAGAAGACATCTAATGCTAAAGCCTAGGGGAAGATTGTAGAGACCTAGAAAAATATAAGGCTTTTGCATTAGATATTTTGTGGGCTTGTTTATAAGTGCAATTGGGCTAACATGTATGGGTTTAGTGGGTTGATGTAGTCCGGTCATGTATTAGGGTCTATGGGCCGAATTTTGTAATAGTTGGTGACTTGTTTGACAAGTTGCATCACCACTATATAAGGAACATGTACAGGAGTAGTTTAGGGTTGTTGGTTTTGTGGTTTGCTAGTAGGTGTTTCACGAAATTCTCCCTTGAGAATTTCGAGACTTTTATGTGTTGCAACAAGGTTTCTAATCAAGTGTTCAACAATTGGTTTGTCTTTCTTATTGCTTTCATCGATTATTTACTTTATTGATTATTATTCTTGAATCATCTAGTAACACCGGATTCCGCACGATCGTTACTAGACATTGATATCGTGTGAGGGACTTTTTGATCCTTACAGAATCTTCAGATGATGCAATGAAGAGCATAGGAGAATCATCTAAAAATGATGATGATGATGATGATTCAGAGAAAGTAATATCTTCAGAATCATGTGAAAATGATGATGAAAATGATGGAGATGATGCCACAGAAACTGATAGTGAGCCAGTGTTATCTAGGAACAAAACAGCAAATGCATCTGACGTGGATGATGCATCATACTTTAATGATACAATCAGAGGGCTATCAGATTTTGCTACATTTGCTCTTATCTCCAATAAACATGTAAGTGAGACCATCATACTGTTACACCAGCATAATTCACTATATAAATTTAAACTCACACTGTGATTTAAAAGGAATTGGTACGTTTGTTAAAGAAGAAGATTGCAGATCTTGAAATCATGATTTGTGAAGTCGATGAGCTGATTATGGTAGCAGTTACAGATTATCCAAATAGCAATGAACTTAAAGATGTGATTGACAATTGGAAATCCATGCTTACAAAATATAATGATAAAGAAAATAAAAGTAGCCATGAGAAGGAAACTTCTTCAAAAGCAGGTGATAGTCCACCAGCATATGAATCAGCAGCACATGAAAAGACACAAACTGCATGTGACACCAATGATTTGAAGGAAACTGCTTCTAAAGCATTTGATAGTTCACTAGCATTTGAAGCAGTAACACATGAAAACACAATAACAACTGCATGTGACCAAAATGATTTGATTGAAAATGCTTCAGAATTAGATGATGGTCCACCAGCATGTAAAACAGAATCGCATGAAGAAAAAACAACACATGAGAAGGAAGCACCAGGCCAAAGAACTCCGGGTATGCAGGCTGATGTAAATGTTATGAAAGATGTTAATGAAACTACATAAAAAGAAGCCGGTAAAAACAATGAAGAGACTGTGAACAGTGCTGGTGTATATACTGAGCCACATCTTAGTATTACTTGCACACATTTGGAGGAAATACTACAAGCTTGTGATACAGTTGAGAAAGTAAAAAATGATGGCTACGAAGCACCAGGATCTGATAGAAAGGTTAGAACACCAGATGTTGGAAGAGAGGTTGACGTAGAAGCTCTTATTGAGAAGTTGCCAATTCTAAAAACATGTGGACTTTTTGAAGGACCTAGATTTGACTTGAATATAAGTCAACTAACACCAAACATTGATACATCAGAGTCAAAAAAGACAGTAATTACACCGGTTCCTATTGCACCATTTAGTCCAGCACATGAGTAAACACCTTTCGTCGATCATGTTCAACAGCATCCAGCAACTGCAGTACCCGCATCAACATCATTTAGACCAACATCAACAACATTTTCCGATCAGATTGAGAAACCCCCTAAACCTCCACCAACACCTATTCCATGGCAAGCTCAACAACCAATACAACGGCCTAGTCGTGTAACTAAGCCAGCAGATGCTTTGAAATCTCCATACAAGAATAGGAAGGTGAGTGTAGGCACAAGGCTTACAAAATTGGAAGTTAGCATGGGTGAATGCTTTCTATATGGAGAAGGGAAAGAAAGGTAAGAGTAACTAACATATTACTGATTATATTAGTAAAATCATTTATGGTTAAGCATATTTACTATATTTTTTTCAGTGAAAATAATTTCGAGTCAAAGGAGGGGAATATCATGAGATGGATTGACATACATTCAATGTATGAAAAAGAGATCATTGAAGTGAATGTAATAAATTGTTGGGCACAAGTGCTGAATGGAAAAGAGTTAGATAAAAATAAAGATTCACCTGCAAGGTTGTTTTGTAGTTGTGACATATTGGTAAAAATACATTTGTAACAGACCAGCATAGACATACTACTTCCATGTTTTCTTGTATTATATTAACATGGAAATTTTAAAATTTAGGCGGAAGAAAATTTCAAGAAGATTGTAGCAAAGAAGAAAGAGTTGATACAATGACAATAAATATAGAAGTTGCTCTGCAAACATGAGTTTACAAAACATCAAGGAGTGTGGACTTACTATTTTGTCTGATAAATTGCAAAAGATATTTCTATGTCATATGTTTCGACTTCTTGAAAGCTGGAATATACATATTAGACAATGTTAAAGACAATCTTAGGATCAATGATAGATATGGAAATTGGCCAACCATCCTAGTAAGCAAAAAATACATTATATATCAAATAAATAATAGGTCACTTGCATAGAATTCTTACATTTGTAACATCCCGAGTTTCGTATTAAATTGGGTGCTTAATTATAATTATGACTTATTTGGGGTTTTAGAGGAATAAGCGGGTTTAGGTGATTAACCGGGTTAATTATGGGGGATTTCTAGTTATTAAGTTAACTTCATAATAGATGGTTAAACTAAAGAAAAGTGGAGGGTTAATTGTGTAAATAAAAGGCTTTGGCTAGATTTATCATGAAATACAAATTGAGGGGCTATAGCTGTAAATGTTAAGAAGGGAAAAACAAGTCTGGGATTCCCCCAGACTTAGAATCGCGTACGAGAGAGAGAGAGGGGGAGGAGCCCTAGTTCTTCAATCCTCTTCAATCCAAGAGAAATTTGGTGGATTGTGCTAAGGAGAAATCGAAATTAGGAAGTAGAAGACCCCTAGTTCACCATACTCTTCTTAATTTCTCTCGTGGGTACAAGTAAGTAGTAAACTTGATGTGGGTGATTTTGTAGGTTTCTTCTAATAACCAAATTGAGGTCGAATTCTGTGTTGTTATGTGTTTATGTACCTAGATGATGCTGAATTTCTGCTTGCATGACTGATTTGTATGTTAATTGTAGAGGTTGAGGTGGAGGTCAAACCCCCACCTCATGGGTTCGATATCTATGGTGGATGGGTGATGTGGGTTGGTTAATTATGCACTATGTATGCTAGTAAACTGATATGAGTAGTTGCTTTAGTGTAAAAGCTGTGAATTTTGGTAGTATGATGAATTGTGGATGTAATGTAAGCATGAAAGCCTCAAACTTGTAGATCACCAATTATGCATATAAGGTGTTTGATGAAATGCTTGAGTGAAGATTTATTATGTGTATGAGTTGAATATTTGGTGATTCAAGTTGTGATATATTATAGAATGCACATATGATGAAAATGGATAGGATGAAATATTGTAGGCTACTCATTTAGTAAAATTCAACATGAGCACCTAAGATGTTTGAGGAAATGCTTGAATGAGAATGGATTTGTGTGTATGCTGATTTCATGAGTTGTTTAGGTGATTGTATGGTAATTGTGTGATCCATGAATATGCAATGGTAATCTAAACAATGTAATGGATATAGGTGAAGCTAGTGGAACTACAAGTCACCAACGTGAAGGCAAGAATAAAGCTTAAAGGTAACACGTAGCGGTTAGTTATGTATATGTACTTATATGCCTTGAATTGTGGAGTGTTCACTAGATGACAATGGCTATTGACCTAGTATCTAGTGAACACCAAGTACCTAGAGAATTGTGGTTGTGGGATGATGAACTTGGTATGAAAATGACCAAGTTGGAAAGCAGTGATGTATGACCCTTCTTGGGTTGAGCGGAAAGGTTGTGGCAAGATGAGGTTCTATGATAATATTAGTCCTCAAATTGTCCCAACCAAAAGTCAAGCGGCTTGGTACATTGCCAATGTGCCAAGGTTAAATTATGGAGGAGAATTAGTAACTAGAAGTAGATATAATGAACTGATTTTTTTATGGGTAATATCTTAGCGGGTCAAACGGGTTAGGAGGGTAATGTAAATGACTCTTTAACCCCGTTAAATTGGTGTGGATAGCGCAAGAATGGCGTAATAGCATGTATATATATGGGAGTTTTTATAACTTGGTTAATCCGGGTTAGAAGAGCACAAGGAATGGGGCAAAGTACAAGCGGAAAATTAATTGAATGTGCAGGTGGGGGAGTCTGGGACGCCCAGAAGGGAGTCTGGACGTCTGGGGAGTCTGGACGCCCTTTTCCGGACGCAGGGGAGTCTGGACGCCATTTTTGGGGTCTGCCTACGCCCCTGGCCCATTTTTCAGAATTTTTCATGAAATGTATTGTATTATGCGGTTTATTGCTTTGGCCATTAATGCTAATGTGTTACCAGTGTTTTTGGCAGGTAATCAATATTAGACGGGTCGGGATCGAATCGAAGAGCTTGGGAACCGAACATCACATCTTTTGGGACCTAGATGCACATGTTTGTTAATGTGAATGTTATGTAGTATTCTTATGAAGTTAATGGTGTCAAGCACCCGATTTTGTAAATGTGGCATGGTAATGGATGAAAGTTTTATATATGTAATGAAATTTTCAAACTCTGATATTAAAACGAGGTTAATACGTATAATTGGGATTGGGGCCTTACAAGTTGGTATCAGAGCCACGGTTTGAGGGATTCAAGTGTCATGGGGGCACTTGAACTCAAACCAAGTGCTCGTGATGGGGAAAGATGTTCGGTTCAAGGTTCGATCTTCTGGCCCGGTAAGTGATTTCAATTATATATGGTGATATTGAATGATGAAATGTGCGGTATGGATCGTTTTAAATGATTGAGCTGAAAATTTTTAGTGATTCAAAAGCGGAAGTATGTGATGATGATGCTAACCTATTGTAAACTTTCAGTTTACTATGGCGGATGAAAACAACCCAGCTGGGGCTCTTACAGAGCCTATGATTGCAGAAGTAAAGAAGCTGATCTCGGATGAGATTGAGACCTCGGTGGAAACAGCGGTCCGGACCCATGTGGGTCAAATGGAAAATTCCTTGATGGAGGCATTGGAAAAGAAGCTGGAATCGATGAGGAATGATCTTATGGCGGAAGGAAGCGGGAAGAAGGATAAGGGGAGGTGTACTTACAAGGATTATATGGCGTGTAAACCTCCCCTATATACTAGTGAGGCAGATCCAATAGCCTGTTACCGATGGCTAGCGGAAATTGAAGCGGTATTCGAACGGAGTCACTGTGAACCGGAGGACCAAGTGATGTTTGCAACTGGTCAACTCCGATCGCATGCGAAAGATTGGTGGGATATGACAAGGGAGGAGAAGGGGAAAGAGGCCATTAAGGCCATGACTTGGGAAGAGTTCAAAGCGGTGTTTTCACTATATCATAGCCCCGAGTCTGAAACGAATAAATTACAAGAAGAGTTGATGCAGTTTCGTCAGAAGAAGGGACAACCGATCGGGGAGGTAATTAGTTACTTCCTGGATCGCGTGAAATTCTGTAAAGAGTTATTGAGGACTGAGAGGCAGAGGATTTTCCAGTTTAACAACATGCTGAATGCCGATTTTAGGGAGTTCATTAATGCTTCCCGATGTGCAACTCTTGAGGAGCTAATCAATGCTTGTCGAGAGCGAGAACTGGAACTGAAAAAGCAGGTGGAAAGGGGTGAGAAGCGGGGGGTAGAAAGCAGTACTACCCCAAACAAGAAGCCAAGGGTGAATGAATCACCCAAGAAAGCTGAAAATAAAAAGAGTGGGTTATCTGATTGCCCACATTGCGGGAGAGCTCATAAAGGGGAATGTTTCTTTTTAACAAAGCAGTGTTATGGTTGTGGGAAGACGGGGCATAGTATAGCACAATGCCCTAGTCCGGCTAGGGTATGTTTTGGATGCGGAAAGACGGGTCACAAGAAGAGCGAATGCCCAAACCCGAGTGCGGGGGCGGGCCAAAGCGGAGTGAAGCCGGATATTCCTCGAGCGAGAGGAAGATCCTATCAGCTGACTGTGGAGGAAGGAAAAGTTGATCCGGGGGTAGTGACAGGTATATTTCTTGTCAATGCTATCCCTGCTTATGTATTGTTTGATACGGGAGCGAGTAGGTCATTTGTTTCTTATGATTTTACTCGTCACCCTTCTTTTGTTATTAACAAGCTGTCTGTGCCCTTAGAAGTAGAAATAGCGGATAACAAGAGTGTCTTAGTTTTTGATGTGTATCGTGATTGTAAAATTTCTATAGAAGATGAAGATTACTCTATTGATTTAATACCAATGATGATGGGAGAATTCAAGGTGATAGTGGGAATGGATTGGTTATCTAAACACCAAGCCAAAGTGGTGTGTAACCGCAAGGTGATTGAGTTAATATCACCGAGCGGGAAGCAGGTTGTGGTGCAAGGAGAAAGGAAGAATGAGATCACGTTGTGTTCAGTAATGGAGGCAAGGAAATACATCCAACATGGGTGTAAATCCTATCTGGCATATGTGGTGGATACCGAACGTGAAAGTAATAAAGCAGAAGCGGTACCCGTTGTGCAAGAATTCTTAGACGTATTTCCTGAAGACCTTCCGGGTATACCACCGGATAGGGATGTGGAATTTCGGATCGAGTTGGTACCTGGGGCAAAGCCGGTGGCACGAGCTCCGTATCGGCTGGCCCCTACTGAGATGCAAGAATTGATGAAGCAACTGCAGGAATTGCTTGATAAGGGATTCATCCGGCCAAGTGTATCCCCTTGGGGTGCACCGGTGTTATTTGTGAAAAAGAAAGACGGTAGTCTAAGAATGTGTATAGACTACCGTGAGCTGAATAAGCTGACCGTGAAGAACAAGTATCCCTTGCCTCGAATCGATGATCTGTTTGACCAGTTACAAGGGGCGAGTTGGTTCTCCAAGATCGATTTAAGATCGGGGTACCATCAGCTGAAGGTGAAAGAGGAGGATGTCCCAAAGACAGCTTTTCGGACGCGGTATGGGCATTACGAGTTCCTAGTAATGTCCTTCGGATTGACTAATGCACCGGCGGCTTTCATGGACCTCATGAACCGCGTGTGTAGGCCGATGTTGGATCGATCCGTTATTGTGTTTATTGATGACATTTTGGTATATTCACGGAGTGAGGAGGAGCATGCCCAACACTTGCGTGAGGTGTTGGAAACTTTGAGGCGGGAGAAATTATTTGCGAAGTTCTCAAAATGTGCTTTCTGGTTACGGGAGGTACAATTTTTGGGGCATGTGGTGAATGCTCAGGGGGTATTAGTAGACCCTGCCAAGGTCGAAGCAGTAGCGGGATGGAAGACACCTAAGAACCCGACTGAGATCCGGAGTTTCTTAGGCTTGGCAGGCTACTATAGGAGATTTATTCAAGACTTCTCCAAAATAGCCGTGCCATTGACCCGACTCACAAGGAAAGATGTGAAATTTGAATGGGGTGAAGAGCAGGAGGAGTCCTTCCGGACCCTAAAAGAAAAGCTAACTCATGCTCCCGTGTTGGCTTTACTCGATGGGACGGAGGATATAGTGATATACTCTGATGCGTCATACCTCGGCTTGGGGTGTGTACTTATGCAGCGGGGTAGAGTGATAGCCTATGGATCGAGGCAGTTAAAGAGAAGTGAAGTTAACTATCCAACTCATGATCTTGAGCTGGCAGCGGTGGTGTTCGCCTTAAAAATATGGCGGCATTATTTATATGGCGTTCCGTGCACCATCTATACCGATCACAAAAGCTTGAAATATTTGTTTGATCAGAAGGAGTTAAACATGAGGCAACGAAGGTGGTTGGAATTGATCAAAGACTATGATTGTGAGATTCATTACCACCCGGGCAAGGCCAATGTGGTGGCGGATGCCTTGAGCAGAAAAGGAGATTATGCACCTATTAAGGTGAAATCGATGAAGCTGGTTATAACCTCAAGTATTCTTGATTCAATCAAGAAAGCACAAGAGGAGGCGGTGAAGGAAGAAAATTGGAAGAAAGAGCGGATAAAAGGGGTGGTGAAAGACCTTGTCCACGAGGACAATGGTCTCAAATATCGTTTTGGGCGGATATGGGTTCCTAACACGTGTGGGGTAAAGGAGTTGCTCCTAGATGAGGCTCACAAGTCTCGGTATTCAATCCATCCGGGAGCCACAAAAATGTATCATGATTTAAAACGCGAATATTGGTGGCCGGGCATGAAGCGGGATATCGTAAAGTACGTGGAGAAGTGTTTGACTTGTCTCCAAGTCAAAGCTGAACATCAAAAGCCGTATGGTAAGCTGCAACCACTTGAGATACCGGAGTGGAAATGGGAGCATATCACGATGGATTTACTCACGAAGCTGCCAAAAACGAGGAGGAATTTCGATGCTATTTGGGTGATAGTGGATCGACTTACTAAAAGTGCACACTTCTTGCCTATTAGTGAGTCGTATTCATCTGAAGGAATGGCGAATGTCTATGTGGAGGAGATTGTATCGCGACACGGAGTCCCGGTGTCAATCGTGTCGGATAGAGACACCCGCTTCACTTCTAAATTTTGGCGGGAATTTCAGGAGTGTATGGGTACTCGGTTATTGTTTAGTACCGCATACCATCCTCAAACTGATGGGCAAAGCGAGAGAACAATCCAAACACTCGAAGATATGTTGCGAGCGTGTGTGTTGGATTTCGGAGGAAGTTGGGACGCTCATTTGCCTTTGGTGGAATTCTCATACAATAATAGCTTTCATGCTAGTATTGGAATGTCCCCATATGAGGCACTTTATGGGCGGAGGTGTAGAACACCCTTGTGTTGGGGAGAAGTGGGTCAAAGGGAGTTGGCCCAAAAAGAGGTGGTTAAGGCTACCAATGAGAAAATTCAAATCATTAGAGCGCGTTTAAAGGCCGCCCAGGATCGACAGAAATCGTATGCAGATAAGAGGCGAAGGGATATTGAATTCAAAAAGGGGGATCATGTGTTGTTAAAAGTGACACCGTGGAAGGGGGTAATTAGATTTCGAAAGAGGGGAAAATTGAGCCCACGGTTTATCGGGCCTTTTAAAGTCCTTGCTAAAGTGGGTCAAAATGCTTACCAATTAGAATTGCCGGAAGAACTGAGTGGAATCCATGATACTTTCCACGTGGCTAATCTAAGAAAGTGTCTGGCTGACGAGGCTGCCTATGTGCCCTTGGATGATATCGTGATTGATGACAAGTTGAATTATGTGGAAAGGCCGATTGAAATTCTTGACCACAAAACTAAGCGGCTCAGGAATAAAGAAATCGAGCAAGTAAAGGTGAGATGGGAGCATAGGAAGGGATCGGACACTACGTGGGAGTCCGAGGAAGAAATGCGGAGATACTACCCCTACTTATTCCGGTATGTACTTCTAGTTTCGGGGACGAAACTCCCTCTAAGGGGGGTGGAGTTGTAACATCCCGAGTTTCGTATTAAATTGGGTGCTTAATTATAATTATGACTTATTTGGGGTTTTAGAGGAATAAGCGGGTTTAGGTGATTAACCGGGTTAATTATGGGGGATTTCTAGTTATTAAGTTAACTTCATAATAGATGGTTAAACTAAAGAAAAGTGGAGGGTTAATTGTGTAAATAAAAGGCTTTGGCTAGATTTATCATGAAATACAAATTGAGGGGCTATAGCTGTAAATGTTAAGAAGGGAAAAACAAGTCTGGGATTCCCCCAGACTTAGAATCGCGTACGAGAGAGAGAGAGGGGGAGGAGCCCTAGTTCTTCAATCCTCTTCAATCCAAGAGAAATTTGGTGGATTGTGCTAAGGAGAAATCGAAATTAGGAAGTAGAAGACCCCTAGTTCACCATACTCTTCTTAATTTCTCTCGTGGGTACAAGTAAGTAGTAAACTTGATGTGGGTGATTTTGTAGGTTTCTTCTAATAACCAAATTGAGGTCGAATTCTGTGTTGTTATGTGTTTATGTACCTAGATGATGCTGAATTTCTGCTTGCATGACTGATTTGTATGTTAATTGTAGAGGTTGAGGTGGAGGTCAAACCCCCACCTCATGGGTTCGATATCTATGGTGGATGGGTGATGTGGGTTGGTTAATTATGCACTATGTATGCTAGTAAACTGATATGAGTAGTTGCTTTAGTGTAAAAGCTGTGAATTTTGGTAGTATGATGAATTGTGGATGTAATGTAAGCATGAAAGCCTCAAACTTGTAGATCACCAATTATGCATATAAGGTGTTTGATGAAATGCTTGAGTGAAGATTTATTATGTGTATGAGTTGAATATTTGGTGATTCAAGTTGTGATATATTATAGAATGCACATATGATGAAAATGGATAGGATGAAATATTGTAGGCTACTCATTTAGTAAAATTCAACATGAGCACCTAAGATGTTTGAGGAAATGCTTGAATGAGAATGGATTTGTGTGTATGCTGATTTCATGAGTTGTTTAGGTGATTGTATGGTAATTGTGTGATCCATGAATATGCAATGGTAATCTAAACAATGTAATGGATATAGGTGAAGCTAGTGGAACTACAAGTCACCAACGTGAAGGCAAGAATAAAGCTTAAAGGTAACACGTAGCGGTTAGTTATGTATATGTACTTATATGCCTTGAATTGTGGAGTGTTCACTAGATGACAATGGCTATTGACCTAGTATCTAGTGAACACCAAGTACCTAGAGAATTGTGGTTGTGGGATGATGAACTTGGTATGAAAATGACCAAGTTGGAAAGCAGTGATGTATGACCCTTCTTGGGTTGAGCGGAAAGGTTGTGGCAAGATGAGGTTCTATGATAATATTAGTCCTCAAATTGTCCCAACCAAAAGTCAAGCGGCTTGGTACATTGCCAATGTGCCAAGGTTAAATTATGGAGGAGAATTAGTAACTAGAAGTAGATATAATGAACTGATTTTTTTATGGGTAATATCTTAGCGGGTCAAACGGGTTAGGAGGGTAATGTAAATGACTCTTTAACCCCGTTAAATTGGTGTGGATAGCGCAAGAATGGCGTAATAGCATGTATATATATGGGAGTTTTTATAACTTGGTTAATCCGGGTTAGAAGAGCACAAGGAATGGGGCAAAGTACAAGCGGAAAATTAATTGAATGTGCAGGTGGGGGAGTCTGGGACGCCCAGAAGGGAGTCTGGACGTCTGGGGAGTCTGGACGCCCTTTTCCGGACGCAGGGGAGTCTGGACGCCATTTTTGGGGTCTGCCTACGCCCCTGGCCCATTTTTCAGAATTTTTCATGAAATGTATTGTATTATGCGGTTTATTGCTTTGGCCATTAATGCTAATGTGTTACCAGTGTTTTTGGCAGGTAATCAATATTAGACGGGTCGGGATCGAATCGAAGAGCTTGGGAACCGAACATCACATCTTTTGGGACCTAGATGCACATGTTTGTTAATGTGAATGTTATGTAGTATTCTTATGAAGTTAATGGTGTCAAGCACCCGATTTTGTAAATGTGGCATGGTAATGGATGAAAGTTTTATATATGTAATGAAATTTTCAAACTCTGATATTAAAACGAGGTTAATACGTATAATTGGGATTGGGGCCTTACAACATTTTATAATAAATACTGTTTATTTGTAGAGATACACGCTTAGTGTATATCTTGCAAAGGTTTCTACACCAAAAGGGAACAAAATCAGCACAGTGCTTCCTAAGAGATTAACTATGCCTTGGTGAACAACTACTAATGTTATTGATAGTGGCATTTTAGCGATGCGTCACATGGAGACATATATGGGAGGACCAGTATCACAGTGGAAAAATGTCATAACAGAAGTGGCAAACAAGCAACCAGCTGAGATAAATGATCTGAGGGTAAAATACATGGTGGAGATTCTGTTGTATGAAAAAAATAATAGCAATGTGTTCGTATCTGAGAAGATTAACTCCTATGAAACATTGAATGATGATGAAAAAAAAAATGGCATGAAATGGGGGTTAATAGATTCAAAGAGAGAAAAAATGAAACTAGTGGCTGCGGAGTACATATTCACAGCACAGCAGGATACCTGGTAATTAATTTATTATCATTAGCAAAAATTAATCTAAAAAAGATTGTTACAAAAAAATGTTACTAATGTTGTTTATTTTTATGTAGGGAGGACATATACGAGAGCACATTTAAAAACTATGTGTCAAGAGCTTCATTTGAATCGTTTTATCCTACGGAATATATCCATGTAAGTTGCTTTACTTGTTGGGCTGAGTTGTTGAACATTGAGGAAATGAAAAGAAAGGAAGGGGATCCGACAAGGCTATTCTTAATTAATCAATACATTGAGTGAAAGATATGCAGCATAATACATTGATGAAATATCTTGCACTCAATGCACCTGTGAAAATGAGCCTAGTTGAAACTATGAAGCCAATTAGGTTAGATATGACTTGGAGGACACAGAAAAACTACACCGACTGTGGCGTTTTTGCTATGTTACACATGCAAACCTACAAGGGGGGGGGGGGGTGATGTAAAGGATTGGAAAATGGGACATTAACATATATCCCCCTATTGAGTCATTTTATAACATATTTATCCAAACCTAAATTTTAATTACATATATCCCATTCCTAAACCTTATATATTACATATTTACCCAATTCATTTAATATAATTTATTAAATGACTATTATACCCTTATTAATATATACATATCTCTTTAATCAAGAACCCATCATTATCAATACCCAAGAATCCAGATAATCTTCCTTCACTCGTGTAGTCGTGTTCAAACAAACAATTAAATTTATCATTGTACTTTTATGTCTATCCATTATTTGGTTTAATGAAATAAAAAGCTTGGGGAGCATGGGGGAGAACAAGTTGTTTTTTGAACTTTTATGTCTGTCCATTATTTGGTTTAATGAAATCAAAAGCTTGGGGGAGAACAAGAAATGTGTGAATAACAATGTGTATTTGGTAGCGTAATTCGATCAGGTGTATATGTAATACCTAATTTGTAAAAATTTTAGAAAAAATCAAAACGATTATACACTCTTAAATTCTGCAATAAATTCTACGTATCAGAATCATCAACATCAGAACGACTGTGGGATGATATCCACCATCAATTTCAGTACTCCGTCGATTGCCGACGCTCTGATCTCAATTGATGTCGGCAGGTCCTTCACTGCGCGATTCGTGACTTCACGGAACAAATCAGACTCTTTTCTCAAATGTGAACCGAATTCCTTCGATCGCCATAGTATATCTCCATTACTAATTCTGGTCTGGTCGTTAAAGTCTTCACTAGGTCTCCAAAACTCCACAAACCGCCGCCACTGTCATTGTTGCCGGAAACCTCTCCAGAAGAAGTGAAATTCAAATTTGTATACTCTACTTCAGCTCTTTCAGTTTGTTGATGATTTGGATTTCGTTCAGTGAATGTCCTCTTGCTGTTTAATCTCCTTACAAAATGTGCTTTCAGTTTGTTGATGATTTCTATCGACTAAAGATGATGCATTTTGATTTTACTTATTTATTTATTTTTCTCTAAATTTTAGATGGGTAATTTGGTAATTTCTTACGAAATGAGTATATATGTAATTAAGTTTTAAGTCTGGGTAAATATGTAATTAAACGGCTTACTAGGGGGATATATGTAAATGTCCCTTAGAAAATTGGTCTTTCAGAAGAGGGCCTGAAACAACAGGAACAGCTTAAAGAATTCAGATGTCTTCTATTGACAAAAATATTGTGGTCAAATATAAATTGCCATAAAGATAAACTAATCAAATATCTGGAACAATTCATGAGACTGCCTCAAGCACAAAGAGATAAATTAAAAAAATGTTGCCGAAAGAATTAAGGAGAGGCTTGAAAACACAGTAGGAAAATGATATCAAAGAAGAGGTGCTTAACATTTGAACATTTAAACAATTATTCCAAAATTTCATAATTTTGTTAGTTTGCGGAATGTTAATTTGATATGCCAACATTGATTTTTTGTTTTTTTTAATTTATTTTTTATGAGTTTAGTTATTTAATTTTTAACAGCATAGGGCCTCGTATCAAAAACTTATAATAACTTCGCTTAAACAATTAAAAAAAATAAAAAAAATTATTGCAACTATAACTTGGTAATACACGCCAACATAGTCATCATTACACTGGAAAATGCTGTTAGCTTCAAGATATAGTCTGCAATTAATCATGATGGCTATAAAGTAGCCATCATTAACTGTATGTAAAAATTGACAGCTTTGACTCAATAATTAAATGTTTGAAATTATTTTGAGGACTGTTAATTGTTACCATTGATATGTCATCATTTTTGTTTTATTTCGTTTTAAATTATTTTTTGTGTGTTTACTTAATTAATTTTATAGCATAACAGAATGGCGCTTTAGATAAAAAATTTATACTAATTTTGTATAAACAATGTTTTATTGAAAAATATATATTTGTACCACCGCCAGCATAGCCATCATTATAATACAAAATATGCATGGTGATATATTCGGATTTGAATCATGATAGCTATAAAGTAGCCTACACCATTATTAATTCCATGTATATTGTGCTAGCACAGAGGTAATAATTAAAATGCTTTAAAATAAAAACATAACTTTAATATTAATATAAAATATTAACTATTAACATTTAACATAATAAAACTAAAAACACTTAAAACATATAACGATTAGAGCATATTAAAATTAAAACATAAAAAACATCAAACACTAGTTCAGATATTCAAGAAACTCATTCTTCAGGATGATAGAAGAAACAATAGTTTTCATAGCTTTTTCTGCTTCAACCGAAGAGTCGGTCTCCTTCTTGGACATCTCTTTTAAGAACAACAAGGCAGCATTACGGACATCAGATTCTGGGAGATCAACAAGCTCACCCTCAATGGCAGCGGACAACTGGATCACGTCATTAATCCTCTGAATATTTGAAGCACGTGTATCTTGAATGAAATTTTGGTTGTCGATTTTTTCGGTAATCAACTTTTTCAACTCCTCAGTTGAAAATTTTTCGTATTTGTTGGATGAGGAAGCTATATAAAAAATATAAGAAAGGGGTTATTAGTGATTACTTGTGAAATGTTTGGTCATAGTAGGGGGTATATATAATAGGTTGGGAAGGGTGGAGAGGGGGGGGGGGGTAGGTAGAAAATTACTATAGAATATTTAATATATAATAAATGTTTCACAACTCCCAACAAAGAAAAAGTTAATGGGACCTTCCGATTAGACCAGCATGAGGTCCTTTAAACTTCTAAAATTATGCTAAAATTAAAAGAAACTAACAAATGGTAATCTAATCGTCATCAAAATTAAATACAAAAAAAAAAATTCAAAAACATTCAACAAAGCATATGCTTATAAATAGCAGGGCATTTCTCAAACATATTCAACCAGCCTTAGACTCCTCTCACACATCAAACCTAAAAACCAAAAAAAACCATCATCCAAAAACACGGCTTCAGTTTATGAACAAGAATGCATCAACAAGATCAAAGAAAAATTACGCCTTTCAAGAAAGGATCAATTCAACACGACTAACTGCACATATCAACTAAACAAGCTTCTTGTTGCAGATCATGAAGATACAAAGGCTCTCAAGAAGGCTCTTCTAAAAGACAAAACATGACATGTTCATGCTGCTGCCTCGGAGTACTTCGTGAAGCAGGAGCAGATTGACGGGGATATCAACAATCTGATGAACAAGTCCAAAACCCTCTCTGAAGAAGTTGCAGATTTCAAGAAAACATTCCCAGCATAATGGGTTTTTGAAAATGTGACGCCCACTTCCAGACTTGGCTCCGGAAGGGGTCACGTGTCGGATTTACTCATGAACGCAAGGTACAACAGAGATAATAAAGGCAGCGGAAATTTAAAACTTTTTATTTATTTTATATTGCCAAGTACAAGTACGGTAAGTTACTACACGGTTATCTAAAACTATACAAGATAACGTTTATTTATCTACATTACTTTGCCAGCAGCCCTATAGCTTTACTCGAGTAGCTTGCCCACCTCACCCTGCTCAGACCTTTGCCTTTCCTTTTATGTTTGGATCCTTAACGTCACCTGATATACATACTTTAAAGGATCAGCTTACGCTGGTGAGTTCTACATTTTTCTAAAAGCGTTACCTTTTCTTGAAAGTTTATTCCAACGCTTAGGCCTAACGGCCCCATTTATCAGGTATAAAACATAACAGCGTTATACCAAAACATTCATTCATTCACATTATCAGATATAAGACATAACGGAATTATATCAAATCATTCATTCATTTATTCAACTAAGCATTGTCTATTGGAACCACGTTAGCTCCTCGGGAAACCGTCGTCACCCGAATATCAGTCATAGAGTAACCGTCGCTACCCCGGGGAACCGTCATTCCCCGCTTTCAGTTGTACAACCCCAGTCTTCCTTCTTACATAGACAATATTTTGCTTAGATTTTAAAACTAACCCCAAGGGTTATTTTCTTTATCTGGAAAACTAAATTTCCCTTTTTGAACTTCACTTAATAAAGTTTAATATCTTTATTACCCGTGCATTATAACCTTCCCAAAAACAGTTCATAGCAGGTAATAACAACTTTAAAATAGTCATAGGCATTATTACTTTTACGTATGTGTATTAACACAAAATAGGCACAAGGCATTTCAAACATTTATCAAGTAGTAATATTGCATGTATATCAGCCCGAAAACATTAAAATATTTAAAACATTTAAAAGTGGGCTCATAGAACTCACCTTGTTCTCTTAAGCCAATTAAATCAGTCAGAACCTCCTTTACGCTTTCCGATTTAAACCTAGTTGCGTATTGTATGATGTTAACGCAAGGTTTTATACAATAAACACTTCTTATGTTTATTTTAATACCTTATCTGACTTAATAATGTATATTATTAAGTTTATATACTTTTAAGGGTCAAAATGACCAAAATGCCCCTGGAGGCATATTATCTGCTTTTATGTGATAATTATGAAGACGCGCATTCCTATAAGTAGACGCTCACTCCGGGGTCGCCCAGTGTTGGGATGCCATTGCCCAGATGGGATGGCGACACCCCCGCTATGCCAGAAACCCCAGTGTACAGGCGTCTACCCTTCCGGTCCGCACGAACTTCTAATATCCGATTAACTCGGTATTTTCAATACTTCATTATTTATTCATTTTAACTTCATATACACTTATTATATGTATAAACATGTTACCATATCAAAATTCAAGTCCCCAAACCCTCCGGATTATTTTATATTAAATATTCTTATTTCAAAACCCTAATTTCATGAAATTCTCGTTTTATTATCAAAACTCATTTTTATTCAAAACCAACTTAGGGTATTATCCATTATAACATTTTATAATATCCTTTAAAATGGCAAAGCTTAATTCAAAACCGTTTACTCGATTTGGGCAGAACAACGACATGAAAACCCTAATTTTGACCCGTTAACAAAACCTTTACCAAACCTTTTCCAATTGTGAAATAAACTTAGGGCTTTCTTAAAACACATTAAATTAGGATTACCTACAAAAATTCAGACCCAAATTCCCACCCGATCACCCGATTTTGACAAAACAAGCTCAAGAACCCTAATTTTGCATCATTTCTAAAAAGCATACTTAGAGATTGAATTTGCAAAAACTGAAAGAGGTTATTGTTAAGCATACCAAATAATGGGTGACTGCAGAAATTCGGCTCCTAATTCCTCCGGGATTGCTCGTATTGCTCCGGTGAAGATTCCGGCCAAAAGAGGGTTTTTGTGTGTGTATTTTGGTGAATTGGTACCTAAAATCGAACGATTTGGTCCGTATTTATAGCCATGGAGGTCGCCTAAGGTTGCTACGAGTGTCCCTGGTGATTCAGCTTCAAAAACGACGCGTATCCATGGTCAAATCGTCAAAACTTGGCCTGCACGTCGAAGAACTGCGCTGCTGTCACGATTCTGGTCGAGTCACGGCTCGCGTATCGCGCCGTGCTCCTGCTTACCCTTCGCGATACGCCTGGCAACTTTGCCAGAATGACAGAAATGGTCCCTCTAAGTTTTATTTACATTTTAGCCCCCAAACTTCTACCGATTGTTATGTTAGGCTATAAAATACTTAAGGGTACATTTATAAAAGTTTCTAAGGTTCTAAACATGCCCGATGATATACGTATATATACGTTTTATATCTTTCATTTATTGACGCTTTTAGTCCCTTAACTTTCGTTTTATGCTATTTACCTTTGTATCTTTCGATGTAGCTATCATTTTATGTTCCATAACCTTACTAAACATGATTCTAACATTCTCAAGGGTTCGGGTTATATATATTAATATATATACACATATATACATATATTATTACATAGTTTACACTTTCTACCCTCTAACTTTGCAATATTCATCATTTTATGTCACGAATCATGTTAGGACATATCCTTGCTATATCTTAAGCCTTAAAATACTTACAAGAACTATAGCCATGTATAATATCTATATTGCTTGTAACTTTGCATAAATTACGCTTTTGGCCCTTTTACTTTTTCGTTAACTATTAACATGCAATTCTATACGTATTTTCTTATCAATGGTCTATGCTATTCACATAAGCATGTATTCATGATTTAAACACGTATACGAGACGTAATCAGTCATGTCTCATCATTTCTAAGCCCGTTTATCATATAAACACGTGCTTTATTCATTTATTACCATTTCTAACTCATATTTACAATAAAGCACATAGGTAAACATTTTAAGATACGAACTTACCTAGACGAAAATATCGGGGTGTTACAACTCTCTCCCCCTTAAAAGGGTTTCGTCCTCGAAACTTGCTTAACTCGAGAATAACTCAGGATGAGATTCTTTCATTTCATCTTCTCTTTCCCATGTTGACTCAGAACCTTTCCTGTGCATCCACTGCACCCTGACAATAGGAACTATCTTGTTTCTGAGCTTTCTTTCACTACGATCTAGGATTGCAACCGGTCGTTCGATATAAGATAGTTTATCGTCTACTTCTATCTCTTCTAACGGCACAATTTCTGATTCGTCTGCCACACACTTTCTCAAGTGTGATACATGGAATGTTGGGTGGATCCCAGACAACTCCTCGGGCAGATCTAAACGATAAGCAACCTCTCCAACACGTTTGGAGATTTTGAAAGGTCCAACATACCTTGGACCTAGCTTACCCCTCTTGCGAAAACGGATAATGTTCTTCCATGGAGAAACTTTCAACAGAACATAGTCTCCAACATGGAATTCGATTGGCCTTCGTCTTTTATCAGCATAGGACTTCTGTCGATCCTGTGCAGCCTTCAGTCGTGCTTTGATTATGTCGAGATCGTGAGCCATATTCTCGACTGATTCTTTGCTTCCTATCTCTCGCTGGCCGACTTCACCCCAACATACAGGAGTTCTGCATTTCCTACCATACAACATTTCGTAAGGTGGCATACCTATACTTGAATGATAACTGTTGTTGTAGGAGAACTCTGCTAATGGTAAATGATCGTCCCAGCTTCCTCCGAAATCGATAATACAAGCTCGTAGCATATCCTCCAGAGTTTGAATCGTTCTTTCGCTCTGGCCGTCTGTCTGGGGATGATATGCCGTGCTAATGTGCAATCTTGCACCCATATTCTCGTGGAATTTCTCCCAGAAACGTGAAGTAAACCGAGTGTCCCTATCCGAAACGATAGACACTGGTACTCCGTGACGTGCGATGATTTCTTTGATGAAGATTTTGGCTAACATTTCTGAAGAATGTTTTTCGTGAATGGGTAGGAAGTGAGCACTCTTTGTTAATCTATCCACTATCACCCAAATGGTGTCATGACCCTTAGCTGTTTTTGGTAGCTTGGTTATGAAATCCATGGTGATATGTTCCCATTTCCATTCTGGAAGTTCCAAGGGTTGTAACTTCCCGTATGGTTTCTGATGTTCGGCTTTAACCTTCGCGCAGGTTAAACATCTATTGACGTACTGCATGACGTTGAACTTCATTCCTGGCCACCAGTAGTCTTTCTTCAAGTCTTGGTACATTTTCGTCGAACCTGGATGGATTGAGTAACGTGATTTGTGTGCTTCGTCCATTATCTTGGCGCGAAATCCACCAGTGAGTGGTACCCACATTCTACCGAATCGAGTCTTTACTCCGTACTCGTTTTCTTCAAGGCTTGCTGTCTGGCCGACCATTCTTTCCTTCTTGACATTCTCTTCCTTGAGGGCTTCATGTTGCTCGTTACGAAGTTGGACAAGGAAATCAGGAGTAACAATTAATCTATACGACAGTGTTCGAAGAGGTGGATGTTCATCCTTTCTGCTTAAAGCGTCTGCAACAACGTTTGCTTTTCCTGGATGATACATAATCTCACAGTCGTAATCCTTGATTAATTCTAACCACCTACGCTGCCTCATATTAAGATCCTTCTGCTCAAAGAAGTACTTTAGGCTTTTATGATCGGTGTAGATGGTGCATTTTACCCCGTACAAGTAATGCCTCCAGATCTTGAGAGCAAACACGACGGCTGCCAACTCTAGGTCGTGAGTTGGATAGTTTGTCTCGTGAGGTTTTAGTTGTCGTGACGCGTAGGCAATTACCTTACCTCGTTGCATCAACACACAACCTAAACCTAAATAAGAAGCATCGGAGTAAATTACCAAATCATCAGGCCCATCCGGCAAAGTTAATACCGGTGCCTGAGTTAATCTGGTTCTTAATTCTTCGAAAGCGTTCTGCTGATTCGAACCCCAAACAAACTTGACGTCTTTCTTAGTCAATTTGGTTAGAGGCGTCGCAATCTTCGAGAAGTCTTGAATGAACCTACGGTAATAACCGGCTAGCCCCAAGAAGCTACGAATCTCCGAGGGTGTTTTTGGCGGTTTCCAGCTCATTACCGTTTCTATCTTGGAAGGATCTACGAGTACACCATCTGCGTTTATTACGTGACCAAGGAATTGCACTTCCCTTAGCCAAAACGCACATTTGGAAAATTTGGCATACAATTTCTCCTTCCTCAAGGTCTCTAGAACTTCCTTCAGATGCATGGCGTGATCAGACTCGCTCCTGGAATAGATTAGAATGTCATCTATGAACACGATCACGAATCGGTCCAACATGGGTCGACACACCCTATTCATGAGGTCCATGAATGCAGCGGGTGCATTAGTCAATCCGAATGACATCACAAGAAATTCGTAATGACCGTATCGCGTTCGAAAGGCCGTCTTCGGAATGTCTTCGTCCTTGACCTTCAATTGGTGATAACCTGACCGCAGATCAATCTTGGAGAACCAACTCGCTCCCTGTAGCTGATCGAATAAGTCGTCGATTCTGGGCAGAGGG
>JBCNJP010000102.1:22409-43409 GCA_039602395.1 Deinandra increscens subsp. villosa | reverse complement strand
ATAACGGGAAATTAGGATTTCGGAATATGATTGTTTAAAATAAAATAATCCAGAGGGTATGGAGACTTGATATTTGGTATAATAACATGTCTTTATATATAATAAGTATATATAAAGTTAAATTGGATAAATGAGAAAGTATTTAAAATACTAAGTTAATCGGATATTTATAAGTTCGCGCGGACTATAAGGGTAGACGCCTGTACACTGGGGTTTCTGGCAAAAGCGAGGGTGTCGCATAAATCCCAACTGGGAAATGGCATCCCTCACTGGGCGATCCCGGAGTGAGCGTTTACTTATAGAAATGCGTGTGTTCATAATTATCAATAAAAGAAAAGGATAATGGCCTAAAGGGCATTTTGATCATTTTGACCTTTTAAAAGAAATGAACTTAATAATTTAATATTATTAAGATAATGAAGTATTAAAATAATCATAGGAAGTGTTTATTATATTAAACATTGCGTTAACGCCGTACAATACACGATTAGGTTTAATTGGAAGGCATTGCGGAGACTTTGTCTGAATTAACTGCTTAAGAGAATAAGGTGAGTTTTATGAGCCCACTTTTAAATGTTTTTAATGTTTTCGGGCTGATATACATGCAATGATATATATTCAACTGTTTACTTGAAAAGTATTTGAGATGCCTTTACTTGTTTTGTGTTGATACACATACGTGGAAAAGTTATAATACTTATAACTGTTTTAAAGTTATTATAACCTGTTATTACTTTCCGGGAAGGTTATAATAAACGCGTAATATAAAGAATGAAACTTTTAAATAAAGCTTTGAGAAATGAAAAATGTGAATGTTTGGTCTAAGCCTATGTATAGGACTAAGTGTCGGGTAAATATGATCTTATTAGCCTTGTTATGCAAGACCCATAACATTATATTTATGAAACGCTTATTTCAATATACGGGTAATGGACTGGTGTTGAAACAGTTATGAGTCCAAATACAAGAGTTATTTAAATGGACTTTTGAAAAGGATGAAAAGATTTAAAAGATTGAAAATGTTTTAATCTAAGCAGATATTGTCTAGTGAAAAGGGAAAAGGTGGTTGTACAACTAGAAGCGGGGAATGACGGTTCCCCGGGGTAACGACGGTTACTCTATGAAACGTTTCGGGTGGCGACGGTTTCCCGAGGAGCTAACGTGGTTCCAATAGACAATGCTTAGTAGAATGAATGGTTAAATGTTTTGGTATAATTCTGTTATGTCTTATACCTGATAAAGGATAAATGATTAAATGTTTTGGTATAATTCTGTTATGTCTTATACTTGATAAAGGATAAATGATTAAATGTTTTGGTATAATTCTACCTGATAAATGTTTATAAAGAAGGGGTCGTTAGGCCCAAATGTTTGAGGTAAACCTTTCAAGGAAAGGTAAAAGTTTTAAATACTTAGAACTCACCAGCGTAAGCTGACCTTTAAAAGCATGTATGTCAGGTATCGGTGATGTTTAAAGTAGCAAGGGAAGGGCTCTAGCCAGGGCAGATTAGATGGACAAGCTATCAGGAATGACTCGGTAGTAGACTGGCATAGCTATAGATAAGATCTAGTTATAGATTAGGTTGTTATCTTCCTTACTGTTGTAACTTGGTGTTTATATAAATGAAAAGTTTTTAATTTCCGGTGCTTAGTTATCTCTGTTGTACCATGTGTTCATGAGTATATCCGACACGTGACCCCTCCTGGAGCCAAGACTGGGAGTGGGCGTCACAGCTGGAGACTCATTTAAGACTCATATGACAAAATTCTGCAGACGTTTCTGTGAAATGCAAAATAACCAGATCTGGCCTGAGATACCAGCTATATCTAAGAAGATTCTGAAGTCACTTCCTTGGGACATTGCTCCATATGTTATCTACCTGCTTGAAAGAAGTGATTTAGCCACTAGTGACTACATGGATCTCATTGACAAAGTCAGAGGCTATGGAATTGCAGCTTTTGAAAGAGATGGAAATTCACTTATGGGGAAAGTTACAAATAAGAGTTCCTCTCAGATTGCCCCAAATGTTGTTTTCATTACTCCTAATGAGACTGACTTGCAATTTCCTTACTTTGCTGGTGGGTCATGTTCCTCTGTTCAAGCATCTGCTCCAGTTCCTACTCAACAACCTGTTTGTCAAGCTACTTGCGTTTTTGAACAACCCGTCTCACCAGTGATTCAATCACCTGCTACATACCAATCAGGATCTTCAGCTGTTGGAATAAATGACAAAGACCAAGAGTTGTGTAATGCTCTTGTGGCATGCCTTGCTTCCCAAATGTCTGGAAGTATTGAAAGTATGACTTTGTGCCAAGAAGACTTAGACCAAATTCCTGCTGATGACCTTGAAGAAATGGATATCAAGTGGCAACTTGGTATGATTGCTGCCCGTACAAGAAAGTTTTTCAAGAAAACTGGGAGAAGAGTGTTCCAGTCACAACCCAGTGCAACTATTGGTTTTAACAAATCCAAGGCACAGTATTACAACTGTCAAGGTTTGGGTCACTTTGCACGTGAGTGTAAGAATCCAAAGCTAAGACAGGTCCCTATGACATCTGGGGGAAACAATAATTCGAGTCAAAATCAGGGCAACTATTCATACCAGAAGTCACAACCTGCTGGCACATCTCACCAGGGTTCTAGTTCTAACAATGTTAAGCGTGCTGACAACCCAGAAAAGGCACTCGTGTCACTGAGTGATCCGAACTACACGTGGTCCAATCAGACTCAACCACCAGCTAATGTTGATCATGCACTATTGGTGAACTCATGGTGAACTCATCTAATGAGTCCAAGATTAAAGAAGACTCCTTCTTTCATCAGCTTTATCCCACCGACTTTGCACTGATGGCTGATGTGGATGAAATCTCTGGAGCTGCTGCTTTTGTGTTTAACACTGCTGATGGTACTACCAAAGATGAATCTGATGCTGATCAAAAGTCAATAAACCTTCAGAAGGATCTCATTCTAGATACGGTAAAATCCAAATTATGCTCAGAGTCCCGTGTAGAGGAAGTTGCTCGGTATCGCCTTTACAACGAAGAGTTGGTTAAAAAGGCGATAGCGAATGAGTGTCTTGTCAAGTCCATGCATGCTAAGGAACTGGATTTCCTGGCCAAAATAAAGTCCTTGCAGGATGATATTGAGGTCATGAAACAAGCTGAAGTGGCTCTTCACACTTAGTGGATTTAGTGACTCGTTACTCATCCCTGAGCAAGAACTATGTTCAAGCTCGGGAAATTATTGACTTCATGAAACTCAATCCCTCTAACTTGGCAGGTGATGTGGCTAAGGACATTTTTAAACGTGTTCAAAGTGGTTTAGGGTTAACCAGGGAAATTGATGTTGCTGTTGTTGAGCATCCTCTCAATCATAATTATTTTCCAATACCTGAACCTACTAAAATAAACTCCCGAAGCCACATTAGGTTTTTTAATAATGAGTTTGTTCCTAGCAAGTCAGAAATTCAGCAAATGGAAGACAAACTGTCTGGCTATGAAAGTGGCTCGAGTCTTCCATCTGTTGAAAGTGCACTAAAAATAAATGATTTTGAATCCAGCTCATTTCAATTAGTCGACACTGTCCTATCTGAGGATACGGTCTGGCAGAAGGCAGAATCTGGGGTTTTGAAATTAATAACCAGTAATGAAATAACATCTCAATCATCAGTAGCGAATCACAATCTTCGGTCTTTAGTGAATCTCAAGTTATGTTTAAAGGAAAATCTGTTTCAAAGAGATCTAAAGCTACTAAGAAGCGAAAGCCCAAAGCTAAAACTGTTAACTCAGATTCTGGCCATACTGATCTTTTAAGTGGTCTGGTTTTTGTCGCACTTGATAAACTGAATTTGACTGATGGTAAACCCAAGGGAAACACATAACACTTTGTCACAGTCACTGATGGTAAGGTGATTTCCTCGGCTCCTGCACCTGTGATGATCCCACCTCAAGTGACACCGATGTCTTCAATAAAAATGTTCAAGTCATGCAATACCATACCATCCAACTCTCAAGATGTCGCGAGCACCTCAAAATCTGTCAATAAGCTAGCAAAGAGTAAGAAGAATGAATTTTCAACTGAAAATGATGTTGCTACTGAGAAGACTGTGGTATCTCAACCACATGCTGCTGAACCTGTTTCTGATGTATCCGTGAACTTGGGAGGAAATAAAGGTGACGGTTAAGTTGCTAAACAGAAAAATAACAACAAAAGGCGAAATAAGAAAGCTGCTGATCAAAGGGAAGGAGAACCTGTTTCTGAAACAAAGGTCACTCTAGTTCAAAATGTGGTTCCAACTACCACCATGAATCCAAGTGGGTCTGCAAATACTATTGGGTGTTTTGTATGCGGAGACCCAAATCATGCTTCTCGGGGTTATCCATTCAATTCGACAAAAGGACACATGGGGTATAATCCTCTAATGGTTGCTCCCTATGGACCAAGAATGATGAGGCCTCCCTTCACTCAACCATGGCCTCGGTTTTATGGTAACCACAGTGAAGAATATGACTACATGAATAATCAGCAAATATTCATGCCAACTTTCCAAAATCAACATTTCTTTAGAGGAATGGCCTCTCATGCTCCACGAGGATTAGGTGCAAGTACCGGGTACTTTCAACCGGTGGTCCCTGGAACTGCAAGTAGTCAAACTCCAATAATTTCACGTCCTCGTGCTCCATGGTCACCTTTGGCTGGTCCTCAAAAGCCTTTTGAAACAGCCACCACTGCAGCTCCTCGTCCGCCTAAGAAGAAGAACAACAGTAAGAACCAAGGTCCTAAAGACCTGGGTTCGTCTGCGAACTAATATTTTCTTTGTTTGTGCACGAACAACGAAAGAAATCAATAAATATATGGTACATGGATAGCGGTTGTTCCAGGCACATGACGGGTGATAAGGATCTCTTGCATGATCTCAAACTGATATCTGGAGGAGGTTCCGTTGCCTTTGGTGGAAATAAGAAAGGTGGTAAAATAATCGGAACCGGTCACCTAACAAATGGTGAAGTCTCTTTTGAAAAAGTCAACCTCGTGTCAAATCTGCAATTCAATCTGCTGAGCCTCTCGCAGATATGCGACAAGAAGATGCCAATGTTCTTCGACGATCGAGAATGATTTATTCTAAAACCTGGTTTTAAAGTACCTGAAGATCAAATTTTATTCCGGGCTAATCGTGGGGGGAACATGTACGCACTGGACATGAATGCTGCAAAGCCGTCGAGTTCAATTGCATGCTTTTTGGCTAAAGCTTCAAAGGAAGATTCAACCTTGTGGCATCGGCGGATGGGACATGTTAATTTCCGTACCATGAACTGCCTAGTTAGGGGAAAGATATCTTTGGGCTACACGACAAAGAATTCGTGCAAATCGATAACTACGTTGCATGCTCGAAGGGAAAGCAACATAAAGTGTCTCATAAGCCTAAGCCGCCGGGAAGAACGACAATAATCCTTCAAAAGTTACACCTGGATCTCTTTGGGCATGTTAATATCAAGAGTTTAGGGGGAAAGTCTTTCTGCCTAGTCATCACTGACGATTACTCAAGATATTCCTGGGTATTTTTCTTAAGGGAGAAGTCTGAGACTCCGGTGATACTCAAGGATTTTGTTACACGCATCGAGAACGCTAGCAGAGAAAAAGTTCGAATAATCAGATCTGACAACGGGACGGAGTTTAGAAATCACGTCTTTGACTCGTTCTGCAACGAGAAGGGCATCACTCGCCAGTTTAGCTCTCCCTATACTCCTCAACAGAATGGGATTGCTGAAAGAAAGAACCGCACAATAATCGAATGTGCTCGGACGATGCTCGCTGATTCTAACCTTAAACTGTCTTTTTGGGCAGAAGCAGTCAATACTGCTTGCTATGTCCTGAACCGAACTCTTTTGGTCAAACATGTCAACAAGACATCCTTTGAGCTGTTTTCAAAACAAAAACCAGTGTTAAAGCACTTAAAGCCCTTTGTATGTCCTTGTACTGTATTGATTCAGTTTGAGTAATTAGCTAGGTTTGCCACTCGGGCAGATGAAGGCTATTTTGTTGGATACTCGATGACCTCCACGGCATATCGGGTGTACAACAAAAGAACTCAGGTGATTATGGAGTCGTGCAACGTTAACTTTAACGAGCACACCCATAATTCCAGAGAGCCTGACTCAGATGGCATGTATGACTTGGAGAATTTCTCTTTTTCTTTTAACTTTGGTGATTCTGTGATTTCAGGTGATTCTGGTAACATGCAATAAGGTGCCAATAATGTGGATGCGTTTGTGCCCGAGAGTTCTGCTCCAATTACATCATCAATATTGGATACCATCTATTTAGATGATCTTCCTGATTTTACTTGGAGAAATGAATCAATGGGCACTCCCAACTCATCTGCTACTATTCCAGCTGTCACTACTGATGAAAGCCAAATAACTGAAGAAGTTGTTCAGGAAGTTGTGTCAAATCAAGAAAATCAAGAAATTCCAGAAAATCAACCTGAGAACGAACCCATCAATAATTATTCAGACTCAGAAGACACAACTGTGATTGAATTTGGTGATACTCCAGACAATGATGTGCAGATGGGATCTCTAGACTCAAATATTCCAGTTCCGGCTGTTGAAGAGACTGGAATTCATAAGAACCATCCCGTCTCAAACATTATTGGTCCACTTGATAAGAGAGTAACCAGAAGTCAATCAGGAACAATAAACACTTGCTTGTTTTCCTGCTTCATCTCTCAAGAAGAACCTACTTCTATAGCTGATGCTATGAAAGACGACAACTAGATACAGGCTATGCAGGCTGAGCTGCTTCAATTCAAACTTCTGGATGTGTGGCAACTTGTAGACACTCCTCCTGGTGTGAAGCCTATTCCAGTCAAGTGGATCTTTCAAGAATTAAAAGGATGACAGAGGAATAATAATAAGAAATAAAGCAAGACTTGTGGTCAAGGGTTATATGCAGATAGATGGGCTGGACTATGATGAGGTCTATGCCCCGGTAGCTCATCTTGAAGCCATCAGGATTTTCTTAGCTTATGCCGCGTCAAAGAACATAACGGTCTATCAACTTGGCATGAAGTCTGCTTTCCTGTACGGTGAACTAGTCGAAGAGATGTACATTGATCAACCTCCAGGGTTTGTCAATCCTTCCTTTCCAAATAAGGCATACAAACTGAAAAGAGCCCTCTATGGACTCCATCAGGAACCAAGGAAGTGGTATGAAACCCTGTCTACCTATCTGTTGGAAAATGGCTACAAGCGAGTGGTGATTGATCAGACACTGTTTATACGACATGTGGGTGATGATATGCTACTGGTGTAGGACCGTTGATTGCTCAGAGAAAATAATCAGAACAAGAACTCTTTACTTGTGGATCACAACCTTGCGCAATAAAGTTGCATCACACTTGTTTTACTTAAGCCTTGTTTTACTTATACTTGTAGCTTGATTGTATTGATTGCATAAACTAGTAAGCACAAGATTATAAATTTCTTGGTACTATTTGCATTAACTCAAGTTAAAACTGTTACAAGTGTAAGCACTAAATCTGGTACTTGTGAATGAACTAGCTAACAACTATATATAGTACTAAGGAGATCAACCACAACCGTTGATCTCATACAGGCTAATCTAACCGTACATGAAAGTCAAACTACAAACTTACTAAAAGAACATTAGTAAACATACACAAGAGGAAATGTGCAAAATGCAATTATCTATAAGTAGGAGACGGCTAGGATCTGAATCTGAAGAAGAAAAGTAGTTGCAGGCCTGATTTCTGCAAAAGTGAACTTTCAGTACTTTTCCGGTTGAGCTCTTTATACTGTTGGATAAAAGAGTTCACCCGGAAAAGTCTCCACTTGAGCTTTTCCGGTTGACAAGTCTTCCGCTTGAGTGTTTTCCGCTTGAACATATCTTCAACCGGAAATCTTCATCTTGAACTGGTTGACTCAGATTTTCATTTCCTTACAATCTCCCCCTAAGATGATGCTGCCAAAACTTATCCTCTGTATGTTGTTCTTCAAAAACTGACTATCTCCAAGAGCTTTATTCTTCAGGAGATGGCGGCCTTTCAAATTGAACTTTTGTTTTGTTCAACTCTCTCATAATCCTCCTGGTCTGAAAATTTCTGGTTGAAAGTTGAGGTCTTTTTGCAATAGACTTCTTTCTTCTAGGTGAAGCACCAGTGGTAGGATTAGCAGATGATTCATCAGTTTCAATTGGGACTTTGCTTTTCCCTTTATCTGCTTGAGAGGGACTTTGAACAGAAATGGTTGCAGCTTGCTCAGTGGATTCAGAAGGTATTGTTGGTGATATGGTGGGTGGTTTCATGGTTTGTGATGGTGGAGCTGAAGGTGTGGTATTTTTGGGTGGTGAGGAAGGTTGGTTGTACAGTTATCTACCCTCCGCTTTGATGACATATATCTGGGTTTGGTAGGTCTGGATCCCCTGGGCCTTGGGTTCATTCCCCTGGGTCTGTAGGACTGGAATTTGGATGAAGGTGTGGGAACATTAGAGGCTGGGTGCTTAAGTCTTTCCAACAGATTAGTGGGAAGAGACTCAGCAAGTAGGTCAGAAGGATGAAATGGTTCAGGCTTAATGTATGTAGATGAGGGGTTACCTGTGACTGTCTCAGATGGCAAAGGCATTTGGAGACTTGGAATCACAGCAAACTCTGCTCCTTTGACTAGTTTGAGCAGCTCATCTACAATTTTGCATATGTCTTTGGCCATCTTCTCTACTTCAGCAGCAGGCTTGAGACATCTGATGATAGAAGATCTCTTGATCCTTTCCATTAGCTCCAGGTTGTCTATGCTTTTATTCAAGACAGTTGGCATTCTGGAAGCAATGTTGATCAGCCTAGTTTTCTCTTGTTCACTCAGCTTAGGAAGGTCATATATCTGCATTCTCCATTCAATGGACCTTTTCCTAGCTTCATCCACCATTCCTTCAACCACAAAGTCATTTGTGAGGAGATCCAGATCTGCCATGAACTGTTTGTGTTGCAAATTTGACTTGGCAGCCTCTGATCTCATCCTGGCTTGATCATTTTCCCAGTCATCGACGAATTGTTCTTCATTTAGATCGTCCATAGTCAGTTGTTCACCTGACTGGTCAGAATCAACCATAGACTCATCTTCTACCCTTGGTTGAGGAGTTATGCAATCTCCACTCTTCTTCAGCTTGATCATCCTCATTGGCTTGGTTTGTTTCTTTCTTTTGTAGCTCAGTGGAGGCTCTGAATCAGAGGTGGAGTGCATTTGGATCAAAGTTTCAGCTATCTCAGCTTCAGTTGGGTCTTCCGGTTGAGTCTCTTCCGGTTGAGATTTTTCCGGTTGAGTCGCTTCCGGTTGAACTTCAGCCGGAGATTCTGTACTTAGATTTTTCGGTACAGAGCTGATGATTTCAGTTGCATCCTGTCCTTCTTTTTCACCTTCAACCACTTCAGTCTGGATGACTGAAGTTTCACCAATCACATCTTCATGAACCATATCAGCAACAGGTTGAGTGACAATGCTAGTTGTGATTTCATCCACTTTAGACTTGGCAAATGCCTCCTCTTGTGGGATAATCACATTGGTCAAGAATTGCTTGACCTGCAGAATGCTCTCTGGCTGAGCACCTACAACTAACATTGTTGCTTCAATCATTCCCAACAGGCTTGGATCCTGTGGAAAGACCTTAATGAGAGAGCTCATCTTCACCTTGGTTAACCCATCAGCAACTGAAAATGGATCAACCTTAGCTAACCTAAAGGCTGTTTGCCTTGCATCTTCAGGAAGTGGCACTATTTGATCATACTCTTCATCTTCATCAGTTGTGGTTGCAGCAACAACAATATCAGGTGTTGGAGGATTAGCCTTCTCCCCCTTTTTGGTAGCATCAGCTTCTATAGCCTGACCTCCAAAAGGAAATAGGTTCAAAGTACTAATCTCAGCAGTATGCTGTGTAACCGGTTCAAACCTTGGTGCAGGGGAAGTTTCCGGTTGAGCAATTGGGGCTTCAACAGGAACTTCTTGAGCTTGAGCAGCGGCAGGATTGGTCATTACAAGGCTGGCAACAGTCGAATTGAGACTGGTTACCTGAGCCTGTAGAGTTTTGTATAATGCCGTCAATTCAGTAAGTGTTAAACTATCCTCAACTGGATGTGCACCAGTATCATAGGAAAAAGATGGACCATCAACCCTATGCTGAGCAAGTCCACCACCCTGGTGTTCTTGGCTCCTGGGATTCCCCTCAACTACAATTTTCCCTTTCGGATCCACTTGGGAACCATCCGGTTGAACTATAGTGTGGGTTGCCATGGATTGGGTCTTATGAATGTTACTGCCATCATCAAAGTTCATTGAGAAGCTTTGAGTGGCAGCAGCCCTTTCCACATGAATCTCATCTATACTCCTGAGATTCACCTCCTAGGGTGAATGGGGGTTAGATGTAGTAGTGTGAGTGTCACTCAGAATGTTCCCATGTAATGTGGTGGTTGAGTTAATAACACCATCATTTGTGACATGTCTTTCTACATCATCATTCACAGGTGAGAATAGTGAAGTGTAGGGTGAGAAAGTGGATGGGGATTGTATATCCATATGAAGTGACTCCCCCTCAGAAGAAGATTCATCAACAAGTTTGAATCCCAATTTGGCTGACCCAGTTGGCTGTGAAAAACCGTATACGGATCGATTCTATGGATGAGACGGAAGTTTTATCATTGATTCGTGTCGAATGATTACATAACGAAGGAGTATACAAACGTTTAAGCTCTGGGGGAGTTCGGACAGAACCTCCCCTCTCAACACACAGACACAAGACAGAAACTTACAAAGAAATACAAAGACGAAACTATTTATACTTCTTCATTCTATCCGAACTGGGTAACCTCCGAACCTGCTCCGAGCTTCCTCAGTTCGGCTGAGGTTCGGCTGAGGTTCGGACCACCTTCGGACAACTCCGAATCTGGAGTTCGGCTGAGGTTCGGACCTCAGTTCATGTTTCCGACAAATCAGTCTGTTTGACAATTCGAACAGTAACGGCCACACAAGGTTCATGCATCAACAAAACACAAAAGCTTTTGTAGCGCAATTGGTAAGTCCCTTTCCTGGAGACCAAGAGGTCTCAGGTTCGACCCTCGCAGGTCGCATATCCTTTTTTTTTCCAGATTATGTTTCCTGACCAGTTTTCTGTCACACTGTTAACATAAAAACTTTTCCGTTCGGTATCCAGACACAAACGCCCCACTGCCTCAGTGGCATAGTCACCACACTTTGAAATCAGAGGTCACGGGTTCGAGTCCCATGACCCCCACTTATGCTCTTCTAATTTTTTTAGTGATTTCAAGCATTCCTTGTCCAAAACCTAAAACTCCTAATACAAAACTATTAAATCTCGTCCCGTGAAAGTTTCATAGACCTCGTTAAGGTTCTCGTTGAACATTTGTATTATGAAAACATTATAATCTAAATGAATTAAAGTTTTATAGCCTCGTTAATAATAATAAAAATTAGTTTTAAATATAGATATATAAATGTATATATATATATATATACATATTTGATTTATTGACATGCAAGCGTTTTAAAGATTTTCTTTAAACTCTTGAAATTTTATAACTATATATATCGGACGTATTACTTTTCATACTTTTGACTACACTCCGATATTTATTTTTATGAAGGTATATGTTTACCCGATCATCACTACATTTGTTATTTGGCATAACAAACTCACGTAGATTTTTGTAAATCTTTGGGTCCTTGATTTAACGTTATTATTGACTGCTTTCGAACAAACGATTTCTATCACGTATTGAAATTGTCACCTACCTCATACTTGAAATTACTTGATATAATACTGTCGTCTAGGCTATGTTACTCATGTGCGGACACACACTTACGTATGTAAATTCAATAGATGCTTGGTAGTTACGCAAGACTCGGAGTCTTACTTAATTGTAGCAGCGCACCCTAAGGTGAGTTACACAACCTTTACGTTACGTCCGGTTTTGGACGATAACACACGCAAACACGTTACACCCGAGTTAGGGTGATAACACGAGAACTATTATGTATGATTAAAGTAGAAATCCAGTATATATCACATGTTCACGTAAAAATGCTTTATCTTTGAAAGTCCTTACTTATCGAACCGTTAATAGCAAATAGCGAGGGGATATTGGGTAGTACTACTGGGGTCTGACAAACCCCACTCAGCGGGCACGAGATGCACCACCCAACTGACGGTCGGAATGAGGACAATGTCAGCGTAACTTACCGTGATCGAGTAGACACGGGGAAGGCAAACCACGTAAGGAATTATTCCTACAACTAATTGGTCAGCTTCGGTTGCGAACGTTTTTGTGACATGAACTTAGGCTCGCTACCTACGATATGGATTGTACTTGTAATATACATACTTACATACGAATAAAGACTGTTGTATTCGTACTGCATAATTATACTAGTTATACTTATGTGCTTATATGAACTCACCAACATTAGTTGACACTTGCTCTTATGAATGCTTTGCAGGACGCTAGGAGAATCTGATTTTGGGCACGTACGCTGGTTAAACCTTTTATTTTGGGAATCTGTGTTTAACATTTTCAAAACTTAGACTTAAACTGGTTGTTTACTTAATGGGCGCTTGTTTTGCGCGACATTACTTTAATATGCTTCCGCTGGATTTTTAAACTCTGGTTTTGATATTTCCCGTTTGGAAATATATTTATATTTTGAACCCTTAACTTATGTTTGATGTAACTAATGACTCGGGTCCTGGTCTGGTTCACGCCCCACACGGTAAAACTCCGTTAGTGGAAATTAGGGGTGTGACAATGAGTAATCATCATCACATAATTTTCCCACTTCTCTGGCAAAGCCTCCAAAATCTTTTCTTTCATACCAGCTTCCTCTTTTGTAAGACTGACCAAACGCATTTCACTTATTAAATGAGCAAATCTTGCAATCAGATTTGGAATCGATTCGTTTTGATAATGCTTGAAGCTATCAAATTCTTTCTTCAAAACATTTTGTCGATATTGATCATTACCCTCACATCATTTTTCATAGCATCCCACAAACTCTTTGATGTGTAGTTACCCGAAAATTGATGGAGTAACTCTTTAGGAAAAGCCATTGTTAAAGTACCATATGCTTTCTTTTCAGCTTGATAAGCTTTCTTTTATTCAGATGACATCTTCCTTTGAAGAATGGGTTCACCAGTTTCATCTTAGGATAAACATATTGCTCAGTAAAAGCCAACCACATATCAATGTCATTAGTATCATAGTACGCTTTAAATCTTTTTACCCAACTATGATAATCTTCCAATTTGAGTAATTCATCATTATATGCATTGTTGCTTGAACCGAATTTTGAATAGCGGTGAACGCTTGAAAATCAGACATTTAGAAAATTCTGGTTACTGTTCACTCCGAACCTGTACCGAACCTCGTCAGAACCTCTCCCGAACTTAATCTGAACCTTAGCCGAATAGAATTTTGACCGAACTTTGTCCGAACTTCACTTTTGGATGATCAAACAAAAACTGGGCCGAACTTGTTCCGAATAGTGTACGAACTCGATCGAACTATGTCCGAACGTGACCCGAACGTTGACCGAACTAGAAAATAGCCTAACTCCATCCGAACCTAGAGTTTGGAGCGGTTATTCCGAAGTTGTCCGAACCTCAAACGAATCCGAACACTATCGACACCATTTTTGTAATTTTGAGAGATTTTGAACAAGATTTTTGATAGAAACTCAGATATACTCAAGAGAAACAACCTAGAAGAAGATTTTTCATGTAAAGCACACTCGAGATGATCAAAAAAAGTAAAAAATGATTCTCATTTTCGCAAACTCGTGAAATTTTGACTCAAAATGCTTTGATACCACTTGAAAATGCGTGAGTGGTAGATCGTCTACTTAGTCGTAATGGAATCAATGTAAACGAGTAAGAACACGAGAGTAAATAGAATGAGACTTGTATTAGATCACAAAGAACCACAGAGTACACTGATAGGAAGTAAGACTCAAACGTACAAGTGTACCTAGTTACAACACAAGACAAACTATATATACTATAGCCAAACCCGATGGTCTGAACCTTAGGTTCGGACAAGTTCGGACCTGTCCGAACTTGGAGTTCGCCAAGGGTTCGGCTAGCAACTAACATGCATGTCCTTATCTTGTATTCGATACTTCACATGACGATCAGGAACTTGGTACTAATAAATAACTCAGATTCAAAGGCATTAGTCTCACAATCTAATCAAGGATATGACTAGTCAGACGATATTAAACATTTTGAAAGTCCTATTGCTTTGACTGCAATTCGTAACAATCCTGCAGTTTCATTTGATTATGAGTTTGCAGAAATGCAACATGCATTTATGGTTCCAATTGATCAGAGTGATTCTGGTTCTAAAACAAATGGTTCTGAATCAAGTGGTTATGAATCTGTTTGTGAGTTTTGTTCTCAAAAAGACAAGAAGATTCAAGGATTGATAAAAGAAAACGAGTTGTTGGTAGCTGAAAATAAAAGTAAGATAGAAGAGTTGACAGGTGAACATAAGAAGTTGGAAGATGTAATTCAAGAATTATCATTTGAAAAAGACAAGTTTTCAGAATTACAAGCAAAAGTTGTTGAGGAGGAGTTCAAGTTTCTAAATGTTGAAAAGGATTTTGAATAGAAATTTACAAAATTATCTGAAGAAAAAGCTGAATTAGTCAAGGAAGTTAAAAAATGGAAGGCTGAAGCTGAGGATGCTACTAATGAGTTAAATAATTTGTTTTAAAAGTCCATGATTAAGCTTGATATGATTACCAAGACTTCTGATGACTATGTTGCTAAAATTGAGTCATATCAGATTGATATGGAAAAGTTGCTAGATGAAAAGAGAGAGTTGGTAAGGGTGAATAAGTCGCAAAATGCGAATCTTGATATTCAAAAGAGAAATGAAGATAAGTTGAAGAAAGAGTTATTTGCTGAGCTTGATAATTTGAGATTGCAAAAATATGAAACGCACAAGGTTGCTAAGAGATTGATTGCAACAGAGAAAGAATTGGCTAAAGCAAAGAAAAGATTACCGATTTGAAGATTCAAGTAATTGATGCAAATCGTCTTTTGAACAATGTCACCAATTCGCAATCTTTCACAAGTTTTCTAGCAACTGATGAAAATTTTGAGAAGATGTTTGATAAGACAGTTTTACCTCCTATAAATATCAAAGAAGCTATCAACATTGTCAAAGAAACAGTTGAAGATTGTGATTATTCAAAGTTTTCCGATTCTAAGTCTGAAGAAACAAAGAAAACAAAGAATCACAAGAATGGTAAGCTAGCTGAACAGAAATCTGAGATTCCTAAAACTTCAAAGTTATTGTCTGGGTCTTCGTCTTCTGAAGAAGAGAAATAAGCTAGTTTAACTGAAAAGATTCTTCCCACTACTGATATTGATGAAACAATCTTCTATGCTCCAAAAGATGTTAACAAAGTTAAAGCTGAGTTTACTCGTCTTGCGAAGAATGGACATCAATCATTGGGTTCTGAAGAAAAGATTTCAGGAAAACATGTTTGTTTGGGTTTCAATTAGAAATTTGCTAAAGATGATGCTTCTAAGGTTCAAAAGCAATATAAATTGAAGAAGGTTAATTTGAAGCAATTGAAGAAAGAAGTTTTCAAAGCTGAAAAAGTTCAACCTGAGAGGTTTTACAAACTCAAAGGTTCAAAACAAATATTTTCTAACAAAGAATTCCCGCTTCATTGCGTGGATGCTCAGAAAATATCAGAAGTTTTCGTGAAGAATGCTGATCTGAAGAACAAGAAGAAACAAACTGTTAAATATTCTTCTGGAGGATCAAATTCTACTCCTAAGAGCCCAACATCCAAATGGGTTCATGATCATCGGTTTCAGGTATTTAATTCATTTTATGATCATTTTAGAGTTACTAATTTTTGTGAAGCTTTTCAGAGGCCACCGAGGAAAATGTAAACAATCGCTTGTGTTACATTTACCGATAAAAAGGGCATATGGCACACGATTGTCATGTCACTGCTGCTTTTATTCCAAGGAAAGGAAAGGTTCCTTTTGTTGGTAAATCTGCCAAATACAAATCCATTGATGCACATGGCAGAGTATTTGATGAATTTCAAACGACATTCTTTAAACGTCAAAGAAGGTTCTCACCTAAATTTCAAAATGATTCACTTGTCGGTTGTTCGTCACAATCAACTGTGACCGGTTCATCAAATACTGATTTACAAAAACAACAAATCTGGAAACCTAAAGTGGTTTTGAAAGGTGATCAAGACACTGGTCGACCAGAAGCAATTCGCTTCGGGTCATTTATAAACTAATGTGTTTGACCAGTGTGCAGGTACTTCTAGAAGACCTATCGGTGGTTGAAAAGTTGTTGATGGAGGAGTATTCTGTTGATTTAATTTAAATTTCAAGTGATATCAAATTTCAAAAATGAATTTTTTCTGAAAACTAAAGCTGAAAGGTATACATGTTGAAAGGTAAATTTTCTTTCATGCATTTTGTTTGTAGTTTAGGGGGAGAAAATTGAAAATACCAAAAATAGTGTCTTTGTGATTTTGTTAAAATGAAAAATCCGAAAATAGAGTTTTCATTTTAAGGGGGAGAAAACATAAAAATACAAAAACATTGAAAAATGAGAAATTGTATCCGACATAATTAGGAAATGATGGTACGTTGGCTTACGTGTCAGACTCATGGATAAATTAGACGAAAAAGCCATAAGATCATTGTTTGATGTGCTTGGTAGACTTGACATTAAATCAGAAAGTATTCAGATGTGATATACACTAAATACTAATGCTTGACCAAGTGGACAACATCTTGAAGCGTATCTCAAGATATTGAAAAGATGTGGGCAAAAGAAAATGAGAAGTCACTGTGTATACATGTGTTCCTTTTGCAAAGATTTAAACTTGTTTGATTTTCTTTATTTTGTCAAACGATCAGACTTTCTATGCGTATCGAAAGATCGACCTGATTGTTGTTCGTTTGACATTCTACTTTATTTTCTTTGGTGTTTCGTATAATTCATCGGACTTTCTCTGCGTATACGGAAGTATCGACCTGATCGTTGTTGAATTATACAATTTCAACTTGTTTTTATTCTCTTATTTTGTTAAATCCGAGGCCTTATCTGCGTATCGAAAGATCGACCTTAAGGTAGACGATTTAACATTCTTATTTCTTTTTGCATTGAACACATTTGACTATATCATGAATATTATCACTATGTGTTAAATCATAAGTGAAATCACAAAGTGTGATAAGCAAATACATATCTGAGTATGTCTGATAGTGTGGGGTATACTGGTCAAAGCAAATCTAATCAATACCTTAACATATCCAGATGTTATGAGTATGATTGTGCTTGAGTTTAAGATGGACAAATTATACCAGCAATCGTCATGACTTGTGTGCTGAAGTAATTGCAATTGAAGTGTAGTTCAGCGTGTTATGTTCAGTGTGATTTCATGTTGTGATCTTTCTCGCAAAAGACAAAAATAGTGTCTGATTCTGTATTGCATTTATGTTTCATATCTGAAAAGTTCAAAAAGATATTAGGTGTGTTTTAGCAAAAACATAGAAAAATCAAAAAGATTTTCGGTGTGTTTTTGTGTAAAGTTTTAAAAAGCCAAAGAGATTTTGTTTCTTATTTGTTTTCGACCGATCGACATGTGATATGAATTCAAATTTTCAAATCTATATCTTGGATTCTCGAAGAGAAGTTTTGCACCAAGATTAAATTAACTTTTAAAAGAAAAAAGGAAACTGCGTTTCTGCCTTCTGAAATTGCAGGTTATGTGTGTCAAGACTCAAGCATGGTGAAAAGGGGAGTTTGTAGTATCTTTCACAAATGGATCTTGAAGTTCAAAGATTATTCAAGAGTAATCCAACCATGCAAGCTCTATAGCTGAGAAGAAATTTCAAGTTAAAAATTAGACGCATTGATGCTGAAGATTGAAGACTGAAGTTTAGTTAGCATAGATACACTACACGTTAAGGGAGAGTTTGTTAGAGCATATTCCTATGCTATAGAGTGTATCGTTTATTGTATCTAAGTGAGAGTGTCATTGTGAGTCATAGTGTTAACATACCAAGGGCAACATACTATTGGTACGCACCATAGTCCGCCATACCAAGTACGCATGTTAGTATGTGGACACTATAAATAGTTCGTGTTAGAATGAGAGCTTAAAACTTATGTCATTCTACAACTTCTCTGTGTGTGTTCTAGAGAGAGAAACTAGAGAGAGTTCTTTGTAATCTTCAAGTGATTCAATAAGAAAACTCTTATTTACATTCTCGTTTTCACTAGATTAATCGAATCATGCAGTAGTAAGATCATTCCGTGTCCTTGCATACAACAACTTGTTCAGACACACTAACAGTTGTTTGAAGTTCAGGTTTAGTTACGACCGGTTCAGTTATAACAGGTTTAATTATGACTGAGGGTTGCTTTTTCTGTTGTTGTTTTCTGCTTTGGTTGTCGTGGTTGCTGTTGTTGTTGACTGTATCTCTCTTCCAACCAAGAATAATCCAACTCATCATCAGAACTACCCTCCTCATGCCGTGGTGCACCATTGGCTTGAGGTTGATAATCCGCTTTTGCCAAGTGACCTATCAATCTATTCATAGGAGGATGCTGATCTGCTGTTTTCTTCTAATAAATTGTTAATGTACCCATACTTGCTTCACTCATGTGCTTTAATAGTATTTTCTGGGCTTCCGTCTTTACCAGTTGTGGGTACAGAGCATTTAAGACCATTTATATAAATCTTGAATATAATAGTGCCCTCTTATGTCTTACCACCATATTATCTCTCATATAGTGGAGTATCAAACCAACAAAGTTGTATGGACGGTTGAGAATTAAGGCCGTCATCATAGAAAACATCTTTGGGCTAACTTCATCATGTCCTGATAATCTGTTCCCCAAGCATGTATTAAAACGTGAATCAAATACTTGTACGGAACACAAAATTCTGATTTCGACACCTAATCTTGATTTGGATCTTCAACATACCAGAACCTCTTCATTAATGCAACTAGATCCTCTTCAATAATGCAACAATATCAGCCTTATCAAATTCCAATGGAGCCTTTAAATCATCACCATCAAACTTTAATATTCTTCTGACATCAACTTTAGTGAATTTTACATGTGTATTCTGAACTGTGCCTGAAATGCTGATTGGATCGTCAGTGTTTGTTCTAGCAGTTGTCCAAAATTCAGTAAGAATATCCCGATAAGGATCACAATCTTTCGTAATTGCAAAATGGATTCTTGAACGTCTTAGAAAATCGAAGATGCTATCGAACTTTGCTGCTTTCATCCTACTAACTCCCAAATAAGCACATAAATTATGTCTATCCCCAACTTTCAAATCGTTTTCCATTTATGAAAACACACAAAACCAAATATTCATTAAATTCAATGTGATAATAAAAAACGTTCACCATATTCGTTAAGTATCATCCATTTGCGTAAACGACTAACTTTTTCTAAAAAACTTCAGGTTTACACGAAATGGACACGAACTGAAAATCTTAAATGAACTGGTCCAAACTGTGTTTCGAAGTGGATACGAACTGGGTCAACAACAACAACACAGTCAACACACGAAGCTGACTTGGTCAACGTCCGAAGTGGACCAAACTGGATCGAATTAGCACGAAGTGGAGCACGAAGTGAGTTCCAAAGTCTCACTTCGTGTCAAGAACACTCACTTCGGGTCTGAGACGAAACCGAAGGGTTTATTCGATTAAAACCTATGATCCTCACATTGTTTGTCAAAAAATCTTGAATCCCCATGTTCGTGTGAACAAGGCGAATTCAATGACACAAATTTTATCATCTAAAATGCAACACAAGTGTTTGAAAAATCCGATTTTGTAAAAACTTGTGACCCGACACGGTTTTTGACAAAGTTGCACTGATTTAATGGATAAAACCGAAACTAAACACAACCCCAAAGTCGTCAACCTATTACCCACCTGATTTCAATCAACACTCGGTCTAAAACATTGAAAATCGAAGATTTTTGGTCAAGAAAACGAAGTGGCGGTTAGGGTTTCACGAAGTGGTTTTTGTGCAATGTGAGATCAGAATGGAACTTCAGCTATTTATAGCTGCTCACTTTGTTACACAAAGTGAGACTTCGTGTCAATCTGAACTGACACGATCTCAGACTTTGGTCGTCATTATGTTTCACTTCGTATATACCCGAACTGATAAGAAGTGGCACTTTGAATCAGCCGAACTCACAGTTTGTTTCTTCCAAAAATTACACTTTTTACCCCTGAATTTTGAAATATTTACAGAATGATCAATAAGTTTAAATTCTTGTCAAATTTGTACAAACTTTTGATCATCTATTAATGAGCTTGATGATTTCAGGACCGTTTGGTTTCCCGGCATATTTGTGATAAAATTCAACATCGGTTGATCAAAACTAAATCAGAAACAAAATCTTTTTGATTTTTCTAAAATTTTCAAACACACCGAAAATCTTTTTGAATTTTCACAAGGTTATGCTAAAACAAAACTAAAATCTTTTTGGATTTTCAGATATCGAACAATTAACCAAACAGAAATGAAATACGAATAACTTACACTTTTTGTGAGAAAGTTCCAGACGCGAGATCATATCAGGCAATACGTATCAAACACACTTCAATTTCAAAATTAATCAGCATGCAAGCCAAGTTGATTGATAATACAACTTTTCAGTTTATTTCAGCTTCAGCAAATCAATTTTTATAACTTTCTCATATGTTATCGGTATGATTTATCAACCATAGATAATTTGAAAGCCCATACAATCAGGAATACTTGCAACATGACTTATTCGTATTTTTGTTTCTTTTTATAGAATATGATTTTCAACAGAGATTTATCATTCATGGTGTTTCATGCAAAAATAAAGAAGAACCCTAAACAAACAACAACCAGGTCAGCCTTGTGA
>JBCNJP010000102.1:2909-21909 GCA_039602395.1 Deinandra increscens subsp. villosa | reverse complement strand
CTTCTCCACAGTCGCAGCAGTTTCAACAATAAGAACATTAGCCTTTTCATACTTTTGTTGAACAGGATAACTCTTTTCAAATAAATTCTCAAAATCTTGAGCTGCATCTAACGCTTCAGCCTTGGCTTTTTCACATTCTTCTGCCAACTTGCTCTTTTCTGTCAAAACATCCTCGTGAACATAGACCAATTCATAATATTTCTTTTGAAAATCATCCAATTCTTTCTTGAGCACAACAATCTCTTTAGTTGACAATTTAGACCTTTCCTCAAGACTTGATCCTCTTATTCAACCTAAAACATTCAAGACATCTTGATTCTTCGAATTTAACTTCTTTGATCATTGATATTGTCGAATTGGAATCAGAATCAGTCAGAATGCTATCATCATCATCATGACGAGCAGTCAAAGCAATTGTAAATGGATCATGTTTCCTTGTAGCCTCAGAATCTGCATTCGAGGCAAATTCATTTGGATGCCAAAACACCTCATTTAATTTCTCATCAAAAGAAACAATTTTTCTTCAATCTTCGAATTTTCACTTGGTGAATGAAAAACCATATGAGCATGTTGACCAGACTTCAGCTTGTTTTCAGTTGAGCTTGGACATTCTCTTGCAAAGTGACCATATACCTAACACTTAAAACATTTTACCTTAGATTTGTCCAAACCAATCTTCCCATCTTGATTCAGTCTTTTCTTGCTAGTTCTATTAAAAAATTTCTTCATTCTTCGGACCAACATAGCATATTGCCAGTTCATATCCATCTCTTCCAAATAATCATAATCAATTTGATCGTAATCTTCATTTGTCAATTCAGCATTATTCACAGCTCCAATAATAACACCAAAATATGAAGATACCAACGCAGACATTAACGCATTATAATCATCGGTGGTTTGAGCAGACAAGGCATTGTGAACTGAAGAACTAGGAACAGAAACATTACTACCAACAGAATAACTAGGAGTTTCAGATTTACCTGCAATGAATGCTGTAGGAGGTGCAGAACTAAGAATATTAGATTTCCCAACATTCATGGTAGAATCATTATCACCAAAATACACAGTAGGATTCTTAATTTGTGCGGGAAGTGATTTGTTCACCATCAACTCCATATCCCTCGCTTGAATTCTTTGAATCAAATCATTAAAAGATAATCCTGGATAGTCTTTGTCATGAGTGATCATCATCACATAAATTTCCCACTTCTCTGGCAAATCCTCCAATATCTTTTCTTTCATATCAGCTTCTTCTTTTGTAAGACTCACCAGACGCATTTCACTCATCAAATGAGCAAATCTTGCAATCAAATTTGGTATTGATTCATTTTGGTAATGCTTGAAGCAATCAAATTCCTTCTTTAAAGCTTTTTGTTGACTTTTCTTATATTGGTCATTGCCTTCACATCTCTTTTCCAATGCATCCCACTAGTTCTTTGAAGTATAGTTACCAGAAAATTGATGAAGTAAATCACTAGGCAAAGCCATCATCAAAGTACCATAAGCTTTCTTTTCAGCTTGATAGGCTTTCTTTTGTTCAGATGACATCTTCCGTTGAAGAATGGGTTCACTAGTTTCATCCTTATGATAGACTTATTGATCAGTAAACGCCAACCACATATCAATGTCATTTGTATCAACGTAAGCTTCAAATTGTTTAACCCAACTATGACAATCTTCCAATATGAGCAATTTGGGAACTTTCTGACTTGTTCCAATTTCATTATCATAATTCATCATTGTTTGCATCGTTTCTTGAACCGAATTTTGAATAGCCGCGATTGCTTGAAAATCAGACATTTTTGAAAATTCTGTCACTGTTCACTTCGAACCTTTTCCAAACTTCTACCAAACTTGATCCGAACCTTAGCAGAACAAAGAAGTGGCCGAACTCTGTCTGAAACTCACTCTCGGATGACCAAACAAAACTCAGACCGAACTCGTGCCGAACGATGTCCGAACCTAAGCCGAACTACTACCGAACGTCGTCCGAACTCTCACCGAACCAAGAAATGACCGAACTTCGCCCGAACTAGGAGTTAGGAGCGGTTATTTTCAGCTTAGTCCGAACCTCGAACGAACTCTAACTCACTCGACACCATTTTCTCGATTTTCAGTGTTTTTGGATGAATTTTTCGACAGAAACACAAGCAAACTCGATAGAAACAATCTAGGAGAAGATTTTTAATAAGAAACACACTCGAGAAGATCAAACGAATTAAAAAATGATACTCATTTTTGTAACACGTGAAATTTTGACTCAAAACTCCGAAAAACAGAGATTTCCGACCAGTAGAGCAAACCAAATGCTCTGATACCACTTTAAAATGCGTGATCGGAAGATCGTCTACTTAGTCGTGTCGAAATCAATGTAAAACGAGATGAACACCAAGAGTAAATACAAAGAGACTTGTATTAGACCACTGAGAACCACAGAGTACACAGATTGAAAGTAAGACTCAAACGTACAAGTGTATACAGTTCGACACAAAACAAACTATATATACTAGCTGAAATCCCGATGGTCCGAACTCCAGGTTCGGACCTGTTCGGACCAGTCCGAACTCTGAGTTCGCAAGGAGTTCGGACCACAGCTATCTTGCATATCTTCGTCTTGTATTCGATACTTCACATGACGACCAGGAACCATGTATCAATAAGATTGGAGGTCGAGTTTCAAAACTTGAAGATGATGAAGACTACACTGATCTATATCACGAGTACTCAGTTTGGTGCAATGTTTTAAAAACTGGTTTTTTAGTTGAACCGGAAAACCTTCCGGGACCGGTTCGACCGGTCGGACCGGTTAGACCAGATGGTTGAACCGGTTAGGGGATTTATATATATTTTTTTATAAAAATGCTAATAAACTTGTACACCCCAACAAAAGTAGTTAAAATACAATTATAATCCACTCAAAAATAATATCAAATATGTATTTCATAAGAAAATATAAGTTTTAAACTTTAAAAAATAAAAAAAATAAAAAAAAGTTAAAAAAAATAAGAAAAAAATAAAAAAAATCAGAAAACCAGTTGAACTGGACCGGTTGAACCGGAAAAAACCGGACAAAACCGGAAAACCGGCCGGTCTAACCCGGTCCGGTTAAACCCATAAAACCGGATGTTAAAAAACCGGCTAGGTGGCCGGGTCACGGTTGAACCGGTCGAACCGGCCGGTTCGAACCGGTTTTTAAAACCTTGGTTTTGTGTCCAACCATGTTAGATGCTGATTACAAGAAAATTGAGCATTTCATGGATGGCCTTGTTCCACAATTCAAGGGCATGGTTACTGCCTCAAACCCTGCCAACGTGCAACAAGCGATCCGGATGTCGCAAAAACTGACTAACCAAGCTGTAGAGCAGGGTACTCTACCGCCCAAGAAGACCATCAAGACTGCTCTTGACGGAAAAAAAAAGCGTGAAGAATAACCGGTTACCACCGGAGCTGGAAATTTTACAGGGAGGTCTTCAAACTCCCATCACTCCAACAAGCGTCATGACCACTCCAGGGGTGGTTATAATGGAAACAACCATGGTAGCAACAATCAGAACCGTAAAAACAATGGTGGTTAAGGCAACAGTGGTCAAGGCCAAGGTGGTTATAAAGGGAGGTTACCCTTCTGTAACCGATGCAACATCCACCACTCCGATCACTGTAAGACGAGTGGCAACTGTGAGCGGCGTGGCAAGCCCGACCATGAAGCTAAGAATTGCTGGGGCGAGCTTTAAAAGCGAACCAACAATAACACCAATGATAACCCGTGTGGCTGCTTTGAGTGCGGGAAACCACGACACGTGAAGAAAGACTGCCCCCAACTGAAGAAGAGGGACAACAACTCTGGCAACAACAACAACCGCGACAACAATAGTGGTGGGAATAATGGTGGGAATAATGGTGGAAACAACGGCGGAAATGGTGGGAATGGCGGACGTGGTCGATCTTTTGTCATGAGTTATGGTGAAGCGATGAATGACCATAACGTTATAACTGGTAAGTTCCTTCTCAATAATTACTTTGCGAATCTTCTATTTGACTCTGGTTCGGAAAAGAGTTTTATCTCCAATAAATTCTATAGACTAATAAAGTCTAAGCAAACACCTTTGAATGCTAAGTACACTATTGAACTAGTGAATGGCAAGCTATTGGATACAACACACTTAGTAGAGGACTGCACTCTAGAACTGTCTGGCCATAAGCTAGGAATAGATCTTATACCTTTTGCAATTGGTAGCTTCGATGTTATAGTGGGCATGGATTGGCTGTCCAAGAACCAGGCAGAAATCCTATGCCAAGAAAAGATAATCCGGATTCCCATCACGAAAGGGGAAATACTCTCGATTCAGGGCGAAAAGGGAGGTATCGTCTCCGACATTATATCATACCTCAAGGCTCAGAAGTGTCTTCGGAAAGGACACGTCGCCATCCTGGCGACAGTTACTGATAAAAACCGCGAAGAAGGCAAGATTGAAGACTTCCCGATTTTTTGAGAGTATGCTGACGTATTTCCTGAAGACTTACCCGGTTTCCCTCCGCATCGTCAAATCGTGTTTGGAATTGACCTCGCACCCGGTTCTGCCCCTATTGCAAGAGCACCATACCGGTTGGCTGTGAGCAAACTGAATGAACTGTCTACCCAACTACAAGAACTCCACGACAAGGGTTTCATCAAACCCAGCTTGTCTCCGTGGGGAGCCCCAGTCTTATTTGTCAAGAAGAAAGACGGAACCTTTAGAATGTGTATTGATTACCGTGAACTCAACAAGGTCATTATCAAGAACCATTACCCCTTACCTAGGATTGACGACCTCTTCGATCAGCTGCAAGGGTCGAGTTATTATTCCAAAATTGATCTGAGGTCGGGTTACCATCAGTTAAGGGTACGCGAGGAGGATATAGAGAAAACGGCCTTAAGAACGCGATATGGCCACTACGAGTTCCTGGTTATGCCCTTTGGTCTAACCAATGCACCTGCGGTGTTCATGGACCTCATGAACCGTGTGTGCAAGCCTTACTTAGACAAGTTCATTATAGTCTTCATTGAAGACATTCTCATCTACTCGAAGTATAAGGAGGAACACGAGGAGCACCTACGCTTAATCTTAGAATTGTTGCGTAAGGAGCAACTTTACACGAAATTCTCCAAGTGTGATTTCTGGATCCGGGAGGTCCAATTTTTAGGCATATCGTCAACGAGAAAGGGATACATGTGGATCCTGCAAAGGTGGAGGCCATCAAGAGTTGGCCAACACCGCGATCACCCACCAAAATCCGTCAGTTTCTTGGTTTGGCGGGTTACTATCATCGTTTCATCCAAGGTTTCTCACAGTTAGCCTAACCTTTAACCGCTCTTACTCAAAAGGGAGTTCAATATCGATGGGGGTTAAAAGGAAAAACTACCTTCCAAGCATTAAAGGAAAAACTATGCACAACACCGATTCTATCACTACCAGAGGTTTTGGATGACTTCTTAGTGTATTGTGATGCCTCCATCCAAGGCATGGGATGCGTACTCATGCAAAGGGATAAAGTCATCGCATATGGGTCGCGACAATTAAAAACGCATGAGAAAAACTACACTACCCACGACTTAGAGTTGGAGGCAGTAGTGTTCGCTTTGAAGATTTGGCGACATTACTTATATGGTACTAAGTGCACCATATACACGGACCACAAAAAGTTTGCAGCACATCTTCGAGCAGAAGGATCTGAACATGAGGCAGCGTCGATGGGTTGAGCTGCTAAACGATTATGATCTGGCAATCAAATATCATCCAGGCAAGGCCAAACGTGGTGGCAGATGCGTTGAGCCGAAAGGAACACATAAAGCCAAGGCGTGTACGAGGCTTGCAAATGCCCATTCACACTGAACTTCCGGATAGAATCCGGGATGCACAAAGGGAGGCCCTAAGAGAGGAGAACTTTGATGCTGAATCCCTCCAGGGGATCGATGGTGAATCGGAGGTCAAGGCCGATGGCCTTCGCTACTATAAGAATCGGGTCTGGGTTCCCCATTACGGTAACTGGTTATGGACGAAGCCCACAAGTCTCGCTACTCTATTCACCCAGGGTCTGACAAAATGTACCAGGACCTGAAGTTGGTCTACTGGTGGCCCAACATGAAGGCAGACATTGCCTTATATGTCAAAAAGTGCTTGACCTGCTCAAAAGTCAAGGTCGAGTACTAGAAGTCGTCAGGACTAATCCACAAGCCAAGGATCCCAGGATGGAAATGGGAGGATATCTCTATGGACTTCATTACAGGGTTACCCCGTTCCCCGGCTGGTTATGATATGATATGGGTGATAGTCGACTGGCTGACGAAGTCTGCCCACTTCTTGCCCATGAAAGAGAGCGACAAGACCGATAAGCTCGCACAGATATACTTGTAGGAGATAATAAAACTTCATGGTGTACAACTATCCATCATCTCTAATTGAGATCCACGTTTTGCTTTAAAATTTTGGAGGTCGCTACAAGCCGTCATGGGTACCCGAATCGACATGAGTACTACTTACCATCCTCAAACGGATGGACAGACCGAGCATACAATTCAGACTCTCGAAGATATGCTAAGGGCATGTGTAATGGACTTTGGAAAGAATTGGGAGACTCATATACCGCTTGTTGAGTTCTCCTATAACAACAGTTACCATACAAGCATTGGGGCCGCACCGTTCGAGGCGCTATATGGACGAAAGTGCAGATCAGTGGTCTGCTGGGCTGAGGTAGGTGAGAGCCGACTTACTGGACCCGAACTTCTACATGAAACGATGGAGAAAATTGTGCAAATTAGAAACCGTTTAGCGGCTGCCAGGGATCGACAGAAGAGCTACGCCGACAAGCATCGCAAACCGTTGTAATTCGAGAAGGGCGACATGGTATTGCTAAAAGTTTCGACTTGGAAAGGCGTGATAAGATTTGGTAAGCGTAGGAAGTTAAATCCTTGCTATGTGGGACCCTTCAAAATCATCGAAAAGATAGGCACGGTGGCCTACTGTCTAGATTGCCACCAGAGTTAGAAGGAGTGCACAACGTGTTCCACGTCTCAAACCTGAAGAAGTGTCTGGCTGATGACACATGATAGTGCCACTAGAGTAACTACAAGTCGACGAATAGCTCCGATTTATTGAGCAACCCGTAGAGATTATGGGTCGTGAAGAGAAAACGCTAAAACGAAGGAAAATCCCATTTGTCAAGGTTCGATGGCAATCAAAGCGTGGACCAGAGTTCACATGGGAACGAGTAGACCAGATGAGGAAGAACTACCCTCACCTATTCGACCAAGCATTGAGTTCAAACCAAGGTAATAGTTAAAATTTTGGGACAAAATTTCCTTTGATAAGGGGATGATCCAAAAATTTTCTTCCCCCTTTCAGAAACAGTGAACGCGTAACCAAATTTTCGGGACAAAAATTTCAATAACAAGGGGAGGATGTGACAACTGACAAATTCCCAGGTTAACCAGTTAACTTTCCGTTAAGACCTATCAATGTGTACTAGTCATTTTATGTCACGTCTGTGTCACGTCCACTTATTTTACCGAGTCTGTCCCGATGCACTGGTGGATCACCAATATAAACCCTAGACTAGTGACTGCAACCCGGTGAACCAACATTAATTATTTAGGTGACGTTACATGTTGATGTGTTACGTATGTTATTTACTTGGGTGTGAATTACGCGCAATGTGCTTATAGGTCTCACTGTATGTTCAACGCCATAATATATGTGATTAGCCTACTAAACCAACAATATAAATTGTGACATTTAGTTGTGTTAAAAAAAAAATTTCCGCTTTAGAGGAGCCTTGGCCGAAAACTTCAAACATTCCCCCCCCCCCCGGCTTAGCTTGTCCTCCAAGGGACTTAATTATGGGAGAATTTTAGTGATCCTTATAAAAAAATAATAATAATAACACAAGAACCCTAGCCCCCCACACCCCCATTCGGCCGAAACCTCTCCCTCCCCTCTCCCCTTCGATTTTTTTTCAAGCAATCAACCACTCTCATTCTCTTGATCTTGCTAAGTGGATTAGAGAACTCTCAAGGCTACTTTGCTGCTGTAATATCATCCTTTCAAGACCCCGAAAACGTTTCTTAATTGCTCTAAAGGTTAGTCATGAAAACCCTAATGTGATAATCGTTAATTGGATGATGGATTTGTTCATGTTTAGTGAATTGCAAAGTGCTGGAAATTGTTTATCTTGTATTGTTCATATGTGATATTGATTTCTTTTGCATCATGAGGGCTGTTATAATCTGATATGATGTACTAGTAGGTCTTATGAGATGTATCATGATAAGTTACAACCAAAAACTTGATTAAAAACGTGTTTTCAAGATGATTATGTAAAGTCAAAATTCTGGCAGATTCGTCCAGAAAAGTGTGTCAACTTTGAAAGGCCATAACTTGGTCGATATTTGTCCAAATGGTAAGATTCTTTTTCCAGAAGTTGTTTTTTTGTCCTAGCTTTCAAATGAAACCGATTTCGCGTGATGAGGACCTCATTTGGTGCCTCAAAGGTTCCTAACAAAAAGGTTGTGCAATTCTGCCAGAAAACAAACCCACACACTTGTGTGAGATTTTTGACAAGCTTAAAGTGGCTAATAAAAGTTTGGTAAAATATAAAAGTTGTTGGATATAAACTACATTAGTTATCTGGAAATGTTTAGAATTTAACTCAAAGGTATTTATGAGTTATAACCTGAACTCTATGTCATTTACTAAACACTAGACAGATTCTGTCTGGAAATTTTGTCCAGCTTGCAAATAACATAACTTTCTCATCCCTCATCATTTTGAGGTTATTCTTTATGGAAAATAAACTTTGGTGAGTTATCTTTAAATTGTCAGTGGTTAGAGGTCCTGGCTCACATGATATGTCACTGATTTTGAGGATACAAAGTTGGTGCGCAGCTGTCCTAAATTTGTGATGTTTGTTTCCATGTTTTGCCATGTGACTTGTATGCTAGCTATGAACCTTAGGTCAATGCATGAAATTAGGCAAATTAGGGTAGCCCAACTTTCTGTTGATTTTTATTGACCAAGCCCCTTTTGATAGGACAACTTAGTTGACCCCTATTCCTGACCAATCGCTTGATAATGTGTAACATACCGCATGCTTCAACAACTTGTTCTATTTCCAATGTGCTTATGTGTTGGGTTAGTCTAAACCCCTAGGCTATGTACTTTACATCAATACGAGTCCTAGGTCCCCACTTCGTGAGAATGACAAGACTGTAGGAGGTTGACTCGTTGACCTCATACCGTACGGGTGTAGTAGTCATCATAGTCCTAGTTGCTTGAAATGTGTCACCTTCACCACCTTAGTAGCATGATACTAGGACACCAACTTTTGTATAACTTACGTGAATTTAATCACACGTTCCTAATGCTTTACTACACTTGATCAACCACTGAGTCATGGGTCGGCATGTGACAACCCGTAAGTTTCCAAGGACTTAAACCGATAATATATACTTAGGTGTTAACTGCGTTACGTAAATGTTTACTTGCAACATGCCAATTTTATCATAATCACATTCATTTACAATAGGAAAATAGCCTTGACGTAGCCTTAATTCATGTTGTAAACAATAATTGAACATGATGACTTCTTTTCACGAAATGGTCGCTGGAACTTCAATAATAATAAAGCGACTAACCAAATTCATTTATTAAGTTTACCAAACTATGTGGTAAACGTTAAACATGATCCCATCATCTTGGAGTTTATCATTATTTTCATTTTCATTTTACGTTCATTTAAACCATTAAACTTTAATTTACCTTTTATCAACCTTTATCATTTTATGACACACATTTCATCTGTGACTAATACAAACAATTTCATGTTAAATAACAACGTGTTTAAACAATGACAACGAAACAAGACTTGTGATCCATTCCCCACGTAAACCTCAATATATTCTACGTCCAAAACATTTTATTTAACTTTATTAACGTTCACGAAACTTGTATTTTACATGCATGCAATATATATATACATGCAACGTGATTTTTCAAGCTATTAACCCTCGAGTATTCTAGTTCCAAACCGAGTCATTATTTCATTGTTTTGTATCTTCGTGATTAATGATTTTATAAAACATTTAAAACCCTATTCGATTCATCTATTTCTTTCTCTTTTCTCCTAGTCGCGACCCGATCCCCCTCATTTTCTCCTTGACCCGGCCGGCCACGGGAATCGAACCCGTGACCCCTTTCCTTTCCTCTCGACCGGTTCGAGTAACCAAACCAAACCACCACCTTTTCTTTTAGTTACTTGGTTACTTCCTTGTTTGACCTCCTAGATCCCCTTCACATCAAATCTAGACAACTTCTTGCACCCTACAACCTCTTTTACAACCATAGCCTAAGGTTGTCCCCTATGACAGCAATTATATTACCCAACGTGTAATATTTTCCCACCATTTTACACCCACTTTCCCTCCTCTAATTTGCAGCCATGAACCAACCATCTTACACCCATATGCCACTAGATTATATGTCCCTTGACCCTCCTTTGTGAGCTTGTGAACCGGCCCAAGAAAAGGAACTCGAACCCGAGCCCTTTTCTTCTTCTTTCTCGGCTCACACAAACACATACACACATATAATACTTAACCTTTTTATTTAACTTAACCATTCACTAGATAATTACCAAACCAAGACACAAACACCCTCAGTTCTTTCTCTCCCTCTCTCCCTCAAACCCGTCTCTCTCTCTCTCTCGGTTTCACTACAACCGAAACACACACACACACACACATTAATCAAACACTTTCCCTTTTCAAGTACCACACATATATTCACCCTTACAACCTAGCCTTTCATTTGTTACTTCCACCTTTCAAGAACACACTTTCTCTTGCTCCTCTCTCTCTCTCAAAAAACTGTAAGTCCCCTCTCTCTACTCTCTATCTCTAGATTTCTTAAGTAAACACTCATATTCTTGATGATTCATGATACTAGGAAGCAAGAACACTCAAGAACAACACTCATCATCATCATTTTCGGCCTCTCTCATCTCCTAACAAGGTTTCACCTTCACTTTTCATAGTTAAATCTTGTTCTAGCAAGCATTCCTAGTATTCTTTCATAACTAGATCACTCCATTTGCAAGTCTTGACTCACATTGTTGTCTAAACATCATTTTACCCCATAAAAGCTTACTTACTTGTATTTAACTTCATGTTCCTCCATATATTTACCTACTAGAAACTCATGAAAATATTTACTTGCATTATTATGTTCAAGATTTAGTTTAGTTAGACTTTTACACAAGTATTTGCTTAGTTTGCATTTTTAGACAATAACTTTGTATTTATCACGTATTATGTGTAGATCTTGTAACTTTGGACCCCTTGATGCCTATGACACGTTTTTATACTCTTAACATAGTCAAAATATGATATCTTGGACTTTAGAAATGTTACTAGTGCTTAAACTCACCATAGTAAACTTTTACATACAAAAGTACACCTTAAAAACCCTAAAAAGTGCCTTTAGCTATAGATCCGTTCTGACCAGAAAGTTTGGACTTTTAAACAGTAGGTTGTGATGGTTGAAGTGAACCTAAGACATGGCCAAAATATCCCTTTATAAATTACTTGTATTTGGGCACAAACCGGGATTAAAATCGACACCCGACGGACCCGGAAACACCATTTTTGTAAAGAAACCCAAATCTGGTCCAAATGAACTCATAGGGTTATTTTAATGATGAAAACATGTTTACAAATGCTTATGGTGAAATTTAGGAACCTAACAGTGTCATTTAACGGGCAAACGGGACCAAAACGGCAAAACCGACACTAAATACACAAAACCGGCAAACTAATGCAAACCGACACTTAAAATAATTATCCACCCATTTTGGACATAAAGTAATCATATTTTATTGAAATTGATTGATTTCTAACCTAAACGGATAAATATCGTGTAATCGGCGGTTACCGCGAAATCGCCTGGTTTTTGGCTAACTAGTCAAAATAACCAATTTTCATATAAAAACCCTCATTTTGACTTAATATTTATTTCTATAAATATTTACCATCTTTAAATATTATTTGAGAATTTTTATATATTTTATTTAATTAAAAATATATATTTTACATTATTTCCAAATAAATACCTAACCGGATATATTCCCTTGACTTTTCAAATCACTTAACCCTAAGGCTACCATGACGTTAAGACTTGACCTACCTAATTGGAGTGACATTAATGTCAACCCAATTACTTATTTCATTGCATGTCTTCTAATTATCTAGGCTTGCATTTTTCGTTGATCACATTTCCGACTACCGTTTCTGAATCAAGTGAGTTTTCACGGCCCCTTTTTCCTTTAACTATTTTATCTTTGGGGGAGAATTCATACATACATTTTTCCATGTTAGACAATTAGACCTTGTTATCGTAACTGTTTCATGTGCTTTTCCATTGTCCATACTTGTTATCTCATGCTCATTCATGCTATAACCCAAACCCCACTATTAACTGAATTCGATTAATTATCACTTGCAAACGGTAACGTTTGAATAGATCTATTGGGTTAACGCCCCTGCTCTGATGGGTAGCTCCAATCGTGACTTCGTCTTATGTCAAGAGTACAAATTGTTATGTCATATCTATGCGGTACCAACCGGACAATAGGTACCAAGAGTGGGTAAACAGTCAGTTTCGGTATTCAGGGTACATGGTAACATTATCAACTAGTCTTATCAAATATTGTCAATTATTAACATGAACTGTTTTCAATTACTATTTTCATTCAACCTTTAACTGCTAGCACTTTAAACCTGTGAAACTCACCAACAATTATTTGTTGACCGTTTTCTCATATGAATTCTCAGGTACTTAAACTTAACTGCTGTGCATGCATCGGACCTGCTTGCTTGTTTCCTGCCTTTGCATCTTAGGACTTTTCATTTGTTTCTGGAGTATGGTTTAGCCTTTGGAGATTTTCCTGACATAACACCTAACGGTGTCATGTCCTAAAAATCTTTTGAAACTTATGTGTTGTAAACTTAAAACTATTTACTTTTCTCATTACAATTAATCCGCTTCGTAATGATATTGGAAAAACTCCTATTTACTCCAACAATTTAACAATTTCCAAAATGGCTCTAGTTGTTGAACCATCCAGAGTACGTTCGTAACCTTGACTCTAATAACCTTTTTCGCATCCCGACACAAATCTTACAGGGTGTGACAGAGTGGTATCAGAGCCAAGGTTATAGAACTAGATTGCATACATAGGGTCTAGACTATAGCCTAAGCTCTGTTAGTCATACCTGCATGCATCATTATTTGCCTATCTGACTGATTCACATGCCATAAGTAACATATATATATATATATATATATATATATATATATATATATTATCATCATTACTTGGAAACTTTGTCGCAGCATGGCTTTTCACGGACCGATCGACCTGACTTCCGATTCCGAGACTGAAGCACATTCCGACTTGGAGCAGCCAGCATCACCCGTCAATACTGAGGCTCCATCACCCCTCGCTCACCGACCAGTGTTCTCGATGGCCCCTAAGATGCCGACTCCGAGCCGGAAGAGGATGCGACGACTGACGAGGAACCGGAGGAGTACGCGCCCTTCACAGTGGACATCACCGATGCAGATGAGGACGGAGATACTCTCACCGTTACCCTATCCGCTTCTAGCCCTGTTTCTCCCGCTCGTGAGCCCTCCTTCCGACCGTACCGCTCCACACCTAACGGTCCCCTTCATATGCTTACCCCTAGGAAGTCGGTCAGGCATAGTAGACAGCACGTTTCCGGTCCAGTTACTGAGTCTGAGCCATCTCGCAAACGTTCCCTCTCCCCAGAGCCCGATGAGCTACCTGCTGAACCAGAGACGATGCCACCCAAGAAACGGGTGAGATTTGCTTACAGCACCTTTGAGATCGGAGAGCCATCCGCCACTGCTGAGACCCAGGACGTGCCACTGCCACCGCATGCTCCAGCACCTTCCGATATACGGTATCCCTGTTGATTCCCTTGTATCATCCCTCTTTACTTGCATCGCCCGTCGTGACGATGAGATCCGCCAGCTTCATGCCACCATCTGCAGCCTTGCTCCACCTGCCACTATCACTAACCTTGCCACCCGTCTTGCTGTGCTAGAGGCCTGCGTGACCTCTTAGGACCAAGCCCTTGACACCCTGCACGTTCATCTGTCTGACGCCTATGGAGTCGCCGTTGAGACCAACCAGGCCATCCGAGCTCTCGCAGCTACTACCCCCTCGGCGGAGGATTTCGCCGGCATTATCCGTTTGCTGCTGACAGTGATTATCCAGATACGTGACATACTCGATCTGATCGATCGGGCACCATTTCACTAGAGTTGTGATCTCATGGAGTGACAGTTACTCTTTATGGTATTATTATGATGTATTCGAGACTTGTATTATTGATGAATCTGTTTTTATCACCAGACAAATGTTTATGTTGGTCTGAACAATTGTGGACAAGGATTGATTATGTTGTAACTTGTACCTTTATTTATCAACTCTGGTGTACTTTGTAATGTAATGTGTTGTTATGTTATGTTATATTGTGGTGATTGTTATGGATTTTGGCATGTCATGTTTGGTTGTATTCACTTTTACTATGTATGATGTCTTACTTTATTTTATATTATACAATTTAAAGTAGAATGTCAAGACGCGCGAACCGTGGTAGTGACCCTCTCGAAACCCCAACCCTGGACGCTGCAGCCATTGAAGCCCTGATTAACCAGCGTATAGCTGATGCACTTGCGACCGTCGAAGCAGATCGAGCTTCTGCCTCAAACGGAAGGAAATCAGGATCCCCTGGTGGTAAGACTAAAGACTTTTCTTCTACGACCGGAAGATTTATGTCTACAATTGTACGAATTGTATTCAAGGTTTTGAATAACTTACAGGTGTCCGGGAATGCTCTTACAAGGATTTCATGAATTGCAAGCCCTTACACTTCAAGGGTACTGAAGGAGCAGTTGGACTCATTCGCTGGTTTGAAAAGATGGAATCTGTGTTCCGTATGTGCAACTGTCCCGATGGTTACAAGGTCAAGTACGCCACTAGCATTTTCGGAGAAGGAGTTCTAACTTGGTGGAACTCTCATGCTGAAGCCCTCGGACAGGACCAAGCTTACGCCATGGCTTGGGACGAACTGAAACTACTCATGCGAGATGAGTACTGTCCTCGTGAGGAATTGCAACGATTGGAAGTCGAATTCTGGAACTTGGCCATGAATGGATCCGACATAGCTGCTTACACCCGTCGCTTCCACGAATTGGCACACATCTGCCCTACAATGGTGACCCCTCTACACAAGAAAATCGAGAGATACATTTGGGGTCTTGATCCCGCCATTCAGGGAAGTGTTATGGCTTCTAACCCCACAACCCTCCAATCTGCTATCCGCTTGGCTCACAATCTGACCTACCAGGCAAACCGCCAAGGCTTGTCTTTCTCTCGCAAAGTTGCTGAATCCAAGGCCGTACCTGTATCATCTGTTCCCTTTAACCAGCTGAAATCTGACCGCAAGCGCAAACGCGGTCATGATGGAAAGAGGAAGAAATCTTTTGACCTTCCGGAGAAAACCACTGAAGCCGTAAAGGCTTATGCTGTAATAACTCCTGCACCTGATGCAAGAAAACCTGGATACACAGGAAACCAGCCCCTGTGTGGAAAATGTAACCTGCACCATACTCTAGATTGCAGCAATGTGTACTGCAAAGGCTGTAAGGCAAAAGGTCACATTCACCGTGATTGCCCAAATCGTTCGAACAAGACGCACCCCGTTGGAACCTGCTTCGAGTGTGGCAGCACTGGCCACTTCAGAAATGAATGCCCAAAGCTCAAACGAGAACCCGCCAGAGGAAGAGCCTTCGTGCTCAATGCTACTGAAGCCCGTCAGGATCCCCACACCGTAACGGGTACGTTCTTACTCAATAATCATTTTGCTTCCGTTCTATTTGACACTGGTGCCGACAAAAGCTTTGTGTCTAGTGAGTTTAGAAACTATCTTAACGTCACGCCAACTTGATTAGATACTAAGTACATAGTTGAACTAGCCGATGGTAAACAAATCAAAACGGAAGAATCTTTTTCAAACTGTTCTTTGAACTTATCCGGTCATCCCTTCTCAAACGATCTATTGTCGGTACAATTGGGAAGTTTCAACGTAGTCGTTGGAATGGTTTGGTTGACTAAAAATCGTGCCAAAATCATTTTCCATGAGAAAAGAGTCAAGATACCCCCTCCCGACGACAAAGTTCTGACAATCCAAGGAGATCGTAGTGGAACCAAGCTGGACATCATCTCGTGCATGAAAGCCCAAAAGTTTATGCGCAAAGGCTACCCTGCCCTCTTAGCTCACATTAAAGCTAGTCAATCCGAGGAAAAGAAACTAAAGGATGTTCCCATCGTACGAGACTACCCTGAAGTCTTTCCCGATGATCTTCCAGGCTTGCCACCCGCCAGGCAAGTGGAATTCCACATTGATCTGGTACCCGGAGCTGCACCCGTTGCAAAAGCCCCTTATCGCTTAGCCCCGTCTGAAATGAAAGAATTGTCTAATCAACTACAAGAACTACTTGACAAAGGCTTTATCAGACCCATTTTCTCTCTTTGGGGCGCTCCTGTTCTCTTTGTAAAGAAGAAGGATGGATCTTTCCGGATGTGTATCGACTACCGCGAGTTGAACAAGCTCACCGTAAAGAACCGATATCCACTCCCTCGAATCGAAGACCTGTTCGACCAATTGCAAGGTTCCAGTTACTATTCGAAAATCGACCTTCGTTCTGGATATCATCAACTAAGAGTTCGTGAAGAAGACATTGCGAAGACTGCTTTTCGTACGCGCTATGGACACTACGAGTTTCTCGTTATGCCCTTTGGACTAACCAACGCGCCTGCCGTCTTCATGGACTTGATGAATCGTTTCTGCAAGCCGTACCTCGATAAATGCGTTATCGTTTTCATTGACGACATCTTGATCTATTCGCGTAGCAAGGACGAACACGAGAAGTACCTGAAACTTATTCTGGAACTGTTAAAGAACGAGAAGTTGTACGCCAAATTTTCAAAATGCGAATTCTGGTTACGAGAAGTGCATTTCCTAGGCCACGTAATCAACGCAGCTGGAATCCACGTGGATCCCACAAAAATTGAAGCTATCAAGGATTGGAGTCCGCGTACCAACCCTTCCGAGATACGACAATTTCTTGGACTCGCCGGTTATTACCGAAGATTTATCGAAAACTTCTCCAGAATAGCCCAGCCATTGACCGCCTTGACGCAAAAGGACAAGAAATTCGTTTGGGATCACAAAGCCGAACAAGCTTTTCAGACACTGAAGCAAAAGCTGTGTAACGCCCCCATACTATCCTTACCAGAAGGATGTGAAGATTTTCGTGTTTACTGCGATGCCTCACACCGAGGTTTAGGCTGTGTCTTAATGCAACAAGACAAAGTCATTGCTTACGCTTCGCGACAGCTAAAAGTTCACGAGAAGAACTATACTACTCACGATTTGGAACTTAGAGCCGTCGTCTTCGCCCTTAAGATTTGGAGACACTATCTCTACGGTACTAAATGTAAAATTTATACCGACCACAAGAGTCTTCAACACATCCTTGACCAGAAGGAGTTGAACATGAGACAACGCCGATGGATTGAACTGCTCAGCGACTATGACTGTAAAATCCTGTATCATCCTGGCAAGGCCAACGTCGTTGTCGATGCCTTGAGCAGGAAGGAACGTGTCAAACCCCTTCGTGTCAAATCTCTTGCCATGACCATTCAGACCGGACTCGCCACTCAGGTTTTGGCAGCACAAGCTGAAGCTTTGAAAGACGAAAACATCCGAGACGAAAGTCTCCGTGGCATGGATCAACACCTTGAAACCAAGCCTGATGGATTACGGTATTTCGTTAAGCGTCTGTGGATACCCGTCTATAGAGATCTTAGGAGCCTAGTCCTTGATAAAGCTCATAAAACCCGGTATTCCATTCACCCCGGAGCCGATAAGATGTACCACGATCTGCGTATGTTATATTGGTGGCCGAACATGAAAGCTGAAATCGCTAAGTACGTTGGTAAATGCTTAACTTGCCCCAAAGTTAAGGCCGAGCATCAGAAACCTTCCGGATTACTCATCCAACCCATCATCCCCGAGTGGAAATGGAATGCATTGCCATGGACTTTATCACCAAGTTACCCAAGAGCCGCAAGGGTAACGATTCCATTTGGGTAATTGTCGATCGTTTGACGAAATCTGCTCATTTCCTCGCCATGAAGGAGAAAGATTCCGTAGAACATTTAACAAGGATGTACATGAAGGAAATATTCTCTCGACACGGAGCCCCGATTTCCATCATATCCGACAGAGATGGTCGTTTTACCTCTCGAAGATATGTTGCGTGCCCGTGTCATTGATTTTGGTAACAACTGGGATGAACATCTGCCATTGTGCGAATTCTCGTACAACAACAGTTATCACACTAGCATCCAGTGTGCACCTTTCGAGGCACTGTACGGAAGAAAGTGCCGATCACCTATCTGTTGGTTCGAAGTTGGTGACAGCCAACTGACAGGCCCAGAAGTTGTGATAGAAACCACCGAAAGAATCACACAAATTCGTGACCGCTTGAAAGCCGCCCGTGATCGCCAGAAGAGCTATGCAGACAATCGTCGTAAACCTTTATCCTTCGTGAAAGGCGACAGAGTATTACTGAAAGTATCCCCGTGGAAAGGCGTCATATGTTTTGGCAAACGTGGCAAGTTAAATCCTCGCTACATAGGTCCATTCGAAATCATTGAAACAATAGGACCCGTCGTGTACCGACTACTTCTGCCGCCCGAGCTTAGTAACGTTCACGATGTGTTTCACGTCAGTAACCTGAAGAAGTGCCTTGCCGAAGAAGACCTTACCGTTCCCCTCGATGAGATACACTTGGATGAATCCCTACAATTCGTT
>JBCNJP010000101.1:12308-31297 GCA_039602395.1 Deinandra increscens subsp. villosa | reverse complement strand
CTAGGGGAAAGAAAGCAAAAAGTTTTAGGGTTGTCACAGTTACGGAAACTAATTTACGATGAAGGTGGGCAACCAATTTATTGTGAGTAACATTTTCTAACCGTATTGTTAAAACTTAAACAAATACATTCATATTGAGACCTGAAGTATTATAATATATAAAGCAGTGACTTAACACAACTAACCCATTCTTCATCTCTCTGAAATAAATTAAACGATTTTCTGTTTTCTAATGATGTGCAATAACAACAGCAACATGGGCATCATTATAAGATTTTCTTACAACATAATCACATTAAAATCATTTCCAGCGGGAAACTTGAAACAAAAGAGCACATGGAAAGAACAAACACAAACGGAATGAAAAATGAAAGAAAAACATGTCAACAATAATAAACCCAACATAAGTCTATATCCTTGAGTGGCTCCATATTTGAAGCTTCTGAAGCATAATCCACCCAGGCCGTCTTCGTTAAAAATGCAAATATGTCAAGTGTACATTCCCAGCCCACCCATGTGTGTAATGTCTTTGTGATCATTTCTTGGTTACCCATTAAGCATTTTCAGGCATCACCAACTTTTGTAGAGACCCCACCCCCTAATTATTATGAACCCAACCAAACTATCTCTACAATAAATAAGATGTCATTGCCCTTTTCTTGCTAGCCAGTTCAATCCATTGACATAGAATTTTAACCGTATCCTCGCTTCTTGACAGAATATAACCCAAGCCACCCATCCATTCTTTTTTTTTGAAAGGGTTTCCCCGGTGATTCTATTCCAAAAACAATGAAGTACAAGTAGGAAGGAGAGTCCAACCTAGCTCATACATGGGACATGCCCCAGTATGTAAACAATAAAAAACTAAACCAAAAGACCCAACAAAACAACCAAGAAACACCTAGTCTAATGAAAACTAGATCTTCACCGCCAGGCCTTGCTTATCACTTGCGATCCATTTAAGCTGTATCCATTGCCACAAAGACTGTTTTCCATAAGCATCCCGCCAGGCCTTCTACACGTTTTGATCGCTATTTGATCCGCCCTCGAGCTGACCAAACAACCCCTACCCCCCACAGAAATCCCAACAAAATCAAGTGATAATCATTCATTTGTTTTCCCTCCGTGTCTCATGTCGTGTATTTTTCTCCATTTCTAGCCCCCAGACCAGAACCCCACCCACCCATTGGCTTTAGGAACCATTAGTGACCCAATTATACCAAAGCTTCACCTGTAAAGTTTGTTTGCATATTCACCTCACTAGTTTTGACCTTTTCATTGCTTTATTATGCAACCATCAATAAAAAGTACTGCTCATCTCCATAGCCTCATTTGTTAGTTTACTCACACCCCTTTTGATAGACTTGAGATAGATTGCACCATTCTCCAACAAATTCACTTGTCTGAAATCTAATTTCCTTTAATAAGGAGCTCATCATTTGCACCCTCCCATGACCTAGAGATTTAAAACATCTAGATCACCTTCATGTATGCAATGTGAACCTAACCTTCCGAATACAGTTTGATCTGCAAAATAGAATCAAGAGCACGTACTATAGAGAGCAGGAAGAGCCTTGCTTATAAAATGATCTGATTCATGGTTTAATTTGTTTCTGAATCTTGAAAATTGATAAACATTTGCAATTCAGGTCAAATTTAGGTGTTGTTTCGCCTATTAAGATCAAGGCTACAAACAGTTTATTCCCTAACACTAATAGGATCAAGACCACGTACAACATCATCATAATATGGGAGGAAGATCAACAGATTGAAAGAACATTTTCTTTTGCAATCTTTTCCATTTTTGTAACTCGTATCTCTGCTTGTAAAGTCAACGCCGCTCAACACAGCTAACCACGACTCACCACTACTGGAGAAGGTCGGATCCTCTCTCAAGGGCCCTATCTACTTCATCCACGTCTCTTCCTGATAAAAGATAACCCTGTAATCATCACAAACAAATCAAAAAGTATTTCCACTTTTATTTCGATTATCATAGATATTGCAAGTTGAAAGATCTCATCATACACTACCAATAAGTTGTATATCAAACAAAAAGAAAAAAAAAAGGTTTCAAAGTATTGATTCGTATACAATATATATCATATATTTTGGATGAGTGAGTTGTAATTATGATAAACAAACTAAAAAAAACACATAATATAAGGCACAAATGATGAGAATTATCAGGGTTTTGATAGGCATGAGTGGCATCTTCCTCAAATACATGTGGAATAATTTTGTTGTTATTGTTACCGCAACCTAAACCCACAAAATATTCCTACGCATACTGATGAACTTGCTGAATATCTTGTACATATCTACCATAGCCTTAAAACCAACGCCATGTATCAAGTCCCATTCACCAAATCAACCCCACTTTATCCCTTCCTCAGTTCTCAGCTGACAAACACCCCACCACCATATCTACCTTATTTTTCTTTTCTTTTTTTTTAATTTGAAATCTTCTTCATATATGTATTTTGAAACCCAATATAAAAATAAACCCACTGTGCTATTCCTCTCTTTCTCTCGGCAGACTCACATTTCCCCTACCAAAACCCTTAATTTTTTTTTGGTATCTCAAGACTCCTATTAAACCAAAAATTATACCACAACAAAACTCACAACAACTAATTTCTTCCCTTGTTTACTTCCTCTCAGCGGTGGACCAAACCTTGTCACCTCTAGTTACTTCTATTATGAAAGCCAGTTTGCAAAGGTATTTAGGACAACAATATACACCTAAATCTCTAACGGCATAAACAATAATTATGCTCGAAGTAAAAGCTTTTAAATCACCTCTAGACTCTAGTCATATTGCTGTGACCAAAATTGGGCCAACACTATTGACAATACCCAAATATCAATCAGTCGCTAATATAAGATACATTATTCAGAGACTTATGTCCCTCATTAAAACAAAAGTCAGATAAGAACTAAAAGTATGCAATGGAGTAATACTAAGGTAGGCATTTCTACAAACACTTGATGTGCATAACAAAATGTACCTGATTTTATTAGTTCTATAAATAAAAATGGATGGAACAAATAGGATTAAACTTACCTGATTAGAAGCTCAAAGCTTAGTAGAGGGAGCGAGCAAGCAATCGATGGAAGGAAGGTGCTGATCGAGTTCTAGATGTGAAGAGATGTTCACTGCAATTGAGTTTAAATAACACCAAGGGATAACCTCCATTTCAGATTGAAGCGGTTGACCTCCCATATCATTGAATGCCGAAATTGAATGTAGAGATGATGAGTAGAAATCGACAGAAACCGATAGATTAAATGCAAAGATGATGAGTAGAAATTGCGGTTTGGTCACAAAACCTACAAAAAGAATACGAAGAACAATGAATAACAAACATCCATCTTTGAAAAAACATAAATAGATGGCCACAAACTTCAAATGTTCAAATCTTTAATACAAAAACACTCAACCATATATATGATGATTTGAAGAGCAGAACAATATATAGAGTTACTTAACAACAAAAAAAACTCTGCAAATTAGATAAAAACCCTAAAAAATAGACTTTCAAAGATCGAATGAAAGATTAAATCAAGCAATCTAAGTGTTTGATGAAGCGAACAATGCACAAAATTAGATAATTGATTCTTCGAAAACAGTTATCGACCTGATCATATCAAATAAATCACGTTTACAGACTCAAAACTGAACCTAGGTACCATAAGTTTCTCATAAATTGCGGAGATAAAAAGAAAAGCAAAACCTGAAATGGAATTGGAGTTTTAACGGGTTTTGTTTTGCTTCGTGAGCACGAGTAGGCAGAGAGTTCCTGCAAATATCACTTGCCTACCTATCGCAACCCCTAATTTTGATCGCCATTTATATTCATCGATCAGACACTGAAACCTACAACGATTCACATCCCCAATTAAAGACATCGATGAGGTGATTCAATTCCAATTAGTGTTAGGGAGAAGGGGGCGTTTGAAAATGGAAGGATGTCGATTCAAATCTAATTAGGGTTACCGAGAATTGGAGATGGAAAAGGGAAATTGAATGCAATTGAATTAGGGCTGGAAGAAGAGAAGCGAGTAGAGAAGAGCGCGCCAAATGAAAACCAGGGGCACGTGGTATATATGGTGTCCGGCATATATAGTGTTGAAAGTTGGCGTTATTATGTCACGTAGGCGATGACTGGATAATATCATCTTTCAACACTATATGTGGTATACATGGTGTGATAATGTGGTGTTGAAACATATATATTTTTTTTTAGTAACAAAAAATCAAAGACTAAATTAAGCTAAATAATTAAAATAATTAATTAAAATAAATAATTAAAATAAATAATTAAAATAAATAATGATATAAGATAATGAAATTTAAATAATCATAGTAGTCATTTGGAAATAATATCTTTGGAAAACTTTTGCAAACACGACCTAAGTGTGTGATCGGACATCCTTAAATACTCGTCGAAACCATCACTCGTTGTGCCGTACGCCATCATACGTAGGGCTGTCGTGCACTTCTGCAAAGGAGTAAAACCAATCCGACCTCTTGCGTCACTCCTTTGTGGGAACCATGGATGCTCGCGCTCTAAATCATTCACTATTCTTAAAAATAGTGAACGATTCATACGAAAACGTTGATGGAACATATGTGGCGGATACACACAAGCGTCATTGAAATAATCTCTCATCAACATTTCTTGACCCGCTTCACGATTTCTGTTGAGACGAGCTCTTCGAGTTAATACGCGGTTCGCTCGAGCGTTGAGAAGACGTTGATGACGATGAACCATAATTTGTAAAAACATTTCCGCAGCACGGTCGGATGATTCGTTCGAAGAAGTGTCGGGATTAGAAGAAGAGGAAGGGGATGAAGACATTTTTTTAAGATGAGATATGGTATTTTTTAGATGAGAAATGGTGTTGGTGTAAGATTTTTTTGATTAAATAGGGGGTTTAAATAGGTGTAAAAATTAAAAGAAATTTTTTTTAAAAAAAAAATAGCCAACGGCTATATTTATGACCGTTAAACGGTCAATTTCTCGAAACAAATCACCAAAAACGTCGTGGAGAAACTAACGGCTGGCTTCCACGCCATGCCAAAACGCGGGTGGGGGGCGGTGTTTCACGCCGTGGTGACGTTGAACGCACCCACCACACGTGTATACCGCATGCTCTTATAGAAGTGCTAGAAGATTGACACGTGGCTTAAAAAGATGTTCACTTATTAAAGTTGTAGATTTAATGTTATAAACTATATCAAAATAGATATTATTATTAACGTATGTATTTAATTGATATCTATACTTTATAGAATATATCTTATTTAAATAATTAAATAATAAGATAAGATATAATATATTATTTATATTAAAATAATTTAAATATCAAATATTTAAATAATATTTAATATATATATTTAGGGTTAGGTTCAAATGAGAACCAATTGCTTTTGAGAACCATTCTGGGCCACTAATTTTCATGGGGGACCACTCAAATTCATGGGGGGGGGGGGGGGGATTTCCCTATAAATAACTAGTGGCTTAGAATGGTTCTCAAAAGTTCTCAAAACCAATTGGTTTCAAATGATCATCTCCCTATATATTTATAATTAAATAAAAAATTTAGAATATTAATTTATATATTATCTATTTAATTAATAAGTATATTATATAAAATATTAATATAAATAATTATATATACTAAATATATAAATATTAATTATTATTGTTATTATATAATTTATATAATATTAACTATTATTGTTATATATTATTTATAATATATAAATATATTATTAAATCTTAATATTTAAATATATTAAAATTTATAATATTTTTATAATTTATAAGGTTGCAGCGGGCCACCTTTTTATGATTTTTTGTTATGAGCTTTATGTAGGATAACCATGAATTTCACTACAAACATATGTATATCCATCAGCTATACTAAACTTAGGGATAATTTCATATATACCCTTAAAAACATGAGAAATATCATATATGCCCAATCAAAACAAAAAATATCATATATACCCAATTTAAATGAACTTTTCCTTATTGACCATCTTGCCCCTACCAATTATATGAATTTTATAATCTTTTTTTGGGGGAGATACGTATCAAACGGTCGACGATTAGGTTCTCCAAACCCACGTCTTCTTGACAAAGCAAGAATTAGGGTTCTTCAAACTTCCAATCGCTACAGGTATAATCACGATTATTTACTTTGATATTTGCTAGTTTCTTTTCATCATTCCTTACTTTTCATGTTTAATCGTTGAAATATAATATTTCTTTCTTCCGTTGTATAAATATACGGAATGATTATACATTTGGTTCATTAAATTGTAATTCAACTATGGAGATTTAATGTATTTGATTCATTAACTTGTGATCGTAAATTAATGGGAGAGGACCACGAATATCACAGAATGGATATTTGAAGTCCATTAATTTGGTTTAATGGTTTGGTAAATATCACAGAAGGAATATCACGAATGAACCAAATTTTTTGATTTAATTGTTTATTAATTTGTGGACATATTTGTTATAAGTGGACTTGTTTGAATATCACAGAATGGATGAAGACAACATAAATATCACAGAAAATACTAATGTAACACCAACATGAGAGTTCATGGTTCAATCATCAACACTTGAGTACGCAAAGTTTTCTGTTATATTGTTTTATGATATTGATAGATCTTGTAGCTTAAGTTTGAGTGGAGTTTTTTTGCGGGCAAGTGTCTTATAAGTATAAGCTAAAACTAAAATATGGAGGTTACTTTTGGTTAGCCGAGAACTCATTTAAGAAACGATATTGTTTTGAATATCAAAAACGATATTGTTTTGGATATGTTATATATATATATAATATATATATATATAGTGAAAAGTTCATTGTAGACACCCCCATAAGTGTAGACAGGTAGACACCCTTTTTCACCATTAGATCTCTTGATCTAATGGTTGTGATTAATTTTCTTTTTTCAGTGCATAGGGTGTTATTCGTCTTCTGTTCGCTTGTTATGGCGGCACGACAATTTGCATCAAGGTATATTCGTCTTCTGTTCGCTTGTTATGGCGGCACGACAATTTGCATCGAGGTATTTGTTTTTTTTACACTCAAACAAATAACAACAAACACTCGAATTGAAATATATAATGGTCACAAACATAGTAATTTAAAACCAAATGAGTTGTAAGATAGAAGTAATCAACATAGTACTTTTTAAATCAAAATCCGAGGGTCAATGAATTCCATATTAAGGAAGTCAATCTGTGTCGTACGCCATGCAATCAGTCATAAACAGTGTTTTAAGTTGAATTCATGAACATAATAGTTTTTTGAGGTCACGTTAAGAGGGCCTCATAAAACATAACCATTTCAATGACCTCCTGACCATAAAGATCCCACCACTCTTCATCGCTAAGAATACCAGGAAAATCTTCATTGTCCTCAACCGGAACAGCATCTGCCACTGAAATGTAACGTTAAAGTCTAGATTACATTGATTTTATCATAACCACAGTACATATTAAAAATGTTAAAGGATAACATAACATACCTGGTTCTAAAAAGGCTTCAGACATCTTTAGGAACTTCCAATTAATGTAAAAAAAAAAAATATGTTAGTATTTTAACATAAAAGAAATAATAATCTAACATATTAAAATATAACAAAATATTTTAACATATTTTACCAAGTAATGTTAGTATTATACCAAGTATTTTAACATAATAAAATATTTAGGGATACACACATATATAAACTCATCCAATGTCGACTAATACCTGGGGATAGAAGCGTCTCGGTGTATGCTGCTCCTTGAATTGCATTAAAGTACTTAGAAGGATATGAGTAAATGACTTTGTTCATACTAAAGTCCAACACATAAGTATCATCATAATTCGTCATAAGAAGCCATTTGTCTTCATCCGTGACATACTTGACGTAGAATTCTATAGGAAGACGAATGAGCATTACCTTCGATAATGAAACTTCCAAAGACCACTCATCACCCATCATCTTCCATACGTCAAAGGAATAGACATATTCATGCAGGCCATGAACAACAAAAAGTCTAATGTCATTATGGACATTAACAACGTGTAATTTATACCCACCATTATATGTAAACTCAGGTATGGATATATTTGTAAATTGTTCAGAATTTACGTCAAAGCGTAGAACCCACTGAGCATAATACACTAAACCAAATACGCTAGCTAAGAAAAAGAGGGCATCTCCGCATAAAGTCGCACATGACAAAATCAATCTGCTAGGATCATACTCCATTTTCGTTAAAAAAGGTATCTCTCTCCATGAATCCATCGACATTGAGTAAATATAACAAACAATTTCTTCTTGGTCAAATTTACCCATTTTAATAAAAAAGATATAGAATATGACCATTTTACCCTTACTTTTCTAAAACTTTAAAATTTCAATTTTACCCATTAAAAAGATTTTAGAAAAGTAAGGGTAAAATGGTCATATTCTATATCTTTTTTATTAAAATGGGTAAATTTGATATTTTAACTACTTTTTAAGGACATATATGATATTTAAAATTTTGAATGGGTATATATGATATTTTACAACTTTATAGGGGTATATATGAAATTGGCCCTAAAACTTATAAATCAGATAAAAAACAGATGCACAGAATCATGTTGTTCTTCAAATATTTTGGGAAGAAAAAAAGTTTTTACAGCTACTGATTTTTACCCAACAAAGCAACAGAAATTAGGACTTCATTCTATATACCTGAAGCCACTGCCTTTAGCTCAAAACGTACATGTACCTATGCTTACAACACAACAAAGTATCAAACATTTAGACTTCAAAATCATTAAATCAAGTTTATATCTCTAAGAGCCTATGACCAAATAGTTTAGTATGAAGTGAGCCGACCTAAATAAAAGATCAGTGGAGCAAAAAAACTAACCTCAACTTTAATTATACTTTGAATATGTGCAGCGCAGTTGGAAAAAGTGATACCCTCAGAGCTGTTGTATATGCTAATGTCATTCAGAATACATCAGTGAATATGAATATGGTACTTTGGTTTTTTTTATGTTACCTTGGTGTTTGGATACTTTCATTGATGTAATAATAACTCCAGTTGGAAATTCTGGAAATTCTGCTCCTTGTAGTGCCTCTTCGTCAACTCTTTCTGGTGAGATGGATATTTCTTTCCAGAGTGCCACCACAATTCTGTGACCATTGTAAAGTAAAGTCAACAAATATAAGTAATATTTTACCTGTATAGGGTGTTTTGTATGTTTATGAGGTTATGGATTTATATACCTGCAACTGTGCAGTGTTAGTCAGAGTTTGAAGATACCTAATAATTTTTTGAGTCATCAAATTTATTATTTCCAGGCTGCACACCTATAACCCACAGAACCAAAAAATAAGAAATGATATAGAAATCAGCGATGAAGAGCAAACATTATAATCAAGCAAAACTAAGGACGCTTATAAGAGTTTGAAGATACCTAAAAAAGGTATCTAAAATAACAATCACAAATTGAAAAGCAGTTAGATCTCTAAACAATAAATATAGAGTTTGAAGATACCTAATAAGAGTAAATAATATTTCAAAAATCTAAAAAACACTGCAGATTATACTTTAAACAAAAAGCATAAAGGCTCAAAAAATTACCTAAGGAGCAGATATGTTCCAAACTCCTCAAACAGCCTCCACACCTATAAGCTGCAAGAGAGAAAAAGGATCACTTCAGAGCTTTAAACCTTATAATGTTAAGGAAAATATCGTAAAATTTTCAGTATAGAATTATAAATAAGGCTAAAGTAAATATAATAATACTAACAGGAACTTCAGAAACTGATACTAAACGATACGGTAAAACCATTTAAGTATAAGACATTTCAGATATCTTAATAGAAAATTGATACATGCCTAAATCATAAGTAGCATTAGACTCTAAAGTTCTTTTTACAACCATATATATTATCTTTTCTGATAACACAATTAAAAGTAGTCTAATTTTACTTGCAAATAATTTAATCTGAACAAACACAACTTAGCAAAACTATTAAAGATCCAAGATAAGAAAATTAGATGCAGAAATACAGTGCCAAAATTCCATATTTATAAAAAAAAATGGAAAAGGGAACAAATAATTTTCAGATTTTGCAATGAAAAACCAAATTGCCAATTAAACATCCAACAAAAGAACATTAGATGCAGAAATACTGTTAAATCACTAATACCAAATTCCTAAAGAGTGTGGTATTTGGATTCATGAACCACCACTGTTTGTATGTTTTTTTATTAATTCAACAATCTACGCTTAATAAGAAGTAAAAACCCAATGGCTTTTTAGGCAATTTCATTTAAAAAAGGTTCGCTTACCTCATTATTCTGAAGGTTGCTATAATAATGGACTAAAGAACATTATGAGCACACTCAGAGATTTAGGATCTATAGCCATATTAATAGAAACATTCTCCAAATTTGTGCATTTAGTTTTCTGTAAGCCTGAAGGTCTCAATGAATCCATGAAAAATCTACATGATGTGAATAATCTTTGTAAAATAAAAACAAATAGAAAAGTTTAACATGTACCTTGGTGGAATATGCTTATTTATTTCTCCAGACTCTAAAATAACCATGTTATTTCCCCGCTCTGTTTTTTGTATCACTCACTATCTTCGTCAACACCTTCAACATATCCAAAGTCAATCACGCTGTGATTTTTCAGTGAAATCCACTTCTCTACAACCAAATCGCCACATAAGGTAGGAACTAACAACACATTAACCATAAATTATTATAACAATCAATCAAACACAACACATGTTTGAATCATATGTACTTGCGGGTGATAAAGCTCTATGTACTTAATACGAATTAATCTGCATCTTTACAATAAGAATTGAGTAACCAAATCTATTAGCCTATCATCCGTGTACCTATAATAAATATCTTTATTATTATTTTTGTTTTATTGTTGTTATTCATATAACTAAAAGACAAAATTAATGAATAAACACTTTTGTGAACCATTTAGGTTGATGGATAAGTTTGATTATATATGAATATTGATTGATTGTCTAAATGCAGAGAAAATAACTGTTATTGTAAGAAACTTATGAGACTCGAGACTATATATATATAACTTTAATAAGATAAGAATATAAGATGAAAAACAACAATTCATTTATATTCTTGTATCTCATCTGTTTCATACGAAACACAACCAATTGTCAGGAAAATAAACATGCAACACAAAATAAACAAAAACTAAGTACCTGTAACAAACGGCGGCAAAACGTCAACCCAAACGAAGCTCCACCTTCAACCAACAGAAACGAAGCACAAAATACCTGTAACAAACGAATTGAAGCCCCCTAAATCTAATTTTCACAATCAATGGTTTGAAACTTCTTTATGTAATAAAGAAAGCTGGAAAACGTTATTGAAATAAGAGAAAAAACCTCAATAACAAAAGGAATTTTGAGGTGTCCACAGCAATCACTGATTTACGAAGCTATAGGATTTTCACATCCTTTTGTTGCAGAGATTCTTCTAATTTCAGCAATAGTCTTCTTTCAGTTTATGTAAAGAGGGTATAATATATTTCATGTTTTGAAATAGGTGTACCTCCATCCATAGTTTTTGTTAACTACCCTATCAAAAATTCACAGAGTAAAAGAGTGAAAGATAAAGACCACACTCTAATTAACTAAACAAAATCATTTGAATAAAGCGGAGAGAAAATGCGTCTACTGCCTACTTGACATAGTTAGATGAATACAATGTTGATTGAGATGGTTGTTCATGTTGATTTACCTTAAAAAAAAGATCAAAGTTGACTGTATCTGCAAGAGTAGAAATCCTGAGGGAATAAACATGATCAACATTAAGTGATTAATCCATAAGTAAGCACCAAAAACATATTAAGCACTATGATCAATAATGAAAGACAAAAACAAACAAACAAATTTAGAGAAAAGTGATTGTATGCATATACTCCGTGATAGCAGCAAGGTAGCATATATGAAGAGATGCAACTATAAGGTAAACCCTAGAAACCAAAACAGGAGAGTAGAAAGGTCAGTTTCTTAAAATCGAAAGAAACCAGATTTATTTCACATTATTATTAAGAAGACAAAGAAGAAAATTAAAGGTCCACGGGATCTATAGACAAAAAGGAGAAAGAATTTGGTTTGCTCTTCCGTATCGAAATCTGAAACAAAAAACCCTAACCCCCAAAATCTTTCACAAATCACAACGATCAGGGTATAAGGAAAGTGAACATGCGGGAACCGAGCGCGATGATTTTGGTGGAGGCGTTGTCCCTCATTTTCTATCCCAGTGGAATTGAGACCTACGCCGGAACCCTAATCCAAGCTACCTTTATACCATTAAAATCAACTATTCAACAACAAAATAAATCAATTCAAATATATCGTAACGTTGATAGCAAAAAAAAAAAAAGAAAAAAAAAGAAAAAAAAAATTCAAATTCAGGGCAAGAAACTTACAAATCAGAGAGGGACGAAGGAAGAAAACGTTGCAGACCATGCAGAAACCTCAACAAACTATAAAGTTGCACCCGATTAAAAAACAGAGAAAACACAATCTTAAGGACACCCAGGAAGCAAAACTCGCACAGTCAACTATAAACCTAAACTGAAGCATCGATTCAATCCATCAATACCTGCAAAACACCGGCTACAATGACATGCAAAACATTTACAACTTCTAATTTCTTCCTAACCTTTTCCAAAGATTTCACTGGGCAGAAACCATCATTGCCAACCTTATGTGTTTCCGAGTTCATTTAACGAGCGAAAGAAAAGGAAAGGGAAGTAAGTTTAAAAAAATTTGTGTTTCTGAGTTTCATTTAAGGAGGGAAAGGGAAGGAAACAAAAAAAATGTTGTGTTCCCGAGTTTCATTAAAGGAGAGAAAGGGAGAAATGGGAGGGAAAGTTAGTTCATTTTCTATTGTTTTTCTTTCCTTCCAAATCGGAAGGATTCGGATATTGTTTTTCTTTCCTTTCAAATCGGAAGGATTCGGAAGGAAATGAATCACTCCCCTTCTCTTCCTTTCTCTTCTTTTCCTTTCTCTTCCTTTCATTTCTCTTCTCTTATTTTCCCTCTTTAAGTAAACTCGGGAACACAGCGTTATAGCAGATTTAAGTAAATTGAAAGAATCCAGGATAAGTAAAAAGTAAAAACAATGGCAACGCATTAGCAACCTTTAAGTACAGTAAACCTTTTTTACAAAGTCAGAGTGAAACTCAACCAGTTTTCCTGGCATCGATACTCTTTGTAGGCATTTTTTGGCTTCTTTAAATCTTGTTGGTGTCTAAGCAAACATAAAGAAAAATAAGCTCGACTCCTAAAAAAATCATTAAAAATCTAAACATATAAATTGAGCAACTCTTAATCATAAAGTCAATAATACGTACCTTCATCAATAGGGAGTACTAACATTTCTGAATCTTGGTATTAAACATGTTAACTTTCTTTTGGGCTCCATTGATAAGAAGATATTCATAGTGCCTCCGAACAACTTGAATGATGGTTTCATGTTGATAAAATGCAGATTTCATAGTGAAGTTCCATATCTGAGTAAGGAGAGTAGGAATATTATTATGAATTTTAACCGCAATTATTAACAAATTGTGGTATTCATAAATTCTACCGAGTTGTAAAGCATTTGGCTCACAAAACTATAAACCCCCAAAATCAGAATACTTTATAGCTCTGCCTCACATAACAGCATGTCTTTATAGCAAGATTTGTTTGATCGCGTATTTTTATATCCTAGATATGTTGCCGTGAGAGGTAAAGTGTCATATGTAGCAAGTAACCAAAATTATCAAATATATACATCCAGGCAAAGCATATATAAATCTTAGTTAACAAACTTATGAAGCGTTACACGAAATGACATATTGAACTTCAATTTAAGAGGTGATAGATTATCGGACTGATCTATAATTGTGGAATGGTGATTTAGGCTATACTATTCAACATTTATTATATATACTCAACCTTAATCCAAGACAATAAACCAATATTCTGAAATCAATATATATGATTATTATATAAAAAACACCAAATAAGCTTGACAAAAATATCTAAGGAGCAGATAAGTTTCGTAGCCCTCAAACAACCTGCACACCTATAAGGTGCAAGAAAATAACATAAAAAACTCACAGCTATAAATCATGATTTAAAGAAAAGAAAAAAACTATCCATTAAGAATCCCAGATAAGATTGCTATAAACTTGAGTGCGTCTCTAGAGTCTTTTTCTGGTTTTCGCCGTTGGAAGACTTATGCTTGCCCCTTAATCACTTTTATTGGCTCCGGTATGATATTCAGGTGTGTAACTGTGTTGCACTATAGGGTCTACGTTGTTGATTCCACACATTAATATTATTAGATTAAAAATAAAATTTCTAAACCAAACATAAGACATACAAAAGATGATGACATCTATTCCATAATTGGTAGGAAATAAAATAAAATTCAAACAAACAAAAACTTGCCAACAGAAAGAAAAAAAAAGACACCTAAAAGATGCCTAACCTGCCTTAGATTGTAATTGCTTTCCTCTTAACTGACATTTGATATGGTGATTTCAGCATCCAACACATGAAACAGTAAACAAATTAAGGGTAAATAGGCATAAATCATGACATTATCGATGAACAGGTCGAACCACAGTGTAAATTCATTCTATTGTAATTTATGTGGAAGAGGTCGAGGATGACATGTGTAGAAACTGAAAGTTGTCTGAGTTTTTCGGGTAGAAGAATGAAACATGTGCCAATTATAGTTTATGTAAGAATGATCAACATAAATTACAATAGAATGAATTTCCACATCACCGGTTCTGGAGACCCTCTTCCCCACATGAACAGGTCGAACCACAGTCCGCCTGGGTACCCAACATCGAGCACTGGTTTCTTCTTATTGGGGAATATAGGTTCAATGTCAACACACCATGGGTTGATCATGTCCGCCCATCTTCGACCCTCCACCCAACCCATCAAGGCTAACTGCACCACGAATAAAGTGGTCGAGTCAGCGAAGTATTCTCTTGAGCCAGCTCCGAACCAGGAGAAATTATCGATAAAGCCCAAACCTTCGAGCCATTCTGGAATTAGAATATCAGCAATCGCAAGCATGGACCATCTATTGTCCATCAACTCAGCTTGGGTAAACCATGTGAGTGATTCTAGATCAGATACTACATTGAAAGCAATTAGGCCAAAAGGAATGTGTGTGCAATATAAATACATTAACCTGGCGTTGCAATCTATTATAACTGACTCTAGTTCTAAAAAATGAATAATGAATAAAGTCTGGGAACCATCAGCGATGTTCAGTCTATAATATTATAACCATCGAAGATATTCAATCTATAGTAGTTTACTACGATCAGCTAATGTAAATAATGTAACATTTTCTATTAATTGCCATGGAAGACAATGTAAACACAACATTCTAGTTAGTTTCATGTGGCACTAAAGCACAATTTTCTTTCTATAGTGTGTTTATAAATCAGATTAAATAGCTATAATGGTACATTAACAAAATATAAACATTCTTACTAATTTTTGGTTGCAAATTTCATCTAGGGTGGCTCAAAAGGGTATACATCTTCAATTTAAAAAAAAAAAGTATACACTGTAAATCGATTGAGGTGCTTTATGCCCAATCATTAAAATCATTTAGAGTTTAAGACTGCGTTAGCTATGGTTATTTATGTATAAAACAAATCAAAACGTTTAAATTTGGTGATCTAAAATTTATTATAACCAACTGTGATTATTTATGGCCTGATCATTGAAATCAAAGTTGATAGATAAAAAAAATGTCACACAGAACTCCATGACCAACATGGAGGTCCAATGGTTCATCAAAGATCAGTCTAAAGGCTGACATGTGTGCTTTTTTATTCATTTTACAAAAGTTAAAGCAATTATCATGTTTAAATTCGAGACATATTTGTTGTTGAAACTGCATAATTAAAGTAAACACTTAGAAGGAAAATAATAAGATATGATGCGTCACAATAATATAAAAAAACTAATGGGATAAATCGGATAATTCAGATGTGTGTTTCACATATATAAGGAGACTCAACCCTCAAAAAGGGGATACCTTGGTTGCGTTTATTTTGATTCCTGTTGTATTCTTGAATACCTTCTTCATGGCAGTAAGTGGTTGGCATCAGCAAACTAAAAGACATAAAATGAAGAAAAAATCATGACAAATTTAACATAAAATAAATTCATGATTGTTAACCTCTTTTAAAGGTAACCGCAAAAAAGAAAATAATACCAAAAGCCTTCATATGTTTCTCTTTAATGTGCGTTGTGCCCTTTGTACCAACGCTAAACTCATGAAACCAGGCAATCACCAAAACAACATAGCTGAAATAAAGGAAAAATTAAAGAAGAATCATCAAGAACACCAACCTGATTATGAACTACAAAATCAAGAATGATAGTCAAACAAACGACGTGCGTTGCGCGAAGCGGTGTAAATTTGAATCTATTGTAATGCGTGTGGAAGAGATTGTAGATGATATATGTAGAACTTATTAACTTATCATGTCTAAACCAAATTTATACCAAACGCAACACTTTAAAAGCAAATATGCATGCGTGTGACACAAAGACCCAAATGCCATTTGATAATCAAATCAATTTGACATCTGGATTCCTTAAATTATAGGCAGATCTCTCGAGTTAGGGTTCCACTTCAATTGCTTACCCTCTGGCAATATGAAGTGGCCCTAACCTCACTTGAAATGTAGAACAATACAACTGGAAATCAGGTTGAAGAGAAAAAGTTACATTCGATTACCTTACGGCTTACCACGGAGACTCAAACCCCAATCGGCAAAATATGAGCCAGTGTTTACCTCGATCTGTGCACAACCTTTTCTCCCTACAACCAACAAAAGCAATAACCCAAATCAATTTTAGGCCTCTAATGCTACGGAAATCATAGAGAAATCGAAGACAAAATGAAGGGTTGGATTGAAGAAGACAAACCAATTGGCGGCAAATGCTAGAGAAGTCGATAGGAACTTCATTTGAGCTTCATCATCAACCATTAAAGCTTCAAAAGGAAAAAAGACATAAAGTTGAATTAATCTATTGCGCTAAGTAATGAAGTCAACATTTGACAAAAAATGAATAAATTTCATCAGGGATCTAAGAAATACCCGAGATATTTCTAGAATCTGGATAGAATCTGGATAGAATCATATAGTGTATCGAACACATACCCTTTTCAAGAACACGAACTTTCGAATTTATAGGAATCGAGAGACCTTCAGCCCCAAATCGAAAAACAAAGTTCAAATCGGAAGCAGACCTTCAATTTTTCTATAGCAAAGCCGATGTCTGGACGGTAATCCAATGTCCTGACCGGATGTGCAACGAAGATAGTAGAGAGAGGGGGGGGGGGAGGAGATGACGGTCCAAAACCCTAATACTTGTAACGGCGTTTCGTTTCTCTTGTGGGGATGATGGCGAACTAAAGAGGAAATGGAGAGCAGGTATGGAAAGAGTACAGGTATGGGAGGTGAGTATTGGCACATATCTCGGATATAAAGGAACGCGCTGCTACTGCTTGTACACCACGCAACCCAAATATGATAATCGATTATATTCAATATGAAGCATCACACACTTGTACAATGTGCATTGATAATAAAACACAATAAATTAAGTAATATAATAATACAATCATATTAAAATCCATTTAACATTTGTTATAGGTTTGTAATATATATAATTTAAGTTATATTCATATTATATTTAAAATTATCAATTTAAGGTATACATCTAATTTACATATGATAACTTAAATTAAATATATTGTAAATATATTATTATAATTAAAACTATAATTTAAAATTAAAAATAAATATATAAATTTATATGTAAATTTATTTACTATATATAAATTTAATTATTTATATATTTAGAATAAATATATTAATATTTATATATTAAATAAATTATTTTAAATATAATGTAGTATCATTAGTTTTATAAATATATATCTAATAATTATAAAATAATGTATTATTTTATATAATATATATGTTATAATTTAAAAATATATTATATATAAATAAATATAAATAATGTTATTTATACTTTTAAATATTTATTAATTATAAACATATTATATATATAATATTATATATATATATATATATATTAAGATAAATTTTAATAAGTATTTTAAATATATATAATATTATATATATATATATATATATATCTGTTAATATAAATTTTAATAAATATTTGTAAGGAATATCAGCATTTGATGATTCCGGTTGAAGTCTAATTTTGTAGCAGTTCCGGCTGAACTAGAGTTCAAGCGGAAGTCTAAGTTCAAGCGAGAGAAGACTAATCCAACCGGAAGAAGCAATTTTGTACCAGATGCGAATATTCCGGGTGAACTCTATTATCCATCAGATAAAAGGGTTCAACCGGACTTCTCCTGTGAAGTCTTTTTAGATCGTCAAATCCCTGCAAAAGCTTCCTGGTTGCTTCTAAATCTATCAAAGCCGCTCTCCTAAAGTAGTATGTTGCTGATCACACGCAATACATCCCATTTGTCGAAGATTATTCTTTTGGTAGCTTAGTTTGACTTTTGTAATTAATGGTCTAGATGACCTTATGGAAATCAATGGCTATCATTGATTTCCCTTAGCACTATATATAGATTAGCTCGTCTTCAACATTTGTACGCATGAATCTGCGCAAGACTTGTGTAATATTGTTGAGTTAATGCAAATAGTGCCGAGTATATTTTACTTCGTGTGTTAATATATTTATGCAAACAACTATTATTCACAAGTTTTAATCAATTAAGTAAAGTGAAGGTTAACTTAATTCCGCAAGGTTAATCTTGTAAGTAAATCTTGTAACTTAATTAAGTGTTAAGAATCTCGATCCTACAAGTGGTATCAGAACT
>JBCNJP010000101.1:0-11808 GCA_039602395.1 Deinandra increscens subsp. villosa | reverse complement strand
AAACTACTGTGTACAGATGGACACATGGGAGGCAAAACGTGTAGGTATTCCCTACATACATTTAGTCAGCTTCGGTTACAAACTTCCTAATGGACATGACAACTAGGCTAGCTATCTATGATAGTATTTAACTTTATTAACGCATCACATAAAACTATTTATATATCTTTATGCCTAGTATATGTATTATACTACTTTTAGTGAACTCACCAGCATTAGTTGACACTTGATTTTACCAAACTTTTTACAGGTCGCTAGGAGTTTTCTGCTGTTGGTACGTATTACGGGTTTCACATTTGTCTTACGATTAAACATTTATTTTTAGGAGAAAACCTAAACGTTTTACGTTTAATTATTTGAAATTATTTTAAACGGTTGAGCGCGTGTTTTGCGTATTCATTTATTTCCGCTGTGTTACATTTTAAACTATGGTTTTAATTCAAACATTAAATGCATTTATTTTTATTATGTGGAATGTTTTGTGTTGTTACAATCATTGACTCGGGTCCTGGTCTATTCTCACACCCCACACGGTAAACCTCCGTTAGTGCTAAATTGGGGGTGTGACAGTTGGCCTTTATTTTTCCGAGCGTTTCGAGCATTATCACCGATCATCAATTTGTTGACATTTACACCAATTGAAATCACTATCACGATCGATCATCATAATCATTTCGTAACCACCACAACCATCTTAGAATTATCACTCACCATCTCCCTCAAAACCCCAAGAGAAAACCGGCAAATATACACCATTGTCGATCACCAATTCCGTCACTTGTTTCTCCATCGTGACATCGCTATTTCACCACATTCCGATCATCTCGAAGCTTCTGTGCAACTTTCTGACACCAATAGCATCACCGGGGAGGACAGCACCACAGTTCTGTCCGGGTGTCGGGTTCGAGTCGCCATTAACCGAGTTCATCGCCATCTTTTTGCATTCAGATTTCATCCGCACACTGATGTATCCTTTAAAACCCCCTTGGTATTCGATTTGTTTCATTCCTAATCTTATGTTCGTCCCTGCAAAGATTCAGGTTCATTAATGGTGGACGGGAGGCTAGGGTTTCAAAATGAGGAAGATGACACCGTCGAGCCGCTACATATATATTTTTCGAATCGTACCTAAACAAAAACAGAAGTTGGTCTGGTAGTAGGTGCTTTCCTCTATAAACCAAAGTTCGTGAGTTCTATTCATGCGGCCATCATTTTTTTTCTTATTATTTCTCTTCAGCCTTTCTTTTACACTCAAATCATATTATCTGGCCCAAAAACGTATAGAGCATGTTAAAGAATTCTCCTACACTTTGAAAATCGTATAGTTCGATCAAAACCCGTTTTTCTAAATAGTAAATACTTAAATATTTAAAAGTCATTTTTCATTCAAATATATACGTATGGTTATTTCTCCCAAATTGTTAATAATATGCTGATTTTTTTCTAATCTGAAAGTGCGTGAGCGTGCGGATCTTCTACTTAGTCGTAATGAAATCAATGTAAACGTGTCGAACACAGAGAGTAAATACAAATGAGACTTGTATTAACCACAGAGATAACCACAGAGTACAATCAGAGAATATGACACGGAAGCTTAGATTGTTACTGAATACAATACAAGATACACATATTTATAAGGCTGAAATACGACTGGCCAAACCTCAGGTTCGGCCACACGTTCGGAGCTGTCCGAACTCCAGGGTTCCACTGGGAGTTCGAACCTCTAGCTATAATGTGTGATCCGTCTTGTATTCAATACTTCACATGACGATCAAGGACCATGTATCAACATAATCTATAGTCGTTAGAGATTTGTACGATTTAGTATATTATTTACCATTTTGTTAAAATTTTTTCTATAAATACAAATATATATTTTACACATTATAGATGCACACACCCTTTAAGAAAACATTTATGTACAATATAGCGATTCTTTTACTAAAATAATAATCATTAATTTTAGAAAATGATTTTTATGGTTATTTAAGAAAACGAAAACGTCGTTTTAAATCATTAGCAAGTTCTAAGAATTATGTATATATATATATATATATATATATATATATATATATATATATATATACTAGCCGTGTGCCCGTGCGTTGCGGCGGCGACTGTTTATAGGCCGTTATTCGTCATTTGTTCGCTTGTTATGGCGGCACAACAATTTACATCGAGGTATTCGTTTTTTTAGAACTCAAACAAATAACAACAAACACCCGAATTGAAATATATATTGGTTACAAGCATAGTATCCCCTTGGTCTTTTATGTTAGCGTTGGTAATTTGGTTAGAATGTAATTACTATTTTATGTTAGTGGTGGTAACTTTGTTAGAATGAGTTGTTGGTATAGAATTTATTACAACGCATGTTGCCACATGATGAAACACTTGATTAATAAGTTATAACAGGGGTGGAGACCCACCACGGAGGAGTCCAAGGTTTCACCATGGGTAGGTGTGCGATCTACCCGCCCTAACACAAAGTAGACCTCAAGGCAAAAGAAACGCCACACCTTGCAAAAAATCCAGCAGTAAAACAAACAACTTCAAAACTATTATTCTTGATAAGAGCCTTCAAATGCCACAGATCCAAATTAATTATATAAGCATCCATCATCATCTGGAATCTACAAACCCAAATGGAAACAATTAAGAATTCATTATTAGCCAATCTCTTTCCCATCTATCATCATAAAAATAAAAATTGTTCGACTATATTCATGCCCAAACCATATATTGACTTTCAAAATCCCCAGGACAAACATATTATTTCTGTGAAATGTAGGTGTGTCAAGGATAATTATGTTAATGTATTGACTGTACAAACATAAAGAAAATATAAGTAACCTTGTGAACACTTACGTAAAACAGATAGCATAAGAGATGAGCCAAAGAATAAAGGAAAATGCATACGATAAGAAGCCTCCTTTTAGCTAACTATTGGATCTGTACATAAAAAAGATCAAATAAAAATAAAGGAATAAAAGAAAAACGAATCCAACATAAATCTGTGCAGAGTTGCCTCTTGTGTTTGGAAAAAATAAATAATAACGACATGTGTTAACATAAATTTCTTAAATTACAGTTAGAAAAATGTATGTAAAGTTGCCTCTTGTGTTTGCATTTAACAAATCCAAGTGCTCCAATCGTCTTCTTTAGCTCCTCTCCTTATGAATTTATGATAAGTTCAAAGATGTATACATTCAGAATAAGAAAAAGTTTCTTCTAGTTAAGGGTGGCAATTTTGACCCATTTACTTATGAACGCTTTGGTCATTAGTCCATGCCATCAAATAAGATCCATGCCAATTTTTAGATAACATTAACACAGATGTAGGTAGATAATATTGCTTTTTACAAAAAAAAAAATTAAAAAAGAAAAAAGAAGAAACAATTTGAATCGCTTCAATGTCGGCTTGAAATGTGATAACATGACTGGTGCATTGACCCATTGCTTGATCCATTACTTGATCACTGGTGCAAGTAAACAGCCTGAACATGGTAAGATAATTGGTGTTGGTGGTTATGGATATCCAACTTTGGTAGCTTGAAACACTTCATACCTGCCATCTCAGCAATGTCGCAAGCACTCTCATAGGTGGGTGCATAAGCATCTATAGCTAGACCAATTGCAATGGTGCTAAGCATTCCAAGAGTAGCAAACCACAGTACCCATACATAGCAGCAAAGCTGAAACTAACAAAGATGCTAACTATAATAGCAAAGCTAAGAAAAATTACAGATTTATATCCCAAAGCGAGTTATGTGGAATTTTGAATTTGACCACAAAAAGGCAAAATGTAGATGAACTTTTTGATGAGAATCATACCCAGGTTCATTCTTGGGGCGAAATGGTGGAGCAAAGATGCATAAGAGTAGCTTGACGCTGATATGGCAGCAAGATACCCATACCTTGATGTTCAGTGCACCCAGTTATATTGAAGCTTCCTGTTGTGAAAACTGTAAGCCAATATTAAGGTGTTGCCAATCACCTGCAAGTACATGTAGAATTCTGTAGTTGACAAAATACAATTAGTTATTAAATAAATAGTATAGTTACATTCTTGTGAAAACTGAAAAAATATATATATCCTCTCTCTATAAGACGGGAAACCATAAAAAAGAAAAAAAAAACATGACCAAGAATATTAGAACTGATACGTGTCCTATAATTTAAAGAATATACAACCACCAAACTTAAAAACGACTACAGATTTTAAGAGACAAATATTCTAACTTACAAAAACACAAACATACTAACCTTTGAAAGAAACACATGACGCAAGTTAAATTCATTTTAAAGTATTTTCTTAGCCTTTTAGTTTGAAATACCCAGGCGATATTAAGCTCAGAATTGTCAAAAACGTTTAAAATTATATAGAGATATAACCCTTGCTATTGCAGGACTTCTTGGAGAAAACCATAACCAGCCTAAACAAAAGAACCAAACCAAGCATTTGTATGTACAAGTCAGCCACCTTCACATAAGTTATCATCTAGCATTTCTTTTTGTTTCCAGTTAGCTTTCCATAATAATCCAGTTCCCACTTCTTAACATGTCAAAGACCTCTGAGAGGAATTACCACAACAATAATAATATTTCAAAATAGATTTACTAACTTTCAAATAAAACACCACATGAATATAAAAAGGATAATAGAGAATTACAACTTAGTATGCAAGATGTGCATACCTGTAAGGAAACACTAAAATCATGCCCAATGTTGGCATACAATCTGTAGTTACCTATAATATAATCCAAGGGTAAAAAAAAAGGCTACCCATGAGGCCATGATATAAACTAAACTGAAATAAAAGATAAGGTAGTTGATTTTGTATGTTAACAGTAATATAAAATGAACAAGCGATTCTGGATCTTTTTCTGAATCTTGTCAGCTGCAGCAACCCAAGCCATAACAAGGATTCAAAATTCTATATTTTCAAGATTTGGAACAAAAGATAATATACCATTTGATTTCTTACAACTTCTTCTAATGATAAAAAATGCATGCTCTATATCGTTATGCTGAAACAGAAAAAACTGTCCAGGACTATTAACTTGTCTATAAATACACTTTTTGTCCACTCATAAAAGATTTAGCAAATACCTAAAGAGGGTGGAACATCATATTTGCAGCCTTGTTACTTATTTGTCCTAATGGGTCATTTCTGAAAATGGGTCATTATTTTTAACTTGTTTTCAACTCAAATACAAACACTAACTTGTTTTGAAAACCATATTACTATTATAAACATCTAAAGAATAGCTTAATTCATTGTTAAGGAAAAGGGTTTATCTCCCTTTTAACCCCTGAACCTACAAATTATTAACCAAACAGCCCCTGACCTTGTTTAATATCACTTTCGGTAATGACCAAACAGCCCCTGAACTTATTTTATAAATATACAAAACCTCCCAATTAACTAATCACTTTCTTAAGTGACTTGTTTAAACACAACAAACAAAGTGCTTTAAACAGTTTGCTTAAGATAAGACCCAATAGCATCTATTTTGGTGTTTGTTTTGTTTTAGGACTCTTTTAAAGGACTCTTTTAATAATCATTGATTTCCTAATTCATCTTTACATAAACAGGACAGTTCTAGAATGAAGACACAAAACACAAAACTACGCATACTACACAAACCTGTTAAGATCACTTTTAGTTATGTAGAAAAAACAATTGTGTTACTAACCAAGTTTTAAAACAGTAACACATATGAGATTACTAACCAAGTTTTAAAACAGTAACACATATGAGAGCTTAATCCAGTTAATGTTCATACACTTTTTAAGCACCATTACATTTCAAAAAAGTTTGCAGCCCCATACTAAATTACCCAAACTGTTCCAAAGACCTCTATTACATTTCAAAAAAGTTTACATCAATTCCATTGTTTTTTCTTTGTTATGTTGCTGGAAATTAGTCCAAACTTTGGTTCAAATTCCCCATTTGAACCCAGTTAGTTAATGGTCTATACCAGAAATGAACCCAGTCTTCTACTTAACGGTCTATACCAGTCTTCTGAACCCATGGCCCAAACCACAAGAAAAACAACCCCATTTGAACCTAGTCTTAGCAAGTCAAGTGTAGAAGAGAAAAGAAGCAAGGATTAAAAGGGTCAGCCAACCACAAAAGATCAATGGTGCCATTAGACAGACATTTATGGAGCTGTGATTTGTAGGTGAGGTAACATATTCACATATGGTTAAAAATAATAGGTTACTAAGTAGCTATCATTTTGAGGGCTGATTCTGAGGTTAAGAAACAAATAGAAACACTAACTTGACATTAAGATTAACTAAACATAGATTCTCAACTTTTGGTTAGTTTAGAAGACTTTGATCGGCCAACAGCATGTAACTAAACATAGATTCTTCAAACAAGTATAACTAAAACACAAATTCTCAACATTATTGTAACTGAATGTAAAAACTAAGTAAATTTCCTAACCTTATATGTGTGTTCTTGATGCCAAATGTAAGTAATAACGCAAATCAGCTCCTCCCTTTCGACAAACAGATCCAAATAACGCAAATCAGCTCCTAAATCAGATTTAAACCAACATTAATTTAAACCAATGATGAAAACAATCAATTCAAAAATAGAAAAACTAAAATCAATAAGTACCAGAGAAGAGAAGCAAAGCCGATGCAATTCGATGTGCAAATGAGATTCACGTTGCAGCGACTTTATAGACATCACCTCGGGCTCCATCCAAGTCAAATTCGGAGATGAATCCGTGTGAAAAAACTGCTTGAACCGTCGATTAAGGCTCCAAACGAAATCCCACCGTACAATGTGTGTTTCTTCACCATGGAAAGAAGCCAGTGCCATGAAAAGATTGCTGTGAAAAAGCGAAGGTGGAAAGGGGAAACGCAGGTTGCCGAAAATGGGAGAGAGGGAGCGTGGTGTTTTCTTGCGAGGGTTTGCAGTCACAGAGAAAGACGCGGATCTTCTTTTGCTTCTCTTAACCCGGTCCGATATATAGAGAAACCCGGATTTTAAAGCTTGTTCACTTGTACCTTGTGCAACACATATTGTACCTCTTAATTTTCACTTGTACCTTGTGCCTAAACAATTGTACATCTTAAATTTCAACCAATTTGAAGAATATGTATAATAAGATAGTAGAGATATATAGGGTTAGGTTCAAATGGGAACCAATTGCTTTTGAGAACTTTTGAGAACCATTTTGGGCCACTAATTTTCATGGGGGGACCACTCAAATTCATGGGGGGGATTTCCCTATAGATAACTAGTGGCTCATAATGGTTCTCAAAAGTTCTCAAAACCAATTGGTTCTCAAATGATCCTCTCCCTATATATATATATATATATATATATATATATATATATATATAGGGAGAGGATCATTTGAGAACCAATTTGATTTGAGAACTAAAAAGAACTAATTTGAGCCACAAGTTATTTACATGTATCCCCCCTCCCATGAATTATAGTGGTCCCCCCTCCCCCTGAAATGTGTGGTTGAGATTTAGTTCTCAAAAGTTCTCAAAACAAAAAGTTCTCATTTGAACTTAACCCTATATATATATATCAAACCTATGTATGTGAATATCCTGTACCTATGTTTCATATGTATTTGTAACACTATGTTCCATTTACATTTGTTATACCTGCTGAATTTTAATACAACCCGCGAACCGCTACAACGTGCGGTTAACAACTCATTCTAATACAAGGCTTACTATTTTTATAAGTGTAAAAGTATTATGGACCATTGATTTAAGAAATCAAAATTAATGGTTCCGATTTAATTTATATCTATAAAGGGAATTTTTTACGTGTGAAAAGAGATGGAGATGTAAAATAGTATTACCTACAATAGATGAATTTTTTAAGTTTTCAAACTGGTTTTATCGTCTATAACTTTCTTATATCACATCAATTAAAAATATATATACACTTTAACTTCAAGCATCTTGCTCTCTTTAATTTGAGTATTGTGACAACCCTAAAACTTTTTGCTTTCTTTCCCCAGCAACGATAGCAACGACGACAGCTGATGCTGCGAACGCTACGACACAAGAATAATTTTCGGGACGAAAATTCCAATTTCAGGGGAATGATGTGACACCCGAGAATTTCAAGGTTAACTTCCGTTAGACAAATCCGTTAGTTACGTTATAAGTGTTAACTTAAGTAACTAATGCTTAAACTAGGCCGAATACGTCCACGTCCTTTGGTTGATCACCGAACCCATCCATATGTGTTATGTGCTCTATTTATTGTCGTCATTGTGTGCAACGTGATTTAAATACATGACTTATTATTGTGAATAGCATGACAAATTGTAAATACTTGATTATGTGAAAACTTGCCTATTTTGGTGCAGCCAGCGAAACTACCGGGCGAAACTGTAGTGTCGCCCGGTAGCCAGCCGAACTACTCGATCAACACGTGACCATAGCTAGTTTCGCCTGGCCAGCGAAACTGCCAGCGAAACTAGCCTCTGATATAAATAAACTTAATAAACCCTAGTTTCTCCATTTGCCTCATTTCATCACAAACACACACACACTCCTCTCTGGAACCTGGTCAGCCGAGAAAGTCACCCAAGGACCAAGATCTCAGCCTCTAGGCCATCATCTCATCTCATCTATCGATTCTTGATATCAAACGTGAGTCCCAAAACTATGTTTTATGCTTTTCTATGTGTTTTCTTCTTAAAGCATGATCAAACCTTCATGAAAACTTGTATGCTTCTGAGATAATACTTAGGAATGCTAGATCTATCATAAAGTTAGCAACTTTGCGTATGAAATCCAGCCATGATAGAGATTTATGCTATTTTAGCCATTTTAGGGTTTTATATGTATTTTGGGTGATTTGATGACAAAATGCATGTTTAAGGTGTTAAAGCTTGCTGATTTATGTTGGTAAATGCCTATGTATGCTAAATAATGAATTGCATGTAAGATCAGAAGCTGTTAGGTTGATTTTTAGGCAAATCCGTATGTTTTTCGCGACCAGCGAAACTGTGTGTTCTCTGGGCGAAATTGTCCAGCGAATTTACTTGTTCATTCAGCGACACTGTCGAGCGAAACTATAGTGTCGCTAGCGAAACTGACCCGACCAGCTCGAACGAAACTACCGAGCGAAATACCTGAACGAAAGTTCAAACCAGTTTCCCTGCGAAACTAGGCTAGCGAAACTGCGTCAGCAGTTTCGGGCGAAACTAGCCTAGCGAAACTGTGTCACCGGGCATTGCCTAGCGAAAGTGCTGCCCGTGCACCCAGCGAAACTGCCTAGCGAAACTGTGCTAGCGAAACTAAGACCTGACCTAAAAACCTAAACTTGTGAAATTTGCTTAAGTGTTATGCCATGACTTACATGATTATGCCATGATGAAACATGCTTGATATCTGATTTATATGAACCCTTGTTTATGATCAACCATCGGTGTCGTGTGTCGGTATGTCGAGTCATAGTTGCAACGTGCTATGTTATGGGCCATAGTGACGTTTGGTAAAGATTAGACACGAAACTAATACTTTAGACCTAAACGTGTTCTAGGTCTTCGTTAAGCAAACATAACTTGGATACTTAGCAAGTGTAGCAGTGCAACCAAAGGTGAGTGTCACTAACCCGTTTACTGTGAGTCCGTTTGGGCCACACCGAACAACTTAACGAAAAACAATGCTGACAAATACATGAGAACTCGGGAATGCTCGGCACCCACTTGATGAACTGAAGTGTTTTATGGGAAACACTTGTGGACTTAAACAAACTATTTCTGAAACAAAACTGAAAACGTTTTAATATGGCTAGTGTAGGTTAAAGTCTGAACCATATGATATCACATGTTTTCTAAGGATGCCTTATAACTTAAAAGTCCTCAACTAAAATTGTGCCATTAATTGTAAAGCGAGGGGATGTTGGGTAGATCTACTGGAGTTTGACAAACTCCGCCCCGTGGCACGGGGAGTGCACGGAGGAACAATATCAGCCTATTTGACCGTAGTCCCGGGGAGGACACGGGGGAGGCAAAAACCGCGATGACGTAGGTCCGCACCGTACGGGATGGCTCGGCCCCCACAAAATAAGTCAGCTTTGGTACAAACTTCCTTAGAGCATGGAACAACGGATTAGCTACCCGCGATATCGGTTGAGTCCTTTAACTTTACGGAACTAGTACATACCCGATGACGTAGGTCACGGACAAACCATTTATAAACTGAGATTTAATTACGAGCATTGCTTTTCACAAATAAATATTTTGTAAGTACATCTTGACACGAATTATGATTATGAGACCGGGCCAATGCATGACAAGCCCACTGTGAACTCACCGACCGTTAGGTTGACACTTGCGTGGTTTAAACTTTTGCAGATCGCTAAGGAGTATCCACCGGAGGTTGGCATGGCACGTGAAGACTCTTATTTTTGATTTAACTTAATTTGGGGATTTCTAAAACAATGAATTTGTAAGGCACGTGGTTAGTGCCAGGATAATTATTTCCGCTGCGTGTATTTAAGACTCTGATTTATAACTTGTGTTTGAACTAACCCTGATTCGTTTAGTATTTGTAACTATGGTTGTGGATCCTGGTCTAGTCGCGCCCCTTAACGGTATAAACTCCGTTAGTGGTATTTTGGGGGTGTGACAGATTGGTATCAGAGCCATAAGTTGCAGAGAACTGGAATCATTTTTGAAAACGATTTGGAAACTGCAACTTGAAAACCTTGGTTACAAAGCGAATAAACAAATTCCCAAAGACAAAATTTTTACGTGCCAACCTGGGATACTCGCTCTGCTGTGTAAGTAAAAGCTTAGTACGTACAGATATATGTATATATATATATAAGTATATATATAGACCGTGTCTAAGTAGTCTAACGGAAGACCTTAGGAAATTTTCACACACGAATACGAAACGCGAACTCGAATACGCACACTACTCTGGGGAAAGCGACAACGAAACAATGCTACGCGCTACGTCCTGATTTCTACTACGACGACTACGCCGACGGTGACTTTATGGGAAGCCGACCTTCGACGATAGCACTTACGACGATTCTCCGACGACGCCTCCATTATGCACAAAATTTTCTGGACTAATAGTGGGATAACGGGAAAATGTTATTATGCATATTATGGGATATGTATAAAGTATAAATGTGACTGAACACTGGCTACTTTAACTATTCAGCAAGATGTCTGGAAGAGGAAACGGAAGGGGCAACATAAACATGACGCCTGCACAGCTGCAAGCGATGATTAATGAACATGTGCAAGCCGCGGTGGCAGCCGTCCAAGCTGCATATGCCGCACAGGGTAACTATTATGCCGGTTAAGGCACAAAGCAATTATATTTTGACCTGTTTAATTTTAAAACCCAAACTATTTATGCATCAGGAAACCACCACCACTGCACGTTCAAGTCCTTCATGGACTGCAAGCCGATGACATTTTCCGGCGAAGAAGGAGCTGTAGGACTCCTCAGGTGGATTGAGAAGTCCGAAAAGGTTTTCTCCATGTGTAATTGCCCAGCTGAAAGCAAGGTGAAGTTTGCTACTGGTACCTTCGAAGGAGCTGCACTCTCCTGGTGGAACGCTGAAATTCAGATGGTTGGGCTAGACGCGGCTAATAACATGCAGTGGGCAGCATTTAAGGATCTGATTATGGAGGAGTACTGTCCCCGCGACCAAGTGAAGAAGCTAGAAGGCGAATTCTTGAATCTGAAGATGATTGGGTCTGAAGTCGAGCAGTACACTGCACGATATCATGAGTATGAAGTCTTGTGCCCTTCGATGGTTGATGCTGAGTTCAAACGCA
>JBCNJP010000100.1:52514-87514 GCA_039602395.1 Deinandra increscens subsp. villosa | reverse complement strand
GCTTCAAGAATTACTCGACAAGGGGCTTATCCGTCCAAGTTCGTCTCCATGGGGAGCACCGGTACTGTTTGTTAAGAAGAAGGATGGAACGTTCCGCATGTGCATTGACTACCGAGAGCTTAACAAAGTTACTATCAAGAATCGATATCCACTTCCTCGAATCGACGATCTCTTCGATCAGCTACAAGGTTCAAGTTACTTCTCAAAGATTGATCTACGGTCTGGATATCACCAACTTCGCGTTCGAGATGAGGATGTCCCCAAGACTGCTTTTAGGACTCGGTATGGTCATTACGAGTTTCTAGTTATGCCGTTTGGGCTAACTAATGCGCCTGCCGTATTTATGGATCTAATGAATCGAGTGTGCAAGCCGTACCTCGATAAGTTTGTGATAGTTTTCATTGATGATATTTTGATCTACTCCAAGACGAAGGAAGAACACGAGGAGCATCTGCGTCTTATTTTGGAATTGCTTCGCAAGGAACAGCTCTACGCCAAGTTCTCAAAGTGCGATTTTTGGATTCGCGAAGTCCAGTTTCTTGGACACATTGTCGATCAGAAAGGAATTCATGTCGACCCAGCCAAAGTGGAAGCAATAAAGAATTGGTCTACTCCAAGAGCGCCGACCGAGATCCGACAATTTTTGGGACTTGCCGGATATTACCGAAGGTTCATAAAGGGTTTCTCGCAATTGGCTCAACCCTTAACAGCTTTAACGCACAAAGGAGTGCAATACAGATGGGGTGAAAAAGAAGAACACGCGTTCCAAACGCTTAAAGACATGCTATGTTCAGCTCCAATTCTCGCGTTACCCGATGGAATTGACGACTTTGTGGTTTACTGCGATGCATCGATTCAAGGACTTGGTTGTGTGTTGATGCAACGAGACAAGGTAATTGCCTACGGGTCCAGGCAACTAAAGGATACTGAAAAGAACTACACGACTCATGATTTGGAATTAGGAGCCGTTGTCCATGCACTTAAGATTTGGAGACATTACCTCTATGGAACAAAGTGCACAATATTTACTGACCACAAGAGCTTACAACACATCTTCGAACAAAAGGATCTCAACATGCGACAACGAAGATGGATCGAGCTATTAAATGATTATGACTTAGCGATTAAGTATCATCCTGGAAAAGCCAACGTTGCGGCTGATGCTTTAAGTCGGAAAGAGTATGAAAAGCCTCGAAGGGTACGAGCGCTGCAACTTACTATTCACACGGGATTGCCGGATCGAATTCGCGATGCCCAACAAGAAGCTCTGAAAGAAGAAAACTTCGCAGCTGAAGCACTGCGTGGTATAGATGGTCACTCTGAGGTTAAGACTGATGGAATCAGGTATTATAATGACAGAATTTGGGTTCCTCTACTTGGAAATCTCCGTGAGCTCGTGATGGACGAGGCTCACAAGTCAAGGTATTCGGTGCACCCTGGATCAGATAAAATGTACCAAGATTTAAAGGGTTTGTATTGGTGGCCGAATATGAAAGCCGACATCGCGCGATATGTGGCTAAGTGTTTAACATGCTCAAGAGTCAAGATTGAGTACCAAAAGCCTTCTGGTCTACTACAACAACCAAAGATCCCAGAATGGAAATGGGAGGACATCTCCATGGATTTTGTAACGGGACTACCTCATCGATCGAATCGACCAGATGCGATTTGGGTTATCATTGATTGGTTGACCAAATCTGCACACTTCATTCCGATGAGAGAAAGTGACAATATGGACAAGTTAACTAAGCTGTACATCGACCGGATTGTGGCACGTCATGGGGTGCCTAAGACTATTATCTCTGATCGAGATCCCCGATTCACTTCCCGACTATGGCAATCTATGCAAGAATCACTAGGAACCAGACTAGACATGAGTACAGCTTATCACCCGCAGACTGACGATCAGACGGAACGAACGATTCAGACTTTGGAAGATATGCTCCGAGCTTGCGTTCTCGATTTTGGTAAAGACTGGGAAGCTCACCTTCCGTTGGTGGAGTTCTCCTACAACAACAGTTATCATTCAAGTATCGGTGCTGCGCCTTTTGAAGCCCTTTATGGCAGAAAATGCAGATCGCCCGTGTGTTGGGCTGAAACGGGTGAGAAAGGGCTCACTGGACCGGAAGTTATCCATGATATGACCGAGCGGATTATTCAAATCAGGCAACGGCTAGCTGCAGCGCGTGATCGACAAAAGAGTTATGCCGACAAACGCCGAAAACCTCTAAAGTTTGAGGTGGGTGACAAAGTATTGTTGAAGGTATCTCCCTGGAAGGGAGTGATACGCTTCGGGAAGCGTGGAAAGTTAAATCCTCGCTATATCGGACCGTTTGAAATAATTGGGACAGTAGGCCCGGTGGCCTATCGATTACGACTCCCTGCTGAACTCGATGGAGTTCACAACGTGTTTCACGTTTCCAACCTAAAGAAATGTCTGGCTGAAGACATCGAAATAATTCCTTTGGAGGAATTGGAAATCGACGAACATTTGAGATTTATCGAGCAACCGGTAGAAATCATGGGACGCGAGGAGAAAGCCCTCAAACGTAGCAAGATTCCGATCGTCAAGGTACGATGGAACTCAAAACGTGGACCTGAATATACTTGGGAACGTGAGGATCAGATGAAGAAAAAGTATCCTCACTTGTTCGAGCAAACGTCCACGGAAACTCAAGGTATAATTTAATTTTGGGGACCAAAATTCCTTAACGGAAGGAGAATGTGACAACCCTAAAAACTTTTGCTTTCTTTCCTCAGCGACAATAGCAACGACGACAGCTGATGCTGCGAACGCTACGACACAAGAATAATTTTCGGGACGAAAATTCCAATTTCAGGGGAATGATGTGACACCCGAGAACTTCAAGGTTAACTTCCGTTAGACAAATCCGTTAGTTACGTTATAAGTGTTAACTTAAGTAACTAATGCTTAACTAGGCCGAATACGTCCACGACCTTTGGTTGATCACCGAACCCGTCCATATGTGTTATGTGTTCATCATTGATTGTCTTTATGTGCAATGTGATTTAAATACATGACTTATTATTGTGAATAGCATGATTAATTGTAAATACTTGATTATGTGAAAACTGCCTAAATTTGGTAGTCAGCGAAATTACCGAGCGAAACTACAGATTCGCCCGGTAGCTGGCTAGACTGATCAATGTACCCGAGATCAGAGCCAGTTTCGCCAGCCAGCGAAACTGCCAGCGAAACTAGCCTCTGATATAAATAAACTTAATAAACCCTAGTAGCCTCATTTGCCTCATTTCACAACAAACACACACACACACTTCTCTGGAATCTGGTCAGCCGAGGATACCATCAAGGGACCGAGATCTTAGCCTCTAGACCATCATCTCATCTCATCTATCGATTCTTGAACCAAACGTGAGTCCCAAAAACCTTTATTTATGTGTTTTCTTTGTGTTTTCTTAAAAAGTATGCTCAAATCTTCATGTAACTGCTTGATCTGCTAGTATGTTGTTTAGGAATGCTAGATCTGTAATAAAGTTGATAACTTTACGTTTGAAATCCAACCATAATGGAGATTCATGCTATTTAGGTCATTTTAGGGTTTTGAATGTGTTTTGATGATTTGATGATTAAAATGCATGTTAAACATGTTAAAGCTGCTTGATTTATGTTGGTAAATGCCTATGAATGCTAGATAATGAATTACATGCAATATGGAAGCTGTTAGGTTGATTTTTAGGCAAATCCGTATGTTTTTCGCGACCAGCGAAACTGTCTGTTCTCTGGGCGAAACTAAGTAGCGAAACTATATCTCCTTCCAGCGATACTGCCGAGCGAAACTATAGTGTCGCCAGCGAAACTAACCAGACCAGCTCGAACGAAACTATCGAGCGAAATACCTGAACGAAAGTTCAAACCAGTTTCCCTGCGAAACTAGGCTAGCGAAACTGCGTCAGCAGTTTCGGGCGAAACTAGTCTAGCGAAACTGTGTCACCGGGCATTGCCTAGCGAAAGTGCTGCCCGTGCACCCAGCGAAACTGCTTAGCGAAACTGTTAGCGAAACTGTGACCAAAACCAAACTTGTGAAATTTGCTTAAGTGTTATGCCATGACTTACATGATTATGCTATGATGATACATGCTATGATTTCTGGTGTATATGAACCCTTGTTTATGATCAACCACCGGTGTCGTGTGTCGGTATGTCGAGTCGTAGTTGCAACGTGCTATGTTATGGGCCATAGTGACGTTTAGTAAAGATTAGACACAAACTAATACTTAAGACCTAAACGTGTTCATAGGTCTTCGTTAAACAAACAATATTTGGATTACTTGAAGTGTAGCAGTGCAACCAAAGGTGAGTGTCACTAACCCGTTTACTGTGAGTCCGTTTGGGCCACACCGAACAACTTAACGAAAAACAATGCTGACAAATACATGAGAATTCGGGAATGCTCGGCACCCACTTGATGAACTGAAGTGTTTTATGGGAAACACTTGTGGACTTAAACAAACTATTTCCGAAACAAAACTGAAAACGTTTTAATATGGCTAGTGTAGGTTAAAGTCTGAACCATATGATATCACATGTTTTCTAAGGATGCCTTATAACTTAAAAGTCCTCAACTAAAATTGTGCCATTAATTGTAAAGCGAGGGGATGTTGGGTAGATCTACTGGAGTTTGACAAACTCCGCCCCGTGGCACGGGGAGTGCACGGAGGAACAATATCAGCCTATTCGACCGTAGTCCCGGGGAGGACACGGGGGAGGCAAAAACCGCGATGACGCAGGTCCGCACCGTACGGGATGGCTCGGCCCCCACAAAATAAGTCAGCTTTGGTACAAACTTCCTTAGAGCATGGAACAACGGATTAGCTACCCGCGATATCGGTTGAGTCCTTTAACTTTACGGAACTAGTACATACCCGATGACGTAGGTCACGGACAAACCATTTATAAACTGAGATTTAATTACGAGCATTGCTTTTCACAAATAAATAACTTGTAAGTATACCTTGACACGAATTATGATTATGAGACCGGGCCAATGCATGACAAGCCCACTGTGAACTCACCAACCGTTAGGTTGACACTTGCGTGGTTTAAACTTTTGCAGATCGCTAAGGAGTATCCGTTGAAGGTTGGCATGGCACCTGAAGACTTCTTATTTTAAACTCAAACTTGGGAATTTTAAATAACAATTCATATTTGTAAACTTAAGCACGTGGTTAGTGCCAAGATACTTATGTTATTTTCCGCTGCGTACTTTTAAAAACTGTTTTGATTATGAATGATTGGACTTTACTTCGATTCGTTTAGTATTTGTAACTATTGGTTGTGGATCCTGGTCTAGCCGCACCCCTTAACGGTATAAACTCCGTTAGTGGTTATTTGGGGGTGTGACAATGTCACGAATCATCACACACTTGATCGAGTCGCGAATCGTCGGTAAATTGCCCAAAATCGGTACGTACACCAAAACCGACCAAAATTGCCTAATTGGCCTAATTTGTGTATACGTTTGAGTTATGTGACGTATTTGCTATCATTTTGAGTGGATTTAATTTTATGAACATGATGGGACCATTAATTTGGTGATTTGGAAAAAACGGGACTTGAAAACACCAAAAAACAAAGAACTGAGCACGTAAAACGATGAAACAGCAAACTTAATGTGCGGGTGAGCTCTAAGCGTATCGCCTGAGGCTATGGGTAGCCATAGGTGATACGTATGGAACCCTTTTTCCAGCAAACCCTAATTGATCCCCTATTTAAGGATCATTAGCCACTATGCTCTCCATTTTCAGCCCCCACTCCCTCTTGAACGGCCAAATACCTCGGTAAATAATATTTTCAAACCCTAATCATCATCTTAAAGATTCAAGATCAAAGCTTGATTCCTCCCTCTTCATCCATTTTCTTCCTCTTTTCGGTTTACCGGTAAGTGATCATCTTCATCCCATCTCATCAAGATCAGACCTTTATGGTTTCTTAGGGTTAGTTTCATGTTCTAAATAATGATATCTTCTAGATGTAGTGTTTTCTAATGTAAAGATTGAAACTTTATGGTTGATTTTGCTTATATCTATGTTCTTAATGGTTGATATGTGTAGATCTAGGGTTTTGTCTAGCAAGACTTGATTTTTATGTTTGGAATTGATGAAATCTTGGTCATCTATGTTATTTAAGTATAGATCTATGAAATTAATCATCAAGATTACGTTTTTATGCTTTGAAATGTTAAGATCTACTACATGCATGTCATCTAGACCTAGATCTAGGATTTTGTTCATCAAGTTTATATTTTTATGCTTCCAAATGACTTTATCTACCTCATGCTTGGTATTTGGACTAGATCTACATGTTATGATCATCAAGTTGGTATTTTTATGACTCAAGAGGGCTAGATCTACAATTTTCATGTCATCTAGGGTTAAATCTATGTGTTTGGACATTATGGTTGGACTTGTATGCTCTAAATGACTAGATCTATATTATGCTCCATATTTAATGTTAGATCTACGTTTATTATGATCATATCAGGCCCTTCTTGTCATGAAATGTTTAGATACATGTCTCATATGATTAGATAGGTTTAGGGTTATGCCATATATGCCTAAAAATAACTAGACCCATGTTATGTACTGGTTTGATGATGTTAAATGATTATGTCAATGTTAGAATTAGCTATATCTCTATACTTCATGATATATTTTGATTAAATCTAGGACTACCCTTCATAAGATTGCTAAAAATTATGTGCATATTGACTTATTTTGACTTTCTTTGACCTTAACTTAGTTTAGGATTTGACCCATATCGTCATATCACCTCACCAAATCATCATCGAGTTGTCGAGTCGGTCGTGCCGTGACATGTATCATATTCAAAACCCTTACTCGATATTCTTTACTAAAAAATTACATGTGAATTCTATGTGGTTATGTGTCATCTTGTATGTGAACTTGTGTGTTTATTTATGACTGGTTAATTATTATCAAGCTCGTTATCATACTCGCATGACATTAGCTGTAAAAAGTCGAGGTTACGGTGATAGATCTATTGGCTTGACAAGCCCACTTGGTCTGCTTCGCGTGTGGCGCCTTGTGATTGGAAACCTTGAGGTTAGGGTTGGCTCATGCACCCCTATTTGTTTTATATCATTATGGTTTATCATACCCGATCTCACTTAACACATTGACTCGCATGTTTTGATCTATGTAGTATACTAAACCTATGTTTACTCACCAACTATTCGTAGTTGATCTTTATTTTATACATGCTGCAGGTTATGCTATTTGATGATGTTTAGCCTCGTTAATGACACCATAGGATTGCATGTGGGCTCAGCGTGACCTAACTAAATAAAATAATATGTTTCGTTTTTACTGAATTATATCTTGTAATGCATTGTTTACTTATGTTATATGAAATGAGTTGATTAAGAATATCACAACATTAAATAGCGTTGTGTGCGTTTGGAAAATCATCGCAACATTAAATAGTGTTGTGTGCGTTTAGAACAAAAATAGCTATCATACAGTATAATTTTAAATGATTTGACAAAATATAAATAGCACATACTATTAATTAGAAAAGTTTTTATTAACTAATTTGAATGTTGTAATAGTTTGAAAATATAAATAACATGATTAAAAAGAATATGAAGAATATATATATATATATATATATATATATATATAGGGTGAAGTTCATTGTAGACATTATCGCATGTGAACATGTGAAATTTTCTAAATAATAAGAAAAAGGAAAAAAAGAACAAAGAAAATTAATCACAACCATTAGATCAAGAGATTTAATGGTGAAATTTTTTTTTTACATGTCTACACTTATGGGATGTCTACAATGAATTTTTCACTATATATATGTATATATATAGGGAAAGGGTATAGTGAAAACCCGTTTTTGTTGTGAAAACTAGGGGTGTTCGCGGTCCGGTTTTTACAGTTTTTGGGTCAAACCGTAAACCAAACCGTTAGTTACGGTTTTTAATAATCGAAAACCTAAACCGAACCGTTAAAATTAAAACCGAACCAAACCGAACCGTTACTTCCGGTTTGGTTTCACGGTTTAGGATATTTAGGCTTTCAATATAAGTTTAGAATATAAAATTTAAATTAAAAGAAAATTCAAAATCAACTTTATCAAATGTGGGAATGAGAATATGAGCTAGTCTACTAAAATCAAATTTAAATTAAAAGAAAATAGAACATGTAACCTCCAAAACATGATGTAAATACTAAATTTCGTAATATAAACAATAGTATACTAGATTTTCAGAATGAAAACATGTTTAAATTTCCAGATTATTTGTTATTAGACGCTGTAATCCAAAATCTCATTACAAAAAACAAGTCAATCTAATATATATATATATATATATATATATATATATATATATATATATATATATATATTATTTATTATATGTATATGGTCCGGTCCGGTTTTTTACGACCGGTTTTTCATATAAACCGTAAACCAAACCGTTCACAACGGTTTAAAATTTTTGAAACCGACCGACCGTTTGTAATGATAAAAAACCGACCATGAAACCAAACCGATGACCGGTTTGGACGGTTTCGCGGTTTGAAACCGAACCATGAACACCCCTAGTGAAAACCCAGAAAACCATGTTTTTACATATGTAAAAAATAAAAAAATAAAAAAAATTGTTTTTATTTTTAAGATGGATTCTACATACATTTTTATTAGTTTTGGTGAAAGAAAAAAAAACCGCTAACCGCCTAGTGGATTTTTTTATAATTTTTTTTTAAAAACCTTTTTCATTTTTTACATATGTAAATCACCCAGTTTTTTCTTATACATATGCAAATTCATCAGGTTTTTTTTACATGTGTAAATTTTCGAGAACGTGAAATACGTACTTTTTATCGGAATTATTTTAAAAATAACTGTCCATGATTTCTTAATCATTTTTTAGCCCTGAACTAGAAAAATCGATGTTATACAATCTAGTATTTTTTTTTAAAAAAAAATTCAACGGGACATTAGGGTTTTCATATCTAAAGTGAGTTTTCAAAGGATCCCTCCTCTATATATATTTAAAAAAAAAAAACTAGATTGTATAACATCGATTTTTCTAGTTCAGGGCTAAAAAATGATTAAGAAATCATGGACAGTTATTTTTAAAATAATTCCGATAAAAAGTGCGTATTTCACGTTCTCGAAAATAAAAATTCAACGGGACATTAGGGTTTTCATATCTGAAGTGAGTTTTCAAAGGATCACTCTTCTCTCTCTCTCTCTCTCTCTCTCTCTCTCTATATATATATATATATATATATATATATATATATATAACATATATAGGCTAAAGGTAATTTGAAACCCACGTTGAGTTGAGGAAATCGTGGAACCTCTTCAAAAACGGGGTAAAAAAAAATTCTCAATTTTTTAATTGTGGTTTCTTAAGTTATAAACTACTCATAAATGAAATAAAATTAAAAAAACGCCTAGTAGATTTTTTTTTTTAAAGTTACATATGTAACTTTCGTGTGTAACTGTATATATATATATATATATATATATATATATATATATATATATATATATATATATATATATATATATATAAACAGGAAAGTTACAGATGTAACTTAAAAAAAAATCTACTAAGCGTTTTTTTGATTTTTTTTTTCCATTTAAAGTAGTCTATAACTTAAAGAACCACCATAAAAAATTTGAGAAAAAAATACATTTTTTTACCCTACTTTTTAAGAGGTTCCATGGTTTACTCAACTCAACTTGAGTTTTAAATTATCCCAACCCAACATATATATATATACATATATATAACATGTAATTAAAGTATACAAAACCATCAAAATAAGACATGTGATATAAAATTAACGGTACAAAACTAAATAATTACATAGGTATTACACAATCTTATATAAACGAAATCCTTACAATAATGATGCAACTAATTATATTTATTGTAGCGCAACATTAATAATGCAACTTGCAACTATATAGAGTGGGGAACCAATTTATTTATGTAATTATTGCACAATACATTAAAATTTCAGTTCTTACAAAATTTATGTAACAGTACTATACTAAAATAAATAACGAATTAAGTTTTTGATTTTATGATGATTTTGTTTTTAAGAATTAATGTCATATTTAAAATATATCTACATTTAAATCACTTGAAGAAAATTGAACAATGACATACTATTTCTATTTACCTCTCTTATGAGTTTGATTTGTCATCAATTATGTAGATAGTAACAAAAATCACTTTCTAATTTTATAACAATTCTTATATTCTATACTATAAACATATCATATTTACATTTTATATAATTTAAACTCCTAAACCTTAAACATTTAAACATTTTAACCATCAAAATGTCCCTTTAAACACACTAGCAAAAATCAGTGCTTACACTTTTTATATTAGACATAAGTGTGGAATGTGAATCAAAGTGTCACTAATCATGAAACATGTTTCCTAGGAAACAACAAGTGTAACATAAGAAATAACAATTTAAATTAAACTAGTAGGATTTTTACCGCTGGACTGAGCCGGCCCAAGACTATGGGTCGGTATTTGACCATGATGGTCCAATCACTTACTAACGACGGATTTAACAAACTATGCCGTCCCCATTGTTTCTTGTGACCAGTTTTGCTTCAAACCGCGTATTATCCGTGATAAATGGTGTACTTCTCAACCAACCGATACATTATATGTTCGAGTTCTACAAGGTGTAAGCTATGATGATTTTGTTCTATAAAATTTAGATGTTAAATGTTACAAAAAAATATATATAGTTAGTTGACTTTGTGGTGTACAAAATCCTAAATTGGATTTTGGATGAAACATTAGAGCGAGTAGGTGATATACCCTAGGCCCAGACTGGACCGGTTTTGAAAAAGTTCAATAAAAAAACGAATTGGGTCGGTTTGTAGACGTAACACAAAATACAACCAGGGTTCATCCAAACCGATTTCAAAACCAAATTTATAATATGTATATCTAAACCGGTTTCAAACTCGCAAATCCATCTAAACCAGATTCTAGCAAGTATTTTCAATCTTTCAATATATCTGATTTTGTGTTTTTTTATGTTTTTATAAAACTTGGAAAATCAATAGATTTAATTAATGAGAAAAAAGAAATATATTTCTCTGTAGTTACAGAAAAAAAATCAATTAATGGCTCAAAATAGGAACTAAAGTTATTTGACTATCATTAAATTTTTTGTCATAAAAGATAATTCCAACACTGCCTTGCTAATTATGGATAATCCAAAGACCAACCTGCATATTATGTTTTTCCTATACATCTTGTTCGTAACTCTTTAGCTGGCTTAATATGAAACTAATATAAAAATATGTATTAACTTGTCATGTGATGTCAATATGAAATTACTATTTTTTAACTAACGGCCAATCAATTAATTAAAGATTTAGTCTCGCTCCTGAAAATAAAAATTGTTTTATAATTAAGAGGTTATAATTAAGAGGTTGTGGGTTTGAATACAATTAATATGCATATTGAAACTTGTTAGCTAACTTTTAGTTTTAATAAAAAAATAGAGTAAATTACGGCTATAGTCCCTGTGGTTTGCACGTTTTTCACCTATAGTCCCTAGGCTTCAATTTTTACGCATATAGTCCCCAAGGTTTGGGGGTCCGTTACACCGGTGGTCCCTGACCCTAATGACCGTTAAAAAAATCTGTTAAGTAGATGCAAATTGACATTTATACCCTTCTCTTTCAATAATAAATAAATAAACCCAAAAACTAAAAGATGGGCCCCACTGGTTATCATCATCCTCATTTACCTTCTTCCCCAATATCCGTCCGTCCACCGCCACCACCATTTCCGTCCACCGACACCACCCCGACTTCGAATCTTTTGCTCGTACAACAACGGTTTTCAGATATAGAGTCTTATAAAGTACAGGGCAAGGAAACAGACATCCTTTTTCTCCTTGTTTGCTGTTTCTAATCGAAACATTCACTGGTTTTCTCCATTTTAATTCTCCTCTGTTTCCGGCGATCTTGACTGTGGCCGCCGCCGTCGCCGCCACTACTTTTTGCTCCATCTCCGCCGCCGCTGCGACCTTCATCACCACCGCTCCGTGTTCTTGTTTTCTTCGATTTAAGGTATGATCTACAGTTGATTTTCGAATTCGAAACATTCACTGGTTTTCTCCATTTTAATTCTGCCTGAGAAATCGCCTTGTACTCTCCCTGACGGCTGCCAGAGATGAATGACGGAGAAAGCCGGAGTTCCGATCACCACGCCGATTAGGTAATCTCTGATGTATCCACAGGCGTAGATCTGGAACTCAACTGCAGATGTTTCCCAGTAGATGAAATTCGTGCACTTTCCCCTAATCTGTCATGGTGGCGCTGAACGGAGATGGTAGTGGTTGTGGACTGAAATGATGGTGGCGGTGACGGAGACGGTGCTGGAGGTGGACGGAGACGGTGCTGATTGGTTACAGCATAATGATGGTAAAGTTAATACACTCTATTATTAATAACAAAAATCAGATTGACGGAGACGGTGCTAGAGGTGGACGGAGACAGTGCTGATGGTCGTGAAGAAATGATGGTGAAGTTGTAGATAGGAAGATGAAGGTAAACTTGTAACTTTATATATTTTTTATTTTTTTCTATATTTAATAAGGGGTATAATCGTCATTTTAAAAAAGTTAACAGAATTTTTTAACTGTCGTTAGCCTCAGGGACCAAAGCCGTAACGAGCCGTAAAAGGTTAGGGACCAAAGCCGTAAAAACCGAAGCCTAGGGACCATAGGCGTAAAACGTGCAAACCACAGGGACGAAAGCCGTAATTTACTCTAAAAAATATTTAATAAATAGAGTAAATTACGGCTTTCGTCCCTGTGGTTTGCACGTTTTACGTCTATAGTCCTCAAACTTCACTTATTACGGCTTTAGTCCCGAAAGTTTAACGACTCGTTACGGCTTTGGTCCCTGGCGCTAACGGGCGTCTATTTTTGCCGTAATTTTTTTTAAAATGACATTTTTACCCCTTATTTAAATAAAATAAAAAAGAAAGAAGAAGGAAAAGACTATTTTGCCCCATCTTCTTCTTCTGTTCCCCCTATTTCTTCTTTATCCACAAGCACCACCATTTCTCTCCATCGCCATCTCCGTTCACCACCAGCACCACCAATCTCTCCACCACTATCTCCGTTCACCACCATCACAACTCACACCCAGCTTCTCAGCTCCTCTGCAAAAATTCCGGCAAGTCACTTGTAAAATTTCGGTAACTTAATGGAATTTCACTATTCGAAATCCAATTCTAAAGCTCGACAATCTACATGCTTCGCCAACGATTCACTTATATATTAACTTTAGTATATAATTATATGTATTTAAAACATATCTGGTCATCAAAGTTTGAGAAAATATTCAAGATCCGGTGTAAAATTTTCAAGATCCAAATCAAAATTGGTGTAGAGTAGGTGGAGATTTAATTTGTTGGATTGCTACCGAATTCATCATTCATCCCAGCTATTGGATTTCATCTTCCCTATTAAAGAAATGATAGTTATCATCCCTGATTTGATAACGACCCCAGTTCCGGAGGACTAGAGGAGACACCTCTTAGCGACAGTAGTGATGGCGTAGAACAGGCCGGAAAAAATGCGTTCAGTTTCTTAAGGTTTGGTGGAGCCGGGGAAGACGGAAACAGTGTGGTTCGGGAGGTGGTCGAAGGGGTGGGGCTGGCCGGAAATAGGGTCGTCGTCGGTGGGACAAATATGATGATGGCGGTCGACGGACATTGTTGCGGCAGACGAAAATGGTGATGGCGGTGGACGAAAATGGTGATGGCGGTGGACAAATATGATGATGGCGGTCAACGGACATTGTGGTCGCCGTTCGAAGGTCGTCGAAGAGTGCTCGGTCGCCGGCAGAAGATCGCACGGAGGGGTCGGTAGTGGCCGGCAATTGAAGAAGACGGGGAGAAGATTGATTGTTTATGTTTTTCTTTTTTTTAATTTATATTTATATTGGTTTTTTTTAAAGAGGGTATAAAGGTCTTTTCATACACATTTAACAGAATTTATTAACGCCCGTTAGCCCCAGGGACGACCGGTGTAACGGACCCCTAAACCTTGGGGACTATAGGCGTAAAAATTGAAGCCTAAGGACTATAGCCGTAAAACGTGCAAACCACAGGGACTATAGCCGTAATTTACTCTAATAAATATATATAAACGTAAAGATTTGACCGATTAAGTACTTAAACTGATGACCGATCAAGAACAAGAATTGTGATAAAAAAGTATTAAGTACTTAAATTGATGACCGATTAAGTACTTAAATTGATGACCGATCAAGAAAAAGAATTATGATAAAAAAAGTATTTAATCACCGGTGATGGTGATCCTCCCATAATGTATGTTAGGAAAAATATTTGAAAGTTGGGAATTCTAACTGATTAGAAAGTATTGGAAAAAAGTAAAATATTTGAAAGTTGGGAATTCTAACTGATTAGAAAGTATTGGAAAAAAGTAACCTCTGCTAAATAGGTCGGCCCAGAAACCCGTTTTTTATAATTTAATAATATGGTTAACACTTTGACAACTTGATTGTTAGTTTCTTACACATCAACTCGTTTAACACATTTAGATAAACAGTTTAGATGAGTTATGTTTAGGTTACACGATTTTATTTTTGTATGAGTTAGGCTTGAAATATTTGATAAAAAAAATATATAAATAGTGCCCGAGTGAACAATTCAACCTGTCAACCGGATAATTTGACCCCTAGTTTAACGCTAGTACTATACATGTCATCAATATATAGCAAGGTTGAGAACCATTATTCCCTGATGTACTATTGTCCTAAGTCAAAACCTACAAAATGATCAATATAATCTTGGGTTATTGGATTATAATAATCCTAACTATGACTTGTTGGCCACCATCACTTCTAATTAAAGAAATTCCAACTAACACTTCCAACTATCACTTTATTTTCATCATCACTCTTTTGGGGTCATTTTGGGGTTATTATAAATAACAAAAAGAGTGATGATGAAAAATAAAGTGATAGTTGGGAGTGTCAGTGGGCATTTCTTTAGTTGAGAGTGATGACGGCCAACAAGTCATAGTTGGGATTATTATAATCCAATAACCATATACTCTTTAATATAATTTTTAGGTTAAACATTTGAACACATATGATGGATATTAATTGACAAAATAATGGATGGTTTTAATTGGAATAATAGTGGCATATTCTATATCTTTTTCTAAAAGAAAGCTGAAAATTAACACATAACTAGTGACAAGAATCTAACTAATATATAATGTTAAAAAGAATGTTTTAGGAGAATCAACCTTACCTATAAAGTTAAATCAACATACAAGTGTTGCTAAGGTGTCATCTAATGATTAGTCTATTATTAAGCTCTATTAATGACTTCTAATACTCCAAATTTTGTCTTTTGAGAATAGTTATTTAATATTAATTACTCCACATGCCGTTTTGTCTCATTTAAATTTGGATTATATGTTAACACTTTGAGTTATTTCCACTTGATTTTTGTCACATTCATCGTGTGTACTAATGTTTAGACAAAATCTTAATAGTTTTAAATACATGCAAACCAAAGGTTACAACTCTAACTAAAGAAAACTAATTCGTATGAGAGATCCAATTTTTTTTATGATCAAGATAAAAAAGATAGCAGGTAAAATAAAAGTTAGAAAGTTGAACCTTGAAATGCAATACTATGCTAAAATTGAAATTAAAGTTATGCAAGTTATTAAAACATTAATCCATCGATGTGTGTAAATCTAAATAGTATGACACAGTACTGAAAAATAAATGCGAATTTGTAAACAGGATTGAATACTAGTTTTATTGAATCATAACAATATTACAATACCACAGAAAAGGGTAAAAGCAAAATAACGAAATAAATACGGAAAAACAGAAAAATAATAACAAATGATGAAGCCAGAGCTTGTGTTGAACACGATTTCCTTAAAACAGATTTCGGTCTGTTTCCCAGGATACGGTGGCTAAAGCAACGTATTGTCGGAGTTTTTACTTGCCTGAGATCGCAGAGAGAGTCGAGAAGAGGATAATGATTTTTCGGGGTGGTTTTCCTGTCTGCCATGGTCGGGTTTAAATAGCCACGAGATGGAGTGCTGTCCAAGACAGCAATCAACACTAAAAGCATATCAGTTTCCGAAATAACTGACTGCGCATATCGTTTCCAGAAACTGGGATGGAGTGCTCTCCAAGATTAAATCGTTTCAAAAAAATAGCTAGGGGGGGGGGGAGCAAAAACCCGGTCTGCGCGAACAGGCCGTTTTCGAGTCGCATTCGTGTCTGCAGGATGCGCGAGCACGCCTAGAATTTTTATCCGCATTTCTCATTTTTCTGCACCCACCCCCCCCCCCCCCTCGTGCACGCGCGCGTAGATGTTGGAGTATAAAGTAACAATACAAGTTGATAACCATCCAAGTTCCTTGGCTTATAAACCACATTTCACTTTGAGCCACTTCTCAATGTGGGACAAGTGTTTCTAGCTCTAATAGTATGGTTTGTAGACCACACTTTGAGCATCGATATCTCATTCACCTCTTAATAATTTTGGACGTTTAATATCTCGTTGGAAAGAACTTTTCCTAGGCTATTCAGCCATATCAAATAACCCATCTAATTATTATATCTTTATATAGATAATTAGGTCCAAAGTTAGGAAAGATTACATCTTTTTTTCTATATTTTTCCAACAATCCCCCACATGAATGGAGATCGATGGAGCAATGTACTCGATCATTCTGAAATCTCAATAGTTGAGTCTTGTGTAGGATAGGTATGTGTCCCCTTTGAACCTTCCCTTGTAAAATATACTTAGCCTCTTGGCTGTCAGTAGACGGCGATGTCTTTGAATGGAGCTGCTGTTTGTGTAGGCGACAATACACTTTACACATGACTCTTCCTGACAGTGTCAACTCTTCATAGTCGTGTCCTTTATGGTCCTGAACATTTGTCTGGTTCTGCAAGAGTCTTAAGAAATTAGCCCCCCATATTTCTCTTTAAAGCGACCCCATTTCTCTCTCACATAGATGATTCCTCGAATCATTAAAAGCTGTAAGCTTATCCTCACTATCACTGTTTAATAAAGGAACGGGTTTGGAAGTTTGGAAACTTCCTTTTAGTTTTGGGTGTAGTCATACCATGACTTCCCCACAGTGACCTCCACAATTCATACAAGTAGGTTTGTCTTATTGAACCTAGATCTTGGGATCTCCAGTCACATAGGTTAGGTATCCTTCATATGAATTCTACATTCACGGGCTTTAATCCCAGTCCTCTTTTCGACTTATGTACTACCTCTCTGCTTAAACCTTTAGTAAGCGGATCCGCTATATTATCAGCTGACCTTACATAGTTAATTGTGATAATCCCTGTTGAGAGCAGTTGTCGTATAGTGTTATGTCTACGTTGAATGTGTCGAGACTTCCCATTATACATTGCGCTATGAGCTCTACCAATTCCTGATTGGCTTTCACAATGTATACTAATGGCCGTTACCGGCTTGGGCCACCTGGTTATGTCCTCGGTAAATTGACGTAACCACTCAGCTTCTTCTCTACCTTTGTCCAAAGCAATAAACTCAGATTCCATCGTTGATATGGCTATAACCGTTTGCTTGGACGATTTCAATTCAAAGACACAGCTGCACCTCCTAGTGTAAACATGTATCCACTAGTTGCTCTTGAATCCTTTATATCAGAGATCCAGTTCGCATCGGTGTATCCTTCAATTACTGGTGGGTATCTTGAGTAATGTAGTCTGTATTCATGAGTGTACCTCAAATATCTTAGTAGTCTTGTTATACTTTTTCAATGTTCAACACTTGGATTACTAGTATATCTACTTAACTTGCTTATAGCATATGCTATATCAAGTCTTGTACAACTCATCAGATACATTAGACTACCAATGATTCTTGATTACTCTAATTGCGAAACTCCTTGACCCCTGTTTTTCGAGAGGTATTGACTCGTGTCAATAGAAGTTCTAGCTATACTTGAGTCATTCGGGTTAAACTTGTCAAGAATCTTTTCCACATAATGAGTTTGGTGAAGTATGAGACCCTCTTTGGCCCTAGTAATCTTTATCCCAAGAATCACATCCGCCAAACCCATGTCTTTCATGTCAAACCTTGCTTTCAACATATCCTTCGTGGATGTAATCATCTTATCATTACTACATATGATAAGCATATCATCAACGTAGAGACATAAGATGACATTTCCATTTGGTGCCTCTTTCATGTAGACACACTTGTCGCATTCATTGATCTTGAATCCCTATTCTTGCATAACAGAATCAAACTTTTGATGCAATTGTTTAGGGGATTGCTTCAATCCGTACAATGACTTCACAAGTTTGCACACTTTCTTTTCTTGCCGTTTCTCCACAAAACCCTCGGGTTGTTCCATGTAAATTTCCTCTTCTATATCTCTGTTTAGAAAGGCGGTCTTTACATCCATTTGGTGAACCTTCAAATTTCGGATGGCGGCTATTGCAAGTACCATTCTTATAGACGTTATTCGGGTCACTGTGAGTAAGTGTAAAAATAGTCCAGGCCTTCTTTTTGTCTATAACCCTTAATCATAAATCTTTCCTTGGACTTGTCAATGGTGCCATCCGTTTTCATCTTTTTCTTAAAGATCCATTTGTAACCTAGTGGTTTGCATCCCGGAGGAAGATCCACTAGTTCCCATGTATGGTTTTGTAAAATAGAATCTATTTCACTTTTAATGGCTTCTTTCCATTGAGGTCCTTCAAAAGAAGTAATCGCTTCTCTATATGTGTTTGGTTCACTATCTACCATATAAGAAACAAAATCAGGACCAAACGATTTTTCAACCCTAGCTCTATACTTCTTCTTGGTTCAATCTCTTCTTCTTCAGATTGTTCTTGTCTATCTTGACTTTCTGGTTCATCATCATGATCAGCCTCCCTTGGAAGATCATTGGAAGTTAGACAAGGAAACACATCCTCGAAGAACGAGGCATTACAAGATTCTATGAAAGTACCTTTGTGTATATCGGGAATTTTAAACTCGTGTACCACAAATTCATGGGCGCTACTATGATGTGCATATCCAATGAATATGCAATCTACTGTTTTTGGTCCTATCTTTACCACTTTAGGTGGTGGAACAACCACCTTGGCCAAACACCCCCACACTTTGAGGCATTTGTAAGAAGGTTTCCTGCCCCTAAATAATTCATAAGGGGTTTCGTCATTCTTTTTCTAGGGTATCCTATTCAAAAGGTAGTTAGCCGAGAGTATGGCATCCCCCCACATGTCCTGGCTCAACCCAGAGCTTAGCAACGTGACATTCGTCATTTCTTTCAAGGTTCGGATCTTTCTTTCGGCAATACCGTTTTGTTGAGTTGAGTAGGGAGCGGTGAATTCATGTCTAATTCCATGTTGCTCACAAAGGTTAGCAAATGGTGACACGTATTCACCTCCTCTATCGCTCTTCAACACCTTGATTTTCTTGTTAAGTTGGTTCTCAAGTTTGTTTTTATATAGTACAAATTTCTCAATTTCTTCGTCTTTACTTTTTAGTAAATACACATAGCAGAATTTTGTACTATCATCGATGAACGTGATGAAATATTTATTTCCACATTTGGTTGGGATTGATTTTAAATCACAAATATCCGTGTGAATCATATCAAGAGGTTCGGTGTTACGTTCAACCGAATTGAACGATGTTCTAATAAGTTTGGATTCAACACAAGTTTTACATTTATATTTAGAGTCAATAGGAAATGTTCGTATACTGTTTAGTTTAATTAAGCGTCTAATGGAGTCAAAATTGACATGGCCGAGCCGACCATGCCACATACACGAAATAGACTCAACGATATAAGTAGAGGTAGAAGTCTTATTCATCACATTGTCATCACCCATTACAGACACTTTAAACATACCATTTAGGACATAGCCCTTACCAACATAAACACCATTCTTGGTAACACACGACCTTGTCAGACTCAAACACTAATTTGAAACCTAATTTTTTGAACAATCAACCTGACACGAGATTCTTACGAATCTTTGGCACATACAGAACATTGTTCAAGGTTAGGTCATTCCCAGAAGTCATCTTAAGAATCACCTTTCCTTCCCCTTTGATATCAGCAGTGGTCGTATTTCCCATGTAGACCTTTTGACCTGCATCAACTTCATTCAGAGTGGTGAAGTAGCTCCTATAATAACACACATGGCGGGTAGCCCCAATATCAATCCACCAACCTTTGGGTTCATCCCCCACAAGGTTCACCTCCGATGGCATGGAGATAACATCAGTCACTATCATACCAACCTTCTCAAGCATGTTTGCTTCTTGACGTGGATTAGGACGTTTTGGCATCTTGCATTGAGCCAACCTATGACCTGGCTGGTCACAACTATAACACGTCCCTTGGAATTTGGTAATTCCACCTTTAGGGCCAAGATTCATTCTCGGTTTTCAACCTTTCTTGTTACCCACATAGGCTTTCCCTTTCCCCTTTTTGTCATAGTGACCCTTAGCCTTAAACTTGCCTTTAGAAGACTAATCAGTTTTAACCATGTTTGCTTTAGCCGATGCAGGGTTAAAGTTGTTCCTCTGGTTTGTCTTGTTGTCCTCTTCGATACGAAGACGGACGATAAGATCTTCAATAGTCATCTCCTTTCGCTTGTGCTTTAGATAGTTCTTGAAGTCTATCCAACCTAGGGGAAACTTTTTAATCATCGCAGCAACCTGAAAAGTCTCACTAAGAACCATTCCCCCGGCATGAATATCGTGCAACATCTCTTGAAGTTCTTGAATTTGTTAAATGATAGTCTTAGAGTCTACCATCTTGAAATCCAAGAACTTAGCAACCACCAACTTCTTGTTGGGTTACGACAGTGGCATTCGGGTCTCGGTAATAGCAATTTTTTTTTTTTTATTTAGAAATAATTATTTACAATAAATAATTATTAAACAATTACCGAGTAAATTAAATCAGATAATTAAATTAACTATTAATTTAATAGGCAGCGGAAACATATTAATTTACTAACGCGAAAACCAGGTAATTAGCGTAAACCAAAACAACAGGATTCGACAATCACCAAACGCGCAAACACCATAGACGCGTTTAAACAAACGCGAAATAATTACAAAATAAATAAGTACTTTAATCTAAACTAATTACGAGTTTAGATATACCTGAGCGGTGATTCAAACAGACGTTCGAGACACCGAAAGTCAACGGGTGACGCTAGGGTTTCACAGAATTGATTCGTCTGACGAATCTAACTTTCCTCGCGAACACGGATTTACTACGCGGTGAATCAAGCACCGAGAAAATCTCGTACGTCGGATTGGGCGCGAACTAGGGTTTGCGGACGACGAGCCGAACACACCAAGAGGTGGTTCACGGCTAGGGTTTGTCGGCGGTAAAACCGGCGACGGCGAGGAGGAGCGGCGGCCGGCTGGAAGGCGGCGGCGGCTTGGCGACGGTGCGGCGGCGACGGCAGCGGGGCACACGACGGCAGGGCGTGCGGCGGTGGCTGCAGGGCGGCGACGGCGGTGCGTGCGGCGGCGGCTGTGAGCGGCGGCAGCTGAGAGCGGCGGCGGCGTGGAGCGGCGGCGGCTTGGCAGGTGCACGGCGGAGTGGACGGGTGCGGCGGCTAGCGTGGCAGCGGGGTGCGGCGGTGGCTAGCGGGCGGCGGACGGTGGCTAGCGGCGGGTGAGGGGTTGGCCGAAAACAAGAGACACGGCGGCGGCGGCGGGGTTTCCGTCGTCGTCGTTAGCGTGAGAGAAGGGAGCGACGGCCAAAAACCCTTTTTTGGTGGATTAGGTTTTCGTCTCCCTAAACAGTTATATTTATAACTGATCATGTTTCCGTTTAACCCCTCGATTTAATTTAATTCCAATTAAACCATTTAATTTCCAAAGTTAACCTTTAACCCTTTTAAATGTTCGTTGCTAGCCGAATATTAGTCAAACTAATAATCCGTCAATCCACGTTCTATACGTTAATCTTATTTAACGTTTTCGTCGCTTAATTAATCTTAATGATTAATATTGATTCAAGTGATTAATTATGTATTAATTAAACTATTTAATAAACACATAATTTAATCTTTCTGCGAATTTGCCGGTTATCAAAGTAAGCGGTCTTAAATACCCGTTGCCTCCGGTGTAACTCTTACGGGTCTTAACCGGGTCGGGTACTTGATTTAGTCGGGTCAGGACACTTAAATCCAACAGTCTCCCACTTGGACTGATCGCGACTATTAATCAAGTTACAGTCAGAGGTGCTCTAGCTACACGTGATTGTCCCAACCAGTCATGACACTTCAAGTCTGAACAACCAAGGCATATCATTAAACTTGTGATATAGTTTAGACTTAAGGTATTTGTAAAGTCATCAGATCCTTTCTGTATGTGACATCAATCGAGACAGAGACATGGATCTTTGCATTCTCTTTGTGTTCGATCATTATATTTCTCGTTTTACTGTTCGAAGTGGTCCAATCAAACACACAGTAAGTTTGGGTAAGGCCTTACACTTAACACTTGGAACTAACGAGAGGGCCCATGATGTCAAACTGTTGCATTGAAAAATGCAAGAGTACAGAATCCCATGTTGACTACATACAGCTCCCACTAAGCTTCAGATCCATTCCCAAAAGTAACCGTTATGGCTGGCAGTTACGCGACAGCGTTAAGCTACAATCAAAGAATGTTCTTTGGCAAACGGGAGGTCGCTCATGTGTCTCAGGTCTAAGGATACCGTTGAGTATACCATTAATCAGATTTGTCTTATGCTAAGATCCATGAAGACATTCTGATACGAGTTACGTCCCGACGTCATTCTACAATGAAGCCTTGTGAGTCTGGAGGTCAACACCTTGAATCCAGAGTCAGAATAGTCTTGCTTCAGGCGTTGCTCCCGCAATGTCTGATCGACTACGGACTTTTAGAATATTGAACCAAATATTCATGGATAATAAAACGTATAAAATTCGAACGCGTTACGCAGAATTCAGACTCTCGTCTAACAACTTAGAGGAGGTCGAATGATATGGTGCAAACGATAGTGTTCGACATCCAACACTAAAATCGAATATCGAAGTGATGCAGAATTCGTGTACAGAGTAGTAGATCAATTTCGCAGATCTAGCCCGATCGCAGAAATTATGGGTTCGCTATCACGTGCTCGAATTTCGATTTAGAATTGCCAGTATCTGTTGTTTCTTGAGATTCAGCGTTTATCATGAACGGTGAATCTTCTTAAGTGAATCGAACTTGTGATAATGGAGCGCCCTTGGTAAGCACACGTATGACTGTGTTATCACGCGAGCATATTAACCGACTATTTATAGAGTCGAATTAATCCTTGAATGTTTTATAGCATTCTTAGTTCAGATTCAATTAAGTTGGCTATTAATGTTCAACGAATATATTTTGTACTCAGTTGGCGAACATATATAATCCTTCATCAGTGCTTAGCAGTGATGGTGTGATTTTCCATCTATGGTCATGGCGTAACTTCTTACGGCAACATGCTATGCAATATTCAAGTATTGGATTCATGTCTTCATCATATTCAGTATGATATGAACTGTTTCAAGAGATTGATCGTGTGTGGTTGCTCAGTCACGTCACGATCAATTCTTAACATTATCTTGAAACTTATAATTTTGAGGTGTCATTTAACGTATTATCTCAGAAATTTAAATGATCTTTAGATCGGCACTCGATCGTTATTCCAGTAAGGATCTATGGCGATGCTCCCACTTGCTTGAGGCAGATTGACATTCCTATCTTCATCTTTCTTTCAAACCGTGTGGACACTGATTTTGCGCAGAAATGCGATAATCAATTTCCGTTTTCAAGAACGAAAAAGCTCGAATTCGTAGTTTGCGGTACGGAATTCGAATGCTTAATATCCATATGTTATGACTTATTCATAAGTTCAAAAACGATTGTCAAAGTCTTTTCAGAGTTTGATAGCATGAAGATGCGTTCGTCTTTGATTGTTTGAAAGTTTCTCGTGATGATCGAGATGATGATTTGTTCTATCGGACTCAGGAGTCCGACACTAGAGGATGTTTCCTTATTCAGGTAAGGTTAAAAACATGCCAACTCTAATTGGAATGTCAATATGATCCGCTGCACAACAATCCATTGTTGGCGAATCATTGTTTATCTGGCTCGTCCCGTTTAGTTGCGAGAATTGCTTTACATAGTCCAGCGACATGTTTGAGTCGCTTTGCTTCAGATATTTAGAGATCTAGCTTTGGACATGTAATTTCTAAATTCCATTTTCGCAAGATTCCGGTCTTGGGATTGGAAGTTAGTTATGCAAGTGTTGTGTGAAGGGGTGTCATGGTTATATGAAGTCAAGGGATTTGTTGTGGCAAGTTATTAGTCTTGTGTGTTACCAGTTTCATAATGAAATGTTGAATCGACGTATAGAACACTTAGTGTTTGTCGAATTAAAACACACGTGAGTACAACTATTGTAGTCTAAGACTTCCAAGATGTGTCTAGGCATATACATTTAATGGTAATGTGCACCACAATTGGTGTGACCATACTACAATGTTGTAATCATCAGGTGATTACCATTGCAGTTGTTTAGCTGGTGATTCGAACTTATATGTGCAAACGTCTACATGAAGTAGAGGATTGATATGCTCATACGATTGTAGATCGAAGCTGCGATCTTCAATCGGTTCGACTTGATTTGATATTATCGACGCTGGATGGTTTTAAAATCACAGGACTTTATGAACCATAATTGCGTCGTGCGTTGTCACGTAACTATTACGATATACGCTTATGACATTAGAGCTTAAATGGGATGTGATAACCAAAAGTTGTCATGTCGCATTTGAGCTAGTCTTAATCAAATCAAGTGCACCAGGTTGGAAGATATGTTGTTATGGGATTTTGAATTTAATCTAACAAAAGGTTGAATCAAATTCAAAGTAGATTAAAACCAAATATGAATGTTTCGAAAAACAACCATTGTCAAAACATGTCATAATCAAAATCCAGAGAAAGCAAATTGTTCATCCTGGAAAACAGCCAGGGGAAAACCAAAACAAGACCAGTTGTTTTAAAACACCAAGAGTTGTTTTTATATCAAAACTCAGGACGCGAACTTTATTAGGGTGCGACAATCGCAGGGTAGTTCAGCGTCGTCTTGGCTTGCTTCCTTTCAGCTTCATGCACCTACAAAATGTAAAGTATGTCAAACATATATTTTGTAGGAATAAGTGAAGCATCATACAACATAACTTATGTGTATACCTGAGGAATTACCCGGTTGGGCTTTTCCGTTTTTCACCTTCGCAAGGTATTCTGGGCAGTTTCTTCTCCAGTGCCCCATCTTGTGGCATTCAAAGCACTCGCGCTGTTCAGGCGGTGGTGCTCTGGATGCCTTCGGCTTGCTTTTCTGGGAGCTTCCAGACGCTCTGGTTACAGCTGCCTTGCCCTTCTTCTTGTTCCCACGTCTGCCCTTCTCTACCTCAGGCTTCTTGACGCCTCCTGATCGGATCGCGAGTACATCGGGTGCCTTACCGTTAACAAAATTAACTTCAGCGGTTTTAAGCATACCGTGAAGTTCAGTCACTGACTTTACCATGCTATGCATGTTAAAGTTCACCCGGAAAGGAGTGAAGGCACTGGACAGTGAGTGAAGAATTAGGTCAGTCGCCATTTCGGCGGGAATGACGTAATTCAGCTTTGCTAAACGGTCGATGTAACTCTTCATCTTCAGGACATGAGGGCTGACAGGACTGCCCTCGGCCATGCGACAACTAATAAGTGTCACAACGGTGTCATAGCGTTCCTGTCGGGCCTGAGTTTCAAACATGCCCCTCAGATCACCGATCATCTGAAAGGCCGTCCTGTCAACCATGTTTTTCTGAATCTCAGATTCCATGGTGGCTAACATAAGACATGCGACATTTTTGGCATTTGTACGCAATGTGTTATGGGCGTTTCGCGCCGCTTGCGTGTCAGCTTCAGGTTCCTCAGGAACCTCAGCATCTAACACGGTTTCCATGTTAGCCATTTTCAGGACGATTCTCAGATTCCTTTCCCAATCAAGGAAGTTGGCGCCATTTAGTTTCTCCTTCTCAAGGAGAGACTTGAGATGGAAAATCTCTTGGTTTGTGCGGTTAGCCATCTGAAACAACAGGCAAATGTTTTAGTGTTTCGATGTTTGATTCGTATTCAAGGATGGCAAGCTAATCTTGAATAGGAATTGGGAATTCAATTAGTTAGACAATTTCTCCAGACAGCGTAAAGTGCTTTCAAAACTTCTATGTAATTGAATGGACAACGATTGTCTCTTGTGAGTCTACTATCACACTTCCCGTTATGGGGCTTTCGTGAGCGGATCAACGAAATACGTTTAGCCCCATCCATGCCCACTTTGTCTACAAGCCGACCAGGGGTACGGTGTTGAAATACTCCAATACCAAAGGTGCGTGTAAAGAAAATAGTAGTTGTCCTAAGTGGTCAATGTGTGCGTACGGTGTTGAAATACTCCAATACGCTCACCTTGGAAGATACCCTAAACACCACGTGCGGTGTTGAAATACTCCAACACGGATGCATCGGTCAATATGTTCCAAGTTAGACTTGACATAGGATGGCATAGACTACCGGTTTTAGGCTTACCAGATAGGATTATTAGGTCAAATTTTAATATTAAATGTGACGATAAATTTATCAAATCCTATCTCACTCGGGACGATCAATTAAATAACCTAAGTATTAATGATCTACGTGTCGCGAGTCGATAACCAATTTCTTTTGAAGTTCGATTACATTATCGAAAAATCCGAATTTAATGTCGAATTAAATTGGTTATTTAAATTTTGAGAAGTCGTAACAAAATTAGGACTTTCATTTAATCGATTGAAAAATTAGTTTCACTTTGGATAAAACTAAGTTTGGGTTTTGAGTTGGCGTGTTAATCCAATTAAGACAAGCAACCAAAAACAAGCAAACACACATGTGCATATTCGGCCATGCAGGGCTTTCGATATTGTCAGAGCCTATGACAATATCAAATAGGGCAAGGGACATAAAAGTAAATCAACCACGAGAATAGAAAAACTCCCTGATTGACTTAGTTGCTCCCACTGGCTTCAACAAGCTCCTGCGTGTCATTGGGAACCGTCGGTCTTGTTTTGACTTCTAGCCATTTTCGAAAATCCCATAAAGCGATGATCTCAAAACGGGTCTTTGAATCAAGCTCGTCTCGTTCGTACAGGCGAAGGAGAGCAATAACAATTAAAATAAAACTATTCTATTTTAAATAATTACAACTTTGAACCCAGCAAAATTGGGCCAATCCAAAACAAAACATATGGGCCTAATGGGCCAAACCATAACGAAACCATGACAAAATAACATAGGATGGGGCCGAATATGCACGAAAGATAATTCAATCAATTGTGTTGAATCGGATTATGTTTAGTGGATCCAAATCGACTAAACATATTTAAAAGGCGATTCATTTAATTTCGCGACTTTCGGGTTCAGAACCCCAGTTCGCGAATGTGTGTGCCGGTTTAAAACAGACCGGCCTGGGTTTGCGTGTGGTGATCAAGGCTCTGATACCACTGTTGGGTTACGACAGTGGCATTCGGGTCTCGGTAATAGCAATTTTTTTTTTTTTTATTTAGAAATAATTATTTACAATAAATAATTATTAAACAATTACCGAGTAAATTAAATCAGATAATTAAATTAACTATTAATTTAATAGGCAGCGGAAACATATTAATTTACTAACGCGAAAACCAGGTAATTAGCGTAAACCAAAACAACAGGATTCGACAATCACCAAACGCGCAAACACCATAGACGCGTTTAAACAAACGCGAAATAATTACAAAATAAATAAGTACTTTAATCTAAACTAATTACGAGTTTAGATATACCTGAGCGGTGATTCAAACAGACGTTCGAGACACCGAAAGTCAACGGGTGACGCTAGGGTTTCACAGAATTGATTCGTCTGACGAATCTAACTTTCCTCGCGAACACGGATTTACTACGCGGTGAATCAAGCACCGAGAAAATCTCGTACGTCGGATTGGGCGCGAACTAGGGTTTGCGGACGACGAGCCGAACACACCAAGAGGTGGTTCACGGCTAGGGTTTGTCGGCGGTAAAACCGGCGACGGCGAGGAGGAGCGGCGGCCGGCTGGAAGGCGGCGGCGGCTTGGCGACGGTGCGGCGGCGACGGCAGCGGGGCACACGACGGCAGGGCGTGCGGCGGTGGCTGCAGGGCGGCGACGGCGGTGCGTGCGGCGGCGGCTGTGAGCGGCGGCAGCTGAGAGCGGCGGCGGCGTGGAGCGGCGGCGGCTTGGCAGGTGCACGGCGGAGTGGACGGGTGCGGCGGCTAGCGTGGCAGCGGGGTGCGGCGGTGGCTAGCGGGCGGCGGACGGTGGCTAGCGGCGGGTGAGGGGTTGGCCGAAAACAAGAGACACGGCGGCGGCGGCGGGGTTTCCGTCGTCGTCGTTAGCGTGAGAGAAGGGAGCGACGGCCAAAAACCCTTTTTTGGTGGATTAGGTTTTCGTCTCCCTAAACAGTTATATTTATAACTGATCATGTTTCCGTTTAACCCCTCGATTTAATTTAATTCCAATTAAACCATTTAATTTCCAAAGTTAACCTTTAACCCTTTTAAATGTTCGTTGCTAGCCGAATATTAGTCAAACTAATAATCCGTCAATCCACGTTCTATACGTTAATCTTATTTAACGTTTTCGTCGCTTAATTAATCTTAATGATTAATATTGATTCAAGTGATTAATTATGTATTAATTAAACTATTTAATAAACACATAATTTAATCTTTCTGCGAATTTGCCGGTTATCAAAGTAAGCGGTCTTAAATACCCGTTGCCTCCGGTGTAACTCTTACGGGTCTTAACCGGGTCGGGTACTTGATTTAGTCGGGTCAGGACACTTAAATCCAACACTTCTTAGTACCTGCATCCTCAGTTTTATACTTCCGCTCCAATGACTCCCAAAGTTCTTTGGCAGTCTTGGTCTTGGAATACACATTGTGGAGGAAGTCGACCAGGCTGTTAAGAACATAGTTCTTACACAAAAAATTTGAATGTTCCCATGTTTGTACTACGCTCAGACTTTGGGCATCAGCATCCCCTTCAATCTTTGGGGCACTCTCAGACAAGAACCTCGCAAAGTTAAGAGTAGTCTATTAAAACAACATCTTTTGCTGCCATCTCTTAAACTTCAAACCATTGATCTTTTCCGATTTTTCAGCATGATTCGCCACAACATTGGGTAACAACGCAATCACCGGAGTGGTCACCACATAAACGGTAGGATCAGTACTAACCATCGGGGTAGTGGTTTGAGTAGTCATCCTGAGATCGCACAAACGAAGATACAAATTAGATTGAGACATAGAATTAAAAATCTAATGTAATATTGTTCGTGACACTATTAAGTGTTCGTAACAAAAGCAGAAGATTGTAACAATCAGTTTACAAATTCGAACAACAAAGGTGTTTGAATCTGTTTTAAGACTGTATGACACGGTACTGAAAAATAAATGCGAATTTGTAAACAGAAATGATAACAATACTAGTTTTATTGAATCAAAACAATATTACAATATTACACAAAGGGGTAGAAGTAGAATAACAAAATAAATACAGAAAAAGAGAAAACAATTAACAAATGAGGAAGCCAGAGCTCGTGTTGAACACGATTTGCTTTAAACAGATTTCGGTCTATTTCACAGGATACGGTGGCTAAAGCAACGTACTGTCCAAGCATCGTTTCCAGAAACTGGGATGGAGTGATCTCCAAAATCAAATCATTTCCAAAAATGGCTAGCGGGGGGAGCAAAAACCCGGACTGCGCAAACCCGAACGTTTTCGATTCGCATTCGTGTCCGTAGGATACGCGCTAGGATTTTTATCCGAATTTTGGAATCCCCCCCTGCACGTGTAGATGTGGAGTATAAAGTAACAATACAAGTTGTAACCATCCAAGTTCCTTGGCTTATAAACCACTTTTTACTTTGAGCCACTTCCCAATGTGGGACAAGTGTTTTTAGCTCAAATAGCATAGTTTGTAGACCACACTTTGAGCATCGATATCTTATTCACCTCTTAATCACTTTGGACGTTTAATATCTCGTTGGAAAGCCTTTGTCCTACGCTAGGCTATTCAACTATATCAAATAACCCATCTAATTATTATATCTACATATAGATAATTAGGTCCAAAGTTAGAAAAAATTACATATTTTTTCTATATTTTTCCAACATAAACGTGGTATAAAATTTTTAAAATTAATTGGCGATGATGTAGAGCTCGTGTTCTTTCTGATCACCATGACTCGAGATAATTTAACATTTTAAACAGTAAAAGATGATTCAAATTACTAAAACCCTTGATAACTCGGCGAAAATGAAGAGATATAAATCACCACAACCGAAGATCATTTGTCTATAGGTTCAACACTGTGGAATTGCGTGGATATAGAACAAACATTTTTTGAAACCAACAATGATGCTTGAATTTGTTCACTTTAAATCAACAGATCTCTTTTGTAGATATTTTGGGCTTAAAATTTTGGATGGGCTATAATGATAGATCTACCTTAGGGTTGAGGTCCATGAAAACAAGCATGCTAACAGTCATTAAAGTCTGTTTAAGTAATAACCAATTGGGCTGGTACTGGTGCTATCAACCTTATATATTAATAGAGGTGCGAATCGATAACAGGTTACTACTTTCTAACCGGTAACTAACCGATTTCTCTAACCGATTAGGTCCTAACCATAACTAATCAATCATAACCGTCGGTTACTAACTGATACTAACGGTTGGTTATCCATATTTGAGTACTAAGCGGTTATTTTAAAACCGGTTAGAATAACCAGTTATAATAACCGATTAGTAAAACTAGCCGTTAATATATCTGCTAGTTACCGTTAGGATCAACAAACCAACCGTTTTATGACCGTTTGAAGCCGAATTATACCCCATTTGACCCTAGATAGTTGTTTATATATAAGTATTGAGTACGGAAGTTTGATTACCCTGCTACTCTAGCTTTCACAAACAATTAAAAAACCTCAAAAAACGCAAAAATATATTCACTTCTTTTACCCAAATGGCAAGTTCTAGTGCTCGAACCTATACGTTTAGACGAGCTTCGACGTACAATGTTTCGTTGTTTACTATTTCGTTTTAAAAACATCAATATTTGTAATACTTTATCTAGAGCCACTTTGTGTTTGTAACGTTTTAAGTTTTTAAATCAACGAAAAGTATGTTTATTAGTTTATATAATCAATTTAATGATACTTTTTTTTAGTAGTGCTAACTGGTTATTCCCAGTAACCGGTTAGGTTACTAACCATAATCGGTTAGATCAGTTAGAGGTTTTGAGTTCAATAACTAGTTAGTAACCTAACCGGTTAGGCCAATAACCGCTAGGTTACTAACCACTTACTAAAAATAACCAAAATTTACACCTCTACTTATATATAACTACACTAGGTTAGTAACCCGTAACTATACGGGTTGACTTTTGATTCATAAAGTGAGATAAATTAAAGAAAAAAATTATGAGAGATTTGAAATTTAAGTTTAGAAATTTTAAAAGATTGGAAGTTTCATTACATTAATTAGAAACTTAAATTTTATTAAATGAAAGATTTAATTTTATATTTGGAAAGTTGAAATAATATATTAAATTTTTAATTTTAAAATTTATATATTGATTTAATCTAGTGTTGACATGTGGACATGATGATGTGGAGGCTCTAGAAAAGAGCCATGTGACAACCATTTTATTGCTTTATTAGGATTAAAGATAATTGAATTAGTAATGATCCCCATATATATTTCTAATTTCTAACCACCTAAGTTACATGTCTAACTTTTTTTTAACTTTATAAAACCACAAGTCATAGCCTCATTTAATCTATTATTAATTCCGCTTCACGGTATAAAGCAAAATTCAAACTCTCAACCTTTAGAGAAAACATCATTTGCATATTAATATACCATTAGACAAAAATGTCCTGTGATACATGTCTAGCTTCTTAAACCCATTCTATATATAAGGTTAAAGAAAGTGGCTTTAGATATTGTGACTATTTTTATTGTTATATCTAATACTAGGTTAGTAACCCGTGTACTACACGGGCTGAATATAGATTTATAATATTAGATAAATACAAAGAAAAAGATAATAATTAAGAAATTTGAAAATTATGATTGATATAAAATTCTTATAATATATAACATAATAATTTAATACATTTAAGAAACTTATTATTTTGACAAGTTATTGATTACTTTTCATAAAAAACTAAAATTAAATTTAGTTTTGACAAAATTGGTAATTAATCTTAATTGATGATTTACTAAATTGGTGATTTAATGTGAGCTTGACATGTGACGTTGGTGATGTGGACCCTTTATAAATGAGACATGTGGTAAAATTTTATTGCTTTATTAGGATTAAGATGTTAGGAGGCATTTCGCCACAATGGTATAAGTACTGTTTAGTAAAAGCTTTACCCGGGTAATGGCCAGGTTCGAGCCCCTAGCAATGCATTTATTTTTCCTGTTTTCATAATTTTATTTACATATTATCCTATATAAACAAAAGACAACTTTTGTTACAACTCATAGTGCATAACTTACAACCTTAATGCACAGTTTACAAGTGAGCAAGCACCTGTTACAAGTTTGCGATGCGTGTGGACTTTTGATATCTTATCCACTAGAATGTGTGGCTGTGGGGCTGTGGTTCTTCACCAAAAACACAATCAATCTCTTTCTCTCTCTCAGCTCCACGATCTTTTTCTTTTCTCTCTCTAAAATTTCGATCACCGGCCACTCTCTCGCAGATCCACCGGGCGCCTCTTTTTACACACGAGCTCTCTCTCTGTTCTATCGGCGTCCTCACCGTTCTCTCCTTTCGTGTCTCTCTCTACCGTCGACTGTGTATGTGATAAACCCTGATCGTCGATTTTAAGCCTCAAGGTTGTATCCATGGAACCTCTACTACGACCAATTCGACATTTGTTTAGTCTCAGTTCGTTTTTCTATGTGTTGAAGCCAGATCCCTAATTATTTGATCATTATTATCACTTCTTATTGCAGCGATTGTGTAGAGGTTCATCTTTAGGGTTATATGATATTCTCATGATTCTTGCCCTCCTCTTAGAAGAGATAGAGATGAACTACGAAAATGATGGATTAGTAAGGTACGTATAATTATATCTCATCCATCCATTGATTTCCTGTTTCCATATATCTAATTTTTGTAATTAATTTCTGGATTGATCTTCGTATTCGTCTTTCTAGAACATGAATTTTACAGCGCTGAAGGACTTAAAGCTATTAAGGTGAACTATGGCAGCATGTCATATAAGGTTGTAAGCATTCCTTCCCATTAGCCTATAAAATCTGTAGCAAACGATGGGTTTTTATTAAGCTAAGATTAGGTGGTCCAAGTATATTCAGTTTCAATTTTTAATGTATAAGGTCTTGCTTTTATAAAGTATTCAGTGATCTTTTTATGCTTGATGAGAATGTGTTCTTTATGTTGATGATATTGAAATGGCGATGATGATCCAACTGATGATGATCTAACTAATCTGAACTTAGGTTATTTTACATAACCTTCTTCTTATCTTTTGTGTTTTTTCACTTCTCTTTTTAGCTTTAGTAACTGATTCATAACATTGTGTAGATTGCTTGGGATCGGTAAGGTGAGGTGATTGTTTCATTTGTTAAAACATGGCATATAGGTTGTGACATATTGCCAATATTGTTCCAGATCCGGAGAGGAATCGCGGCGATGGAAATTCCACAACAAGGTAAAACAAATGTCGATTCCGTTGTCTTGATTTAAGGACACTAATTTTCTTCCGTCTTCATATTTCTTTGTGTTTATGTTAACATTGAAGGAAACATGAAGCTTTGGTGGTGCTTGCTTTGTTTGTTGTGTGTTATGTATTGGGGTTTTTGGTGTTTGTGTTACCTTCATGTCTGTTTATGGTTAGTCGTTTTTCTTTTGTAATTGGTTGTTGTTGTTGGAAATGGGTTCTTGCATGCCAGATGTTTGTGTAAATGCTTCTTGCTTTTGCACTTTTTTGATTTCCTTATTTTATTTTTCCTGCAGGCTTGGGAGTTGGTTTACATCACTTTGTGGGCTGTGATTTAAGGTTAGCATTTTCTGTTAGACACTTGCTATTTAACCCCCTGATGTCAGTTGAGAAACCAACGATTAGATCTTCAAAACATCAAAAATAAGTTAAACATATATGATGTTTAAGAACCTATGATTCATGTCTTATGTTTAGGTTAGCTTTAGGATAAACAGTTTTTGTAAGGTTAAAATGTTTTAAGTGGAGGATTATTGTTAGTTATGTTATTTTGTTTTTGTTGTTAAATTAGAAACGGAGTTTTGATTAAGGTGTTTTGCTAATTTACTCTACCTTCGATATTATGAATGCCTATTACTATGATAGAAGTGTTAATACAGGTTATATAAACCAATATCCTGATTTATATTATTTAGGTTGTTTGTTAACACTTTTAAAATAATGCATGTTATGTTGGATGTGTGAATGACCCCAAGAATATGAAAAATAGGTCTCTTTTAATGTTTCGTATTGCTACATACCGTTTGAAGTTGTTTCACCTCTTGAGTTTATTTTTGTTTGCCAGTTTTTGGAAACTGCAGCTCCGTGAAAGACCTCTGTAAGTGTTTGCTTTCTTTTTATATATATGCTTGCCTTCAGTGCTCTCTTATTACTATGATAGAAGTGCCAATGCAGGTTATATAAACCGATGCTAATTTATATTATATAGGTTGTTTCAAGCTTTTAAAATAATGCCTTTTATGTTGGCTGT
>JBCNJP010000100.1:22317-52014 GCA_039602395.1 Deinandra increscens subsp. villosa | reverse complement strand
ATCAAAACATGTCTTTAGCTAATCTAAGGCCCATCGCTTCTCTGTGACGATCATGAGTCTCGTGAGTCATGGGTTTGTAAATGGATCAACTATGTTTTGATCCGTGTTTACTTTGCATATCTTAATTTAATTTCTTTCAACTACTTCTCTTTTGTAGTGAAATTTCCTTAGAATGTGCTTGGCCTTCTTATGAGACCTTGGCTCTTTGGCTTGATGTAACATCCCAAATTTTTAATGACTTAAATCCCGTTAGCGTCTAGTTAAATAAAATTTCCTTGCCATGTTTACCCCTAAAGCAGTAAAAATTATTCCTATGGGAAATATGGGGTTAAATGTGTAAAAAATGATATTGTGGTTAATTTAAAACAAAAGGGTAAAAGTCTAGGGGCCAGAATTGCATTTGCTAAAACTTGGTTAGTCAAAATAGAGAAGGAAAGGAGGGGAGGTCGAAGTAACGACCTGGTGAACGACCTCCACCCTCTCCCCACTCTCTTCATCCAAAATTCTGCTCAATTGAGGCCCCTAGCTGCGAATTTAAGCCCTTAAACTTGGAATTTATGGTGCTTAAACATCAACAATCATCATTTGGATGTCAAGTAAGTAAATCCCTAAACCCTTGCATGTGTAGGCCACGAAATTTAAGGCTTCAAATATGAAATTGGTTGATGTTTAGATGATCCAATAATGTTAGGAGCATCATGTGTTGCTTAAATTTCTAGTTTGCTTAGCAATTGGTGAAGTAGTCACCAATTTCCATTACTTGAACCCCATGTTAGATGACTACTTAAGAGAGTCATGAAATTGGTTCTAATAATGAATTTCTTACTTGTATATGATGTTATATGATGAAATAATGATGGGTTGGTGATGGATTTCACCAACACTATGCTAAATGGTTAATTGGAGATTTAAGGGATGGGGTTATGTGTGTGCATATATGTATGCCCACAAGGTGTTCGATGTAATGCCAATATGAACTCTTATGCTTGAATTCATGACTAAATGTAGGAATGTTACACTACTAAGGATCATGAAACAAGAATGAGCATAATATGTGAAATCCATGCTTATAAAATGTGTTAAATGGACTTGTATGCAACCATAAAAATGATAAATATCTTGTTGTGGGGCTGTTTTGTAAGGGTTGTATAAGATCACTCGTATATCCGTTTAGGATTTATTATATACGGTCGAAAAGCTTGTTGTGAATACTATGTTTCTTGTTTGAACACTAGAAGCTGAATCTGATGTATAATGGGTCAAAATGACCCGTTAATATGGTCACTCAATTTTCCAGCATGCTGTTTGGTTAAAATTAAGCTGCTGTCCTATTTTTAGAAAAATCGTATAAAATCACAGAAAAATTGTTAGAAGGTGTGCCATATACGCCTGGAAAGGTCTTTCAGTGTACTACCTTTCATCTTTGATCATGGAATGCTAGAAAAATTCGTAGATGGGTCAAAAATGACCATTACAGCAGCATAGCTGAAAGAGTATACACAAAAATATTAACTTCTAAAATCAGTTAAGATTGAAGTTGTGATTATACTTGCTCTATACATGTATGAAAGTTGAATATACATATTATATGACCTATATGATATGTGATTAGTGCAATTATATGTGTTCGTATGTAAATTGTGGTTGGACTTTATAAGTCAAAGTGATGGTTTCGATTAGAACATAAAAATTATGATGAATATGCAAAATGGAAATGGTTAGTATCTAAATGACTAAAATAGTCATGAAAGGGAATACTAATGAGTTAAATGTTGACTATTGAAAAAGCTAGGTTTGAGCTTGGAATCATATGCGTCAACCGGATGAAGTGGTAAAGGACTTTGGGACGAATCGAGGTAAGTATTACTTACACCATAAAAGGTAACATCTATGCTATGTTACACATTTGTTTATGACTCATAATTGCATTAAAGATATTTAATGCATGATTTTTATGAAATGCGTATAATTACAAAGTAACATACTTAGAGATAAGCTCTAAGTAGGAAAAGAGTCAAAGAACAATGCTTAACCAAATGGTTCATAGGAACCATGGTTACACAAATACATGATATTAGCGGTAAATGAATCGTAGAATTCATGCTAACGGGCCAAATGATTCTAAAGGAATCTTGAATATATGATATTAGCGGTGAATGAATCATAGAACTCATGCTAATGGGTTAAATGGGTCAAATGATTCTAAAGGATTCATAGTATTAAGTCAAAGTATAATACTTACTAATTGGTTCATAGGAACCATAACCTTATGCTAATGTGTAAATTATTAATAATGGTTGTAGGAACCAACTTTATGTGTAACATTATTTATGTTACATGAATTAGATAAATATATGTGTATTGGCAATTTAGAAGAATAAACTATAAAGTGCATAATGGGTGAAGAATGGTTCTAGGAACCATGAAGCCCAAGCCAAGAGGTTCTCCAATGATAAACTTGACCACAGGAAAGATTTGGACGAATCAAATAATGAATGGATGTCTCAATGGCTAAATGGGCTTGAAGAGTCTATGCCGAGAACGAAAGAATGGGAATCATAAATGGTTATAGAACCATAGATTCCAAGGTTTAAATGTGGTCAAGTGAGGCATTGGAGTAAACCAGAGGCAAGGACCCGCCTTAACGGGTCAGATGGGTACAATAACCCAAAAGTGGTTGAATGAATAGATACCAACTCCCTAAAGGCTATTTGATGCATAAATAGGCTGTCACATGAGTTTAGGATCATAATCCTCAAAAAACTGTGTTATTTCCAATAAGTAACAAGCACACGAAGTGCATAGAACCCATAAAGGTTTAAATGACATAATTAGCTTATGGAATTGATTTGTTATACATGTTTGCCTATGGATTACGGAAAAATTAGCTTGCAATAAGGACAGGTCATTGGCAATAAAGCTATGGGTGTTCTAATGGGTCAAACGGGTTTGTTGAACCCGCATATGCAAAGTTTGAATTCGCCTTGAATAAGGTATGTTGATGTGTATGAAAACATGTTTTAGAAGTGTTTTGTGAGTGTTAAAACACTTGAAAAATGATGGAAACCCGGTTGGTGAAATCTGGTAGAAAACAGGGGAAAGAAGGCCAAAATTTGGCTAAGTATGGAACTGGCCGAAAATAGCCAATATTCTGTCAAAAATGGTCCAGGGCGTACCGCCCAGAAATTATTCATTCTGGGCGTACCGCCCCAGAGTGAAAAACCAAATTTTATTGTTTTTCTTCATTATTTGATATTGTAATAAATTGTTATGCAATAGAAGCTCACTATTGAAAGTGAGTATGTTGCAGGTAAAGGGAAAGCCTAGTGGGATGCTCATCAAAGACTACGAAGAACCGATCACATCGAGAACGAACGACCCGTCTTGTATTATGGTGAGAAGAACTTATATATAAGTCGAAGATCACATTTGGATGTCAAACCAATTATAAGTAAATTTTGTAAATGTAAACCACTATGGTGGCATCTTATGATTACAAATCATATGTTTTTGTAAAGAAATTTTCTGGGACCAAAATTTTTAACGTTATAATGTGTAGGTTTGGCATCAAATTGTATACGGGTGTTACAATTTGGTATCAGAGCCATGGTTTGAGAGAATTAAGTACTCGGGGAGTACTTAAACTCAAACCTTGAGCTCAAGGGATCGGGGAAAAGTGATCGGTTCAAGCTTGATGAAGCGTCCGGGCAAGGTACATAACCTTTAACTAATGATTGAAACTGTAATTAAACTGAATGAATGTTCCTTTATGCCTATAAGGCAGAGTATTTGCTATCACTCGGGAAACGCATGGGGAGGTATAATCATACCTGAACCAAGGAATGCGTGAGTGAAGTGTCCCAGGTAGAAACGGGGTAATGCTGCGGCTAAGAACCTCGTATAAACCTGGGGGAGTATTGGCTATGACCAATATGTTATATGTGTGGGAAGTGTCCCAGGTAGAAGCGGGGTAATGCTGCGGCTAAAAACCTCTTATAAACCTGGGGGAATATTGGCTATGACCAATATGATAAATTAAACCTTGCTGCGGTAAGGTAAATAAAAGCTGTTGAGCTAATGAAAATTTCAATTCTGTAGATCAATGACGGCCCATGATGGCGGTGATCTTACAGGGAAACAAAGAAAGGAGGCTTTAAGAGCCCGAGTATCGATGAGGCAGGTAGAAACGGGGTAAAGCCTAGGCGAGAAACCTCGTATAAACCTGTGAAATTTTTTTGGCCATGACCAATAAAAACTAGAAAACCTTGCCATAGGCAAAGGAATTTGAAATTGATAAGTACTTTTGAATCCTACTATATTAGGATCATGTTTTTGTCTTGTAAGAACCATGTAATTGCTAAGCATGATACAACGGGTGAGAAAAGGTTCTAGGGAGCCACCACCATGTATCATGTGGTATTTGATCATAAATGGTTCATCGGAACCATAGGTCATAAATGAGATGAAAATTTCTCAAGGTAAGGAAAACCCTAGAAGTGGTTAAACGTGACATTGATTTTGCAGGAAAATTGTACCCAAGCAAGTGGATGAATGATGACACATACGACTCGAAAATGCATTGGGCTAGGAATCGAATGCATAATGGGCATGTGCTAAGGTACAACCAGGTGGGACTACCCAACCTGGATTACATTTTGATAAATGGTAATGCATATACATGTGTATATATTGGGTTGAAATAAGAATATGGACCCATGAGGTCATAATTTGAAATTAAATAGAAATATAATAAAATGAATGGGAAATTGGTGAAGAACGACTCTGTAGGAGCCGTGAAGCCAATAAAATGAATGGAAAATTGGTGAAGAACGACTCTGTAGGAGCCGTGAAGCCAATAAAATGAATGGAAATTGGTGAAGAACGACTCTGTAGGAGCCGTGAAACCAACATAATGAATGTGGTAATTGGTGAAGAACCACCCAAGAGGGGGTCGTGAAGCCAATAATTTTGAAACAAGGTTACAATTGGGACATCTACGGATGTACAAAGGTTGAATCTTATATTGAAATGTCATAAAAGAAAGATTAACGAATAACCATGGACCTAATGAGTCGAAGTGGTCATATGTTTTAATCGACAAAAACCGTTGAGACGGTTAAATCATGTTTATTATGCGATGTCATAAATAGCTAAAAGATGTCGAATTTATATAAGGCGAATGATTTTAAAGTGACTCGGGATAAACCCAAGTCTAGAATTGGTATAAAAAAAATATGAAACGGAAAATAAGAATAGGGAGAAACGGGTTATTGCATATGCTAGAAACCCCGTAACCCTATGAAATGACTAGACGTTTAATAAAAGGTGAGAAGTAACCTTGTTAAACGCAGTAAAACTTATGTTGTTGAATCATGTTGGTTCCCGTGTAAGTTTTGTATAACTAATAGGGAATTGAAGCTATTAGGTGGGTGATCGACCCAACTTCATGGGTGAGACCCACAAGCATAGATGAGTGTGAAAGTAGGAAGGACGCTGGAAGCGACCGTTCCTGAGGACACACAGAGGATTGCCATGCAAGTAAGTATCCTCAAAATATTCTAAATACATGTTAAATGAATGATAAACGTTAGCTAAATGGTTCATAGAAACCATAGCATAGTTAAATTGTGTTATAAATGAGTCAAATGGGTTGGATGACTCTAAAGGGTCAAAATGGTAGGTCTATTGTTGTAGTGTTATATGACGACTCCAATGTATGAATACATGAGCCATAAATGATATGGTCATGATAAGGGCACGCTTAAAGGCAGCCCAAAATAGGCAAAAGTCCTGTTTGGACGAAAGGCGACCCATTGGGTTCAAAAAGGAAGATATAGGTTGTTAAGAATATCTCCATGGGATGGCGTTATCCGCTTTTCATAGCGGGGTAAGATAACTCCAAGGTATATGGGACCGTTTAAATTTTTAGCCTGAGTGGGTAATATGGCCTACCGGTTGAAACTATCCGAGGAGTTGAGTGGACAAAAAGCTCAACTACGTGAAAAGGCCAATAGCGATTTTTTATCACAATGTGAAACGGCTACGAAATAAAGAAGTGAACCAAGTATTGGTTCAATGGGAGTATAGAAAAGGCTCTGACTTGACATGGGAAGTTGAAGAGGGGATGCAACCCTACTACCCCCACCTTTTCAGTATGAAAATCGTTTCGGGGACGAAACCCCTTTAAGGGGGGGGGGGGGTGGAGTTGTAACATCCCAAATTTTTAATGACTTAAATCCCGTTAGCGTCTAGTTAAATAAAATTTCCTTGCCATGTTTACCCCTAAAGCAGTAAAAATTATTCCTATGGGAAATATGGGGTTAAATGTGTAAAAAATGATATTGTGGTTAATTTAAAACAAAAGGGTAAAAGTCTAGGGGCCAGAATTGCATTTGCTAAAACTTGGTTAGTCAAAATAGAGAAGGAAAGGAGGGGAGGTCGAAGTAACGACCTGGTGAACGACCTCCACCCTCTCCCCACTCTCTTCATCCAAAATTCTGCTCAATTGAGGCCCCTAGCTGCGAATTTAAGCCCTTAAACTTGGAATTTATGGTGCTTAAACATCAACAATCATCATTTGGGTGTCAAGTAAGTAAATCCCTAAACCCTTGCATGTGTAGGCCACGAAATTTAAGGCTTCAAATATGAAATTGGTTGATGTTTAGATGATCCAATAATGTTAGGAGCATCATGTGTTGCTTAAATTTCTAGTTTGCTTAGCAATTGGTGAAGTAGTCACCAATTTCCATTACTTGAACCCCATGTTAGATGACTACTTAAGAGAGTCATGAAATTGGTTCTAATAATGAATTTCTTACTTGTATATGATGTTATATGATGAAATAATGATGGGTTGGTGATGGATTTCACCAACACTATGCTAAATGGTTAATTGGAGATTCAAGGGATGGGGTTATGTGTGTGCATATATGTATGCCCACAAGGTGTTCGATGTAATGCCAATATGAACTCTTATGCTTGAATTCATGACTAAATGTAGGAATGTTACACTACTAAGGATCATGAAACAAGAATGAGCATAATATGTGAAATCCATGCTTATAAAATGTGTTAAATGGACTTGTATGCAACCATAAAAATGATAAATATCTTGTTGTGGGGCTGTTTTGTAAGGGTTGTATAAGATCACTCGTATATCCGTTTAGGATTTATTATATACGGTCGAAAAGCTTGTTGTGAATACTATGTTTCTTGTTTGAACACTAGAAGCTGAATCTGATGTATAATGGGTCAAAATGACCCGTTAATATGGTCACTCAATTTTCCAGCATGCTGTTTGGTTAAAATTAAGCTGCTGTCCTGTTTTTAGAAAAATCGTATAAAATCACAGAAAAATCGTTAGAAGGTGTGCCATATACGCCTGGAAAGGTCTTTCAGTGTACTACCTTTCATCTTTGATCATGGAATGCTAGAAAAATTCGTAGATGGGTCAAAAATGACCATTACAGCAGCATAGCTGAAAGAGTATACACAAAAATATTAACTTCTAAAATCAGTTAAGATTGAAGTTGTGATTATACTTGCTCTATACATGTATGAAAGTTGAATATACATATTATATGACCTATATGATATGTGATTAGTGCAATTATATGTGTTCGTATGTAAATTGTGGTTGGACTTTATAAGTCAAAGTGATGGTTTCGATTAGAACATAAAAATTATGATGAATATGCAAAATGGAAATGGTTAGTATCTAAATGACTAAAATAGTCATGAAAGGGAATACTAATGAGTTAAATGTTGACTATTGAAAAAGCTAGGTTTGAGCTTGGAATCATATGCGTCAACCGGATGAAGTGGTAAAGGACTTTGGGACGAATCGAGGTAAGTATTACTTACACCATAAAAGGTAACATCTATGCTATGTTACACATTTGTTTATGACTCATAATTGCATTAAAGATATTTAATGCATGATTTTTATGAAATGCGTATAATTACAAAGTAACATACTTAGAGATAAGCTCTAAGTAGGAAAAGAGTCAAAGAACAATGCTTAACCAAATGGTTCATAGGAACCATGGTTACACAAATACATGATATTAGCGGTAAATGAATCGTAGAATTCATGCTAACGGGCCAAATGATTCTAAAGGAATCTTGAATATATGATATTAGCGGTGAATGAATCATAGAACTCATGCTAATGGGTTAAATGGGTCAAATGATTCTAAAGGATTCATAGTATTAAGTCAAAGTATAATACTTACTAATTGGTTCATAGGAACCATAACCTTATGCTAATGTGTAAATTATTAATAATGGTTGTAGGAACCAACTTTATGTGTAACATTATTTATGTTACATGAATTAGATAAATATATGTGTATTGGCAATTTAGAAGAATAAACTATAAAGTGCATAATGGGTGAAGAATGGTTCTAGGAACCATGAAGCCCAAGCCAAGAGGTTCTCCAATGATAAACTTGACCACAGGAAAGATTTGGACGAATCAAATAATGAATGGATGTCTCAATGGCTAAATGGGCTTGAAGAGTCTATGCCGAGAACGAAAGAATGGGAATCATAAATGGTTATAGAACCATAGATTCCAAGGTTTAAATGTGGTCAAGTGAGGCATTGGAGTAAACCAGAGGCAAGGACCCGCCTTAACGGGTCAGATGGGTACAATAACCCAAAAGTGGTTGAATGAATAGATACCAACTCCCTAAAGGCTATTTGATGCATAAATAGGCTGTCACATGAGTTTAGGATCATAATCCTCAAAAAACTGTGTTATTTCCAATAAGTAACAAGCACACGAAGTGCATAGAACCCATAAAGGTTTAAATGACATAATTAGCTTATGGAATTGATTTGTTATACATGTTTGCCTATGGATTACGGAAAAATTAGCTTGCAATAAGGACAGGTCATTGGCAATAAAGCTATGGGTGTTCTAATGGGTCAAACGGGTTTGTTGAACCCGCATATGCAAAGTTTGAATTCGCCTTGAATAAGGTATGTTGATGTGTATGAAAACATGTTTTAGAAGTGTTTTGTGAGTGTTAAAACACTTGAAAAATGATGGAAACCCGGTTGGTGAAATCTGGTAGAAAACAGGGGAAAGAAGGCCAAAATTTGGCTAAGTATGGAACTGGCCGAAAATAGCCAATATTCTGTCAAAAATGGTCCAGGGCGTACCGCCCAGAAATTATTCATTCTGGGCGTACCGCCCCAGAGTGAAAAACCAAATTTTATTGTTTTTCTTCATTATTTGATATTGTAATAAATTGTTATGCAATAGAAGCTCACTATTGAAAGTGAGTATGTTGCAGGTAAAGGGAAAGCCTAGTGGGATGCTCATCAAAGACTACGAAGAACCGATCACATCGAGAACGAACGACCCGTCTTGTATTATGGTGAGAAGAACTTATATATAAGTCGAAGATCACATTTGGATGTCAAACCAATTATAAGTAAATTTTGTAAATGTAAACCACTATGGTGGCATCTTATGATTACAAATCATATGTTTTTGTAAAGAAATTTTCTGGGACCAAAATTTTTAACGTTATAATGTGTAGGTTTGGCATCAAATTGTATACGGGTGTTACAATTTGGTATCAGAGCCATGGTTTGAGAGAATTAAGTACTCGGGGAGTACTTAAACTCAAACCTTGAGCTCAAGGGATCGGGGAAAAGTGATCGGTTCAAGCTTGATGAAGCGTCCGGGCAAGGTACATAACCTTTAACTAATGATTGAAACTGTAATTAAACTGAATGAATGTTCCTTTATGCCTATAAGGCAGAGTATTTGCTATCACTCGGGAAACGCATGGGGAGGTATAATCATACCTGAACCAAGGAATGCGTGAGTGAAGTGTCCCAGGTAGAAACGGGGTAATGCTGCGGCTAAGAACCTCGTATAAACCTGGGGGAGTATTGGCTATGACCAATATGTTATATGTGTGGGAAGTGTCCCAGGTAGAAGCGGGGTAATGCTGCGGCTAAAAACCTCTTATAAACCTGGGGGAATATTGGCTATGACCAATATGATAAATTAAACCTTGCTGCGGTAAGGTAAATAAAAGCTGTTGAGCTAATGAAAATTTCAATTCTGTAGATCAATGACGGCCCATGATGGCGGTGATCTTACAGGGAAACAAAGAAAGGAGGCTTTAAGAGCCCGAGTATCGATGAGGCAGGTAGAAACGGGGTAAAGCCTAGGCGAGAAACCTCGTATAAACCTGTGAAATTTTTTTGGCCATGACCAATAAAAACTAGAAAACCTTGCCATAGGCAAAGGAATTTGAAATTGATAAGTACTTTTGAATCCTACTATATTAGGATCATGTTTTTGTCTTGTAAGAACCATGTAATTGCTAAGCATGATACAACGGGTGAGAAAAGGTTCTAGGGAGCCACCACCATGTATCATGTGGTATTTGATCATAAATGGTTCATCGGAACCATAGGTCATAAATGAGATGAAAATTTCTCAAGGTAAGGAAAACCCTAGAAGTGGTTAAACGTGACATTGATTTTGCAGGAAAATTGTACCCAAGCAAGTGGATGAATGATGACACATACGACTCGAAAATGCATTGGGCTAGGAATCGAATGCATAATGGGCATGTGCTAAGGTACAACCAGGTGGGACTACCCAACCTGGATTACATTTTGATAAATGGTAATGCATATACATGTGTATATATTGGGTTGAAATAAGAATATGGACCCATGAGGTCATAATTTGAAATTAAATAGAAATATAATAAAATGAATGGGAAATTGGTGAAGAACGACTCTGTAGGAGCCGTGAAGCCAATAAAATGAATGGAAAATTGGTGAAGAACGACTCTGTAGGAGCCGTGAAGCCAATAAAATGAATGGAAATTGGTGAAGAACGACTCTGTAGGAGCCGTGAAACCAACATAATGAATGTGGTAATTGGTGAAGAACCACCCAAGAGGGGGTCGTGAAGCCAATAATTTTGAAACAAGGTTACAATTGGGACATCTACGGATGTACAAAGGTTGAATCTTATATTGAAATGTCATAAAAGAAAGATTAACGAATAACCATGGACCTAATGAGTCGAAGTGGTCATATGTTTTAATCGACAAAAACCGTTGAGACGGTTAAATCATGTTTATTATGCGATGTCATAAATAGCTAAAAGATGTCGAATTTATATAAGGCGAATGATTTTAAAGTGACTCGGGATAAACCCAAGTCTAGAATTGGTATAAAAAAAATATGAAACGGAAAATAAGAATAGGGAGAAACGGGTTATTGCATATGCTAGAAACCCCGTAACCCTATGAAATGACTAGACGTTTAATAAAAGGTGAGAAGTAACCTTGTTAAACGCAGTAAAACTTATGTTGTTGAATCATGTTGGTTCCCGTGTAAGTTTTGTATAACTAATAGGGAATTGAAGCTATTAGGTGGGTGATCGACCCAACTTCATGGGTGAGACCCACAAGCATAGATGAGTGTGAAAGTAGGAAGGACGCTGGAAGCGACCGTTCCTGAGGACACACAGAGGATTGCCATGCAAGTAAGTATCCTCAAAATATTCTAAATACATGTTAAATGAATGATAAACGTTAGCTAAATGGTTCATAGAAACCATAGCATAGTTAAATTGTGTTATAAATGAGTCAAATGGGTTGGATGACTCTAAAGGGTCAAAATGGTAGGTCTATTGTTGTAGTGTTATATGACGACTCCAATGTATGAATACATGAGCCATAAATGATATGGTCATGATAAGGGCACGCTTAAAGGCAGCCCAAAATAGGCAAAAGTCCTGTTTGGACGAAAGGCGACCCATTGGGTTCAAAAAGGAAGATATAGGTTGTTAAGAATATCTCCATGGGATGGCGTTATCCGCTTTTCATAGCGGGGTAAGATAACTCCAAGGTATATGGGACCGTTTAAATTTTTAGCCTGAGTGGGTAATATGGCCTACCGGTTGAAACTATCCGAGGAGTTGAGTGGACAAAAAGCTCAACTACGTGAAAAGGCCAATAGCGATTTTTTATCACAATGTGAAACGGCTACGAAATAAAGAAGTGAACCAAGTATTGGTTCAATGGGAGTATAGAAAAGGCTCTGACTTGACATGGGAAGTTGAAGAGGGGATGCAACCCTACTACCCCCACCTTTTCAGTATGAAAATCGTTTCGGGGACGAAACCCCTTTAAGGGGGGGGGGGGTGGAGTTGTAACATCCCAAATTTTTAATGACTTAAATCCCGTTAGCGTCTAGTTAAATAAAATTTCCTTGCCATGTTTACCCCTAAAGCAGTAAAAATTATTCCTATGGGAAATATGGGGTTAAATGTGTAAAAAATGATATTGTGGTTAATTTAAAACAAAAGGGTAAAAGTCTAGGGGCCAGAATTGCATTTGCTAAAACTTGGTTAGTCAAAATAGAGAAGGAAAGGAGGGGAGGTCGAAGTAACGACCTGGTGAACGACCTCCACCCTCTCCCCACTCTCTTCATCCAAAATTCTGCTCAATTGAGGCCCCTAGCTGCGAATTTAAGCCCTTAAACTTGGAATTTATGGTGCTTAAACATCAACAATCATCATTTGGGTGTCAAGTAAGTAAATCCCTAAACCCTTGCATGTGTAGGCCACGAAATTTAAGGCTTCAAATATGAAATTGGTTGATGTTTAGATGATCCAATAATGTTAGGAGCATCATGTGTTGCTTAAATTTCTAGTTTGCTTAGCAATTGGTGAAGTAGTCACCAATTTCCATTACTTGAACCCCATGTTAGATGACTACTTAAGAGAGTCATGAAATTGGTTCTAATAATGAATTTCTTACTTGTATATGATGTTATATGATGAAATAATGATGGGTTGGTGATGGATTTCACCAACACTATGCTAAATGGTTAATTGGAGATTCAAGGGATGGGGTTATGTGTGTGCATATATGTATGCCCACAAGGTGTTCGATGTAATGCCAATATGAACTCTTATGCTTGAATTCATGACTAAATGTAGGAATGTTACACTACTAAGGATCATGAAACAAGAATGAGCATAATATGTGAAATCCATGCTTATAAAATGTGTTAAATGGACTTGTATGCAACCATAAAAATGATAAATATCTTGTTGTGGGGCTGTTTTGTAAGGGTTGTATAAGATCACTCGTATATCCGTTTAGGATTTATTATATACGGTCGAAAAGCTTGTTGTGAATACTATGTTTCTTGTTTGAACACTAGAAGCTGAATCTGATGTATAATGGGTCAAAATGACCCGTTAATATGGTCACTCAATTTTCCAGCATGCTGTTTGGTTAAAATTAAGCTGCTGTCCTGTTTTTAGAAAAATCGTATAAAATCACAGAAAAATCGTTAGAAGGTGTGCCATATACGCCTGGAAAGGTCTTTCAGTGTACTACCTTTCATCTTTGATCATGGAATGCTAGAAAAATTCGTAGATGGGTCAAAAATGACCATTACAGCAGCATAGCTGAAAGAGTATACACAAAAATATTAACTTCTAAAATCAGTTAAGATTGAAGTTGTGATTATACTTGCTCTATACATGTATGAAAGTTGAATATACATATTATATGACCTATATGATATGTGATTAGTGCAATTATATGTGTTCGTATGTAAATTGTGGTTGGACTTTATAAGTCAAAGTGATGGTTTCAATTAGAACATAAAAATTATGATGAATATGCAAAATGGAAATGGTTAGTATCTAAATTGTCACACCCCCAAATATACCACTAACGGTGTTTATACCGTTAAGGGGCGCGACTAGACCAGGATCCACAACCATAGTTACAAATACTAAACGAATCAGGGTTAGTTCAAACACAAGTTATAAATCAGAGTCTTAAATACACGCAGCGGAAATAATTATCCTGGCACTAACCACGTGCCTTACAAATTCATTGTTTTAGAAATCCCCATATTAAGTTAAATAAAAAACAAGAGTCTTCACGTGCCATGCCAACCTCCAGTGGATACTCCTTAGCGATCTGCAAAAGTTTAAACCACGCAAGTGTCAACCTAACGGTTGGTGAGTTCACAGTGGGCTTGTCATGCATTGGCCCGGTCTCATAATCATAATTCGTGTCAAGGTATACTTACAAGTTATTTATTTGTGAAAAGCAATGCTCGTAATTAAATCTCAGTTTATAAATGGTTTGTCCGTGACCTACGTCATCGGGTATGTACTAGTTCCGTAAAGTTAAAGGACTCAACCGATATCGCGGGTAGCTAATCCGTTGTTCCATGCTCTAAGGAAGTTTGTACCAAAGCTGACTTATTGTGTGGGGGCCGAGCCATCCCGTACGGTGCGGACCTACGTCATCGCGGTTTTTGCCTCCCCCGTGTCCTCCCCGGGACTACGGTCAAATAGGCTGATATTGTTCCTCCGTGCACTCCCCGTGCCACGGGGCGGAGTTTGTCAAACTCCAGTAGATCTACCCAACATCCCCTCGCTTTACAATTAATGGCACAATTTTAGTTGAGGACTTTTAAGTTATAAGGCATCCTTAGAAAACATGTGATATCATATGGTTCAGACTTTAACCTACACTAGCCATATTAAAACGTTTTCAGTTTTGTTTCAGAAATGGTTTGTTTAAGTCCACAAGTGTTTCCCATAAAACACTTCAGTTCATCAAGTGGGTGCCGAGCATTCCCGAGTTCTCTTGTTCATTGGTAGGTGCCTAGCACTCTAGAGTTTATTCAGCATTGTTTTTCGTTAAGTTATTCGGTGTGGCCCAAACAGGCTCACGGTAAACAGGTTAGTGACACTCACCTTGGGTTGCACTGCTACACTTGCTAAGTATCCAAGTTATGTTTGCTTAACGAAGACGTTTGATATCAAGAATCGATAGATGAGATGAGATGATGGTCTAGAGGCTGAGATCTTGGTCCTTGGGTGACTTTCTCGGCTGACCAGGTTCCAGAGAGGAGTGTGTGTGTGTGGTGAAATGAGGCAAATGGAGAAACTAGGGTTTATTAAGTTTATTTATATAAGAGGCTAGTTTCGCTGGCAGTTTCGCTGGCCAGGCGAAACTAGCTATGGTCACATGTTGATCGAGTAGTTCGGCTGGCTACCGGGCGACACTATAGTTTCGCTCGGTAGTTTCGCTGGCAACCAAAAAGGCAAGTTTTCACGTAATCAAGGATTTACAATTTGTCATGCTATTCATAATATTAAATCATGCATTTAAATCATATTGCACATAATGACATCAATAAATGAGCACATAACACATATGGGCGGGTTCGGTGATCAACCAAAGGACGTGGACGTATTCGGCCTAGTTAAGCATTAGTTACTTAAGTTAACACTTATAACGTAACTAACGGATTTGTCTAACGGAAGTTAACCTTGAAATTCTCGGGTGTCACATCATTCCCCTGAAATTGGAATTTTCGTCCCGAAAATTATTCTTGTGTCGTAGCGTTCGCAGCATCAGCTGTCGTCGTTGCTATCGTCGCTGGGGAAAGGAAGCAAGAAAGCAAAAGTTTTTTTTTTAGGGTTGTCACATCCTCCTTCCGTTAAGAAATTTTGGTCCCCAAAATTAAATTATACCTTGCGTTTCCGTGGACGTTTGCTCGAACAAGTGAGGATACTTTTTCTTCATTTGATCCTCTCGCTCCCAAGTATACTCAGGTCCACGCCTTGAGTTCCATCGCACCTTGACGATCGGAATCTTGCTACGTTTGAGGGCTTTCTCCTCGCGTCCCATGATTTCTACTGGTTGCTCGATAAATCTCAAATGTTCGTCGATTTCCAATTCCTCCAGAGGAATTATTTCAGTGTCTTCAGCCAGACATTTCTTTAGATTGGAAACGTGAAACACGTTGTGAACTCCATCGAGTTCAGCAGGGAGTTGCAATCGATAGGCCACCGGGCCTACTTCCCCAATAATTTCAAACGGACCGATGTAGCGAGGATTTAACTTTCCACGCTTCCCGAAGCGTATCACTCCCTTCCAGGGAGATACCTTCAACAATACTTTGTCACCCACCTCAAACTTTAGAGGTTTTCGGCGTTTGTCGGCGTAACTCTTTTGTCGATCACGCGCTGCAGCTAGCCGTTGCCTGATTTGAATAATTCGCTCGGTCATATCATGGATGACTTCCGGTCCAGTAAGTCCTTTCTCACCCGTTTCGGCCCAACACACGGGCGATCTACATTTTCTACCATAAAGTGCTTCAAAAGGTGCTGCACCGATGCTTGAATGATAGCTATTGTTGTAAGAGAACTCCACCAGTGGAAGGTGAGTCTCCCAATCTTTCCCAAAGTCAAGAACGCAAGCTCGGAGCATATCTTCTAAGGTTTGAATGGTTCGCTCCGATTGACCGTCCGTTTGTGGGTGATAGGCTGTACTCATATCTAGTCGGGTTCCCAATGCTTCCTGCATTGATCGCCATAACCGGGAAGTAAATTGAGGATCTCGATCAGAAATGATAGTCTTAGGCACACCGTGAAGCTTCACAATTTTATCGATGTATAGCTTTGTCAATTTATCCATATTATCACTTTCCTTCATCGGAATGAAATGTGCCGATTTGGTTAATCGATCGACGACCACCCAAATCGCATCCGGTTGATTTGATCGATGAGGTAGCCCCGTTACAAAATCCATGGAGATGTCCTCCCATTTCCATTCTGGGATCTTTGGTTGTTGCAGTAAACCAAAAGGCTTTTGGTATTCAATCTTGACTCTTGAGCAGGTTAAGCATTTAGCCACATATCGAGCAATGTCCGCTTTCATATTCGGCCACCAATAAAGATTTTTCAAGTCTTGGTACATTTTATCCGATCCAGGGTGCACCGAATATCTTGACTTGTGAGCCTCGTCCATCACGAGCTCACGGAGATTTCCAAACAATGGAACCCAGATTCTGTCATTATAGTACGTGAGTCCATCGGACTTAACTTCAGAATGGCCATCTACACCACGCAGTGCTTCAGCTGCGAAGTTTTCTGCTTTCAGAGCTTCTCGTTGGCAGTCACGGATCCGATCCGGTAATCCTGAATGTATTGTAAGTTGAAGCGCTCGTACCCGTCGAGGCTTTTCGTACTCTTTTCTGCTTAGGGCATCTGCCACCACATTTGCTTTTCCGGGATGATATTTAATGGCCAAATCATAATCGTTCAGTAATTCAACCCACCTTCTTTGCCGCATGTTGAGGTCTTTCTGATCAAAGATGTGCTGTAAACTTTTATGATCGGTGAATATTGTGCACTTTGTTCCATAGAGGTAGTGTCTCCAAATCTTGAGTGCATGAATAACGGCTCCCAATTCCAAGTCATGCGTTGTATAATTCTTTTCAGTGTCCTTCAGTTGCCTGGACCCATAGGCAATCACTTTGTCTCGTTGCATCAACACGCAACCGAGTCCTTGGATAGATGCATCGCAATAAACCACAAAGTCGTCAACTCCATCGGGTAGCGCAAGAATTGGAGCCGAACATAACATATCTTTGAGCGTTTGGAACGCGCGCTCTTCTTTCTCACCCCATCTGTATTGCACTCCTTTGTGCGTTAAAGCTGTTAAGGGTTGAGCCAATTGCGAGAAACCCTTTATGAACCTTCGGTAATATCCGGCAAGTCCTAAAAATTGTCGGATCTCGGTCGGCGCTCTTGGAGTAGACCAATTCTTTATTGCTTCCACTTTGGCTGGGTCGACATGAATTCCTTCCTTATTAACAATGTGTCCAAGAAACTGGACTTCGCGGATCCAAAAGTCGCATTTCGAAAACTTAGCATAAAGCTGTTCCTTGCGAAGCAATTCCAAAATAAGACGCAGATGCTCCTCGTGTTCTTCCTTCGTCTTGGAGTAGATCAAAATACCATCGATGAAAACTATCACAAACTTATCGAGGTACGGCTTGCACACTCGATTCATCAGATCCATAAATACGGCCGGTGCATTGGTTAGCCTAAACGGCATAACCAGGAATTCGTAGTGACCATACCGAGTCCTAAAAGCAGTCTTGGGGACATCCTCATCTCGAACGCGAAGTTGGTGATATCCAGACCGTAGATCAATCTTTGAGAAGTAACTTGAACCTTGTAGCTGATCGAAGAGATCGTCGATTCGAGGAAGTGGATACCGATTCTTGATGGTAACTTTGTTAAGCTCTCGGTAGTCAATGCACATGCGGAACGTTCCATCCTTCTTCTTGACAAACAATACCGGAGCTCCCCATGGAGACGAGCTGGGGCGGATAAATCCTTTGTCGAGTAACTCTTGAAGTTGTGCGGAGAGTTCGTTGAGTTCGCTTACCGCCAAACGGTAAGGTGCGCGTGCAATTGGAGCGGCTCCAGGAGCTAAGTCAATTCCAAACTCTACTTGCCGAAATGGAGGCAAACCAGGCAGATCTTCAGGAAATACATCTTGGAAGTCGCGAACTATCGGGTAGTCGTTGATTCTGCGCTCAGGAAGTGTCGAATCGGTGACGTTTGCAAGAATCGCGAAGTGACCTTTACGAAGGCACTTTTGAGCTTTGAGAAACGAAATAATACCAGTTACTGTTCCACCTTTTTCACCTTGGACCGTTAACACTTTGCCGTCTTCGAGCGGAATACGAACCACTTTTTCCTTACATAAGATTTCAGCTCGATTCTCAGATAACCAATCCATTCCTACTATAACGTCAAAACTACCAATCGGGAAAGGCATAAGGTCAATTCCTAATGTATGGTCAGCTAGTTCTAACTTACAGCCCTTAACTACCTGGGTCGTATCATGAAGTTTACCATTAGCTAGCTCTACCACATATTTAGCGTCTAAGGCAATAGGTCTAGCATTAATCAACTTAGCAAATTTAGTGGAAATAAAACTTTTCTCAGCACCAGAATCAAATAATACAGTAGCAAAGAAACCGTTCAAAATAAATTTACCATTAATCACGTTGGCGTCATTGCGAGCTTCACCCTGACCCATGACGAAAGCTCGACCTCTACCATTTCCACCATTCCCGTTATTACCATTTCCGTTGCCATTCCCATTACCATTACCTCCACCGTTACCATTCCCACCGTTATTTCCTTGATTTCCGTTCCCTTGTCTTCTCAGCTGAGGGCAGTCTCTTTTAATGTGACCTTGAGCACCACACTCAAAGCAGCCACGGGCTCCCCCATTGTTGTTCTGGTTCTGACCGTTGTTGTTCCCATTACCCCGATTGTTCCCATAGTTGTTGTTGTTTCTTCTGGGGCGGTTTTGTTGCTCGGGTAAAGTCGCCCAATAGTCTTTTGCTTCGTGGCCTCCCTTGCCACACCTTTCGCAGTTCAGATTCTTCCTACAAACACCAGCATGATGCTTCCCACATTTGTTACACAACGGCAAGTTACCCCTGTAGTTGCCTTGACCATTGCCACCCTGGCGGTAGTTGCCACTGTTGTTCCCGGACCTCTTGCTTTGACCTTGGGAGTTATAAGATCTCCCAGTGCTGTTTCCAACACTCTGAACATTCATGGAGTTCTCAGGAGCTTCATCATCAGCTTTTCTTTTGCCACTAAGGGCAGTCTTCTCAGTGGCCTTTGCAGGAAGTGTACCCTTCTCCACCTCCTGATCAGTAAGTTTGTGAGCCAAACGAATGGCTTGTTGCACGGTCGCGGGGTTGCTGGCAGTCACCAGACTCTTAATTTGAGGCGCGAGGCCTTCCAGATAACGCTCAATGCGTTTGAACTCAGCATCGACCATTGTGGGGCACAAGACCTCATACTCATGATATCGTGCAGTGTACTACTCGACTTCAGACCCAATCATCTTCAGGTTCAAGAATTCGCCTTCTAGCTTCTTTACTTGGTCACGGGGACAGTACTCCTCCATAATCAGATCCTTAAATGCTGCCCACTGCATGTTATTAGCCGCGTCTAGCCCAACCATCTGAATTTCAGCGTTCCACCAGGAGAGTGCAGCTCCTTCGAAGGTACCAGTAGCAAACTTCACCTTGCTTTCAGCTGGGCAGTTACACATGGAGAAAACCTTTTCAGACTTCTCAATCCACCTAAGGAGTCCTACAGCTCCTTCTTCGCCGGAAAATGTCATCGGCTTGCAGTCCATGAAGGACTTGAACGTGCAGTGGTGGTGGTTTCCTGATGCATAAATAGTTTGGGTTTTCAAATTTAAACAGGTCAAGATATAATCGCTTTGTGCCTTAACCGGCATAATAGTTACCCTGTGCGGCATATGCAGCTTGGACGGCTGCCACCGCGGCTTGCACATGTTCATTAATCATTGCTTGCAGCTGTGCAGGCGTCATGTTTATGTTGCCTCTTCCGTTTCCTCTTCCAGACATCTTGCTGAACAGTTAAAGTAGCCAGTATTTAGTCAAATTTACTTTATACATATCCCATAATATGCATAATAACATTTCCCCGTTATCCCACTATTAGTCCAGAAAATTTTGTGCATAATGGAGGCGTCGTCGGAGAACGTCGTATGTCGTAGGTAGCTATCGTCGAAAGTCGGCCTTCCCATAAAAGTCATCGTCGGCGTAGTCGTTGTAGTAGAAATCAGGACGTAGCGTGTGGCATCGTTTCGTTGTCGCTTTCCCCGGCATAGTGCGCGCATTAGCGTTCGCGTTTCGTATTCGTGTGTGAAAATTTTCCCTAAGGTTTTCCGTTAGACTTCCTAGACACGGTCTATATATATATTTATATATATATATATATATATATATACGTACGTACTAAGCTTTTACTTACACAACAGAGCGAGTATCCCAGGTTGGCACGTAAAAATTTTTTTTTTTTTTGGTTTTGGGAATTTGTTTGTTCGTTTGTAACTAAGGTTTCAAGTTGTAGTTTCCAAATCGTTTTCAAAATTGATTCCAGTTCTCTGCAACTCATGGCTCTGATACCAATCTGTCACACCCCCAAATATACCACTAACGGTGTTTATACCGTTAAGGGGCGCGACTAGACCAGGATCCACAACCATAGTTACAAATACTAAACGAATCAGGGTTAGTTCAAACACAAGTTATAAATCAGAGTCTTAAATACACGCAGCGGAAATAATTATCCTGGCACTAACCACGTGCCTTACAAATTCATTGTTTTAGAAATCCCCAAATTAAGTTAAATCAAAAACAAGAGTCTTCACGTGCCATGCCAACCTCCAGTGGATACTCCTTAGCGATCTGCAAAAGTTTAAACCACGCAAGTGTCAACCTAACGGTTGGTGAGTTCACAGTGGGCTTGTCATGCATTGGCCCGGTCTCATAATCATAATTCGTGTCAAGGTATACTTACAAGTTATTTATTTGTGAAAAGCAATGCTCGTAATTAAATCTCAGTTTATAAATGGTTTGTCCGTGACCTACGTCATCGGGTATGTACTAGTTCCGTAAAGTTAAAGGACTCAACCGATATCGCGGGTAGCTAATCCGTTGTTCCATGCTCTAAGGAAGTTTGTACCAAAGCTGACTTATTGTGTGGGGGCCGAGCCATCCCGTACGGTGCGGACCTACGTCATCGCGGTTTTTGCCTCCCCCGTGTCCTCCCCGGGACTACGGTCAAATAGGCTGATATTGTTCCTCCGTGCACTCCCCGTGCCACGGGGCGGAGTTTGTCAAACTCCAGTAGATCTACCCAACATCCCCTCGCTTTACAATTAATGGCACAATTTTAGTTGAGGACTTTTAAGTTATAAGGCATCCTTAGAAAACATGTGATATCATATGGTTCAGACTTTAACCTACACTAGCCATATTAAAACGTTTTCAGTTTTGTTTCAGAAATGGTTTGTTTAAGTCCACAAGTGTTTCCCATAAAACACTTCAGTTCATCAAGTGGGTGCCGAGCATTCCCGAGTTCTCTTGTTCATTGGTAGGTGCCTAGCACTCTAGAGTTTATTCAGCATTGTTTTTCGTTAAGTTATTCGGTGTGGCCCAAACAGGCTCACGGTAAACAGGTTAGTGACACTCACCTTGGGTTGCACTGCTACACTTGCTAAGTATCCAAGTTATGTTTGCTTAACGAAGACCTAGAACACGTTTAGGTCTAAAGTATTAGTTTCGTGTCTAATCTTTACTTAACGTCACTATGGCCCATAACATAGCACGTTGGAACTATGACTCGACATACAAACACACGACACCCGATGGTTGATCATAAACAAGGGTTCATATAATTCAGATATCAAGCATGTTTCATCATGGCATAATCATGTAAGTCATGGCATAACACTTAAGCAAATTTCACAAGTTTGGTTTTCAGGTCAGGTCTTAGTTTCGCTAGCACAGTTTCGCTAGGCAGTTTCGCTGGGTGCACGGGCAGCACTTTCGCTAGGCAATGCCCGGTGACACAGTTTCGCTAGGCTAGTTTCGCCCGAAACTGCTGACGCAGTTTCGCTAGCCTAGTTTCGCAGGGAAACTGGTTTGAACTTTCGTTCAGGTATTTCGCTCGGTAGTTTCGTTCGGGCTGGTCGGGTCAGTTTCGCTAGCGACACTATAGTTTCGCTCGACAGTGTCGCTGAATGAACAAGTAAATTCGCTGGACAATTTCACCCAGAGAACACACAGTTTCGCTGGTCGCGAAAAACATACGGATTTGCCTAAAAATCAACCTAACAGCTTCTGATCTTACATGCAATTCATTATTTAGCATACATAGGCATTTACCAACATAAATCAGCAAGCTTTAACACCTTAAACATGCATTTTGTCATAAAATCACCCAAAATACATATAAAACCCTAAAATGGCTAAAATAGCATAAATCTCTATCATGGCTGGATTTCATACGCAAAGTTGCTAACTTTATGATAGATCTAGCATTCCTAAGTATTATCCCAGAAGCATACAAGTTTTCATGAAGGTTTGATCATGCTTTAAGAAGAAAACACATAGAAAAGCATAAAACATAGTTTTGGGACTCACGTTTGATATCAAGAATCGATAGATGAATGAGATGATGGTCTAGAGGCTGAGATCTTGGTCCTTGGGTGACTTTCTCGGCTGACCAGGTTCCAGAGAGGAGTGTGTGTGTGTGGTGAAATGAGGCAAATGGAGAAACTAGGGTTTATTAAGTTTATTTATATCAGAGGCTAGTTTCGCTGGCAGTTTCGCTGGCCAGGCGAAACTAGCTATGGTCACGTGTTGATCGAGTAGTTCGGCTGGCTACCGGGCGACACTATAGTTTCGCTCGGTAGTTTCGCTGGCGACCAAAAAGGCAAGTTTTCACGTAATCAAGGATTTACAATTTGTCATGCTATTCATAATATTAAATCATGCATTTAAATCATATTGCACATAATGACATCAATAAATGAGCACATAACACATATGGGCGGGTTCGGTGATCAACCAAAGGACGTGGACGTATTCGGCCTAGTTAAGCATTAGTTACTTAAGTTAACACTTATAACGTAACTAACGGATTTGTCTAACGGAAGTTAACCTTGAAATTCTCGGGTGTCACATCATTCCCCTGAAATTGGAATTTTCGTCCCGAAAATTATTCTTGTGTCGTAGCGTTCGCAGCATCAGCTGTCGTCGTTGCTATCGTCGCTGGGGAAAGAAAGCAAAAGTTTTTAGGGTTGTCACATCCTCCTTCCGTTAAGAAATTTTGGTCCCCAAAATTAAATTATACCTTGAGTTTCTGTGGACGTTTGCTCGAACAAGTGAGGATACTTTTTCTTCATTTGATCCTCTCGCTCCCAAGTATACTCAGGTCCACGCCTTGAGTTCCATCGCACCTTGACGATCGGAATCTTGCTACGTTTGAGGGCTTTCTCCTCGCGTCCCATGATTTCTACTGGTTGCTCGATAAATCTCAAATGTTCGTCGATTTCCAATTCCTCCAGAGGAATTATTTCGATGTCTTCAGCCAGACATTTCTTTAGATTGGAAACGTGAAACACGTTGTGAACTCCATCGAGTTCAGCAGGGAGTCGTAATCGATAGGCCACCGGGCCTACTTCCCCAATAATTTCAAACGGACCGATGTAGCGAGGATTTAACTTTCCACGCTTCCCGAAGCGTATCACTCCCTTCCAGGGAGATACCTTCAACAATACTTTGTCACCCACCTCAAACTTTAGAGGTTTTCTGCGTTTGTCGGCATAACTCTTTTGTCGATCACGCGCTGCAGCTAGCCGTTGCCTGATTTGAATAATCCGCTCGGTCATATCATGGATAACTTCCGGTCCCGTGAGCCCTTTCTCACCCGTTTCGGCCCAACACACGGGCGATCTACATTTTCTGCCATAAAGTGCTTCAAAGGGTGCTGCACCGATGCTTGAATGATAGCTATTGTTGTAAGAGAACTCCACTAGTGGAAGGTGAGTCTCCCAATCTTTCCCAAAGTCAAGGATGCAAGCTCGGAGCATATCTTCTAAGGTTTGAATGGTTCGTTCCGATTGACCGTCCGTTGCAACGACGACAGCTGATGCTGCGAACGCTACGACACAAGAATAATTTTCGGGACGAAAATTCCAATTTCAAGGGGATGATGTGACATCCGGGAATTTCAAGGTTAACTTCCGTTAGACAAATCCGTTAGTTACGTTATAAGTGTTAACTTAGTAACTAATGCTTAACTAGGCCGAATGCGTCCACGTCCTTTGGTTGATCACCGAACCCGCCCATATGTGCTATGTGTTCATTTATTGTTGTCATTATGTGCAATGTGATTTAAATGCATGATTTAATATTATGAATAGCATGACAAATTGTAAATCCTTGATTACGTGAAAATTTGCCTAAGTTGTGCAGCCAGCAAAACTACCGGGCGAAACTGTAGTGTCGCCCGGTAGCCAGCTAAGCTAATCAGTTAAAACGTGACCAGAGCTAGTTTCGCCTGGCCAGCGAAACTGCCAGCGAAACTAGCCTCTGATATAAATAAACTTAATAAACCCTAGTTTCTCCATTTGCCTCATTTCATCACAAACACACACACACTCCTCTCTGGAACCTGGTCAGCCGAGAAAGTCACCCAAGGACCAAGATCTCAGCCTCTAGACCATCATCTCATCTCATCTATCGATTCTAGAATCAACCGTGAGTCCCAAAAACCTTTATTTGTGCCTTTTCTATATGTTTCTTCATAAAGCATGCTTAGATCTCTGTGATATGGTTAGATCTTCTGATATGTTGCTTAGGATTGCTAGAACTACCATAAAGTTGACAACTTTGCGTATGAAATCCAGCCATGATAGAGATTTATGCTATTTTAGCCATTTTAGGGTTTTATATGTATTTTGGGTGATTTGATGACAAAATGCATGTTTAAGGTGTTAAAGCTTGCTGATTTATGTTGGTAAATGCCTATGTATGCTAAATAATGGATTGCATGTAAGATCAGAAGCTGTTACGTTGATTTTTAGGCAAATCCGTATGTTTATCGCGACTAGCGAAACTGTGTCACCGGGCATTGCCTAGCGAAAGTGCTGCCCGTGCACCCAGCGAAACTGCCTAGCGAAACTGTGCTAGCGAAACTAAGACCTGACCTGAAAACCAAACTTGTGAAATTTGCTTAAGTGTTATGCCATGACTTACATGATTATGCCATGATGAAACATGCTTGATATCTGAATTATATGAACCCTTGTTTATGATCAGCCATCGGTGTCGTGTGTCGGTATGTCGAGTCATAGTTGCAACGTGCTATGTTTTGGGCCATAGTGACGTTTAGTGAAGATTAGACAAGAAACTAATACTTAAGACCTAAACGTGTTCATAGGTCTTCATTAAGCAAACTTGGGTATTATTAGCAAGTGTAGCAGTGCAATCCAAGGTGAGTGTCACTAACCTGTTTACCGTGAGCCTGTTTGGGCCACACCGAATAACTTAACGAAAAACAATGCTGAATAAACTCTAGAGTGCTAGGCACCTACCAATGAACAAGAGAACTCGGGAATGCTCGGCACCCACTTGATGAACTGAAGTGTTTTATGGGAAACACTTGTGGACTTAAACAAACTATTTCTGAAATAAAACTGAAAACGTTTTAATATGGCTAGTGTAGGTTAAAGTCTGAACCATATGATATCACATGTTTTCTAAGGATGCCTTATAACTTTAAAAGTCCTCAACTAAAATTGTGCCATTAATTGTAAAGCGAGGGGATGTTGGGTAGATCTACTGGAGTTTGACAAACTCCGCCCCGTGGCACGGGGAGTGCACGGAGGAACAATATCAGCCTATTTGACCGTAGTCCCGGGGAGGACACGGGGGAGGCAAAAACCGCGATGACGTAGGTCCGCACCGTACGGGATGGCTCGGCCCCCACACAATAAGTCAGCTTTGGTACAAACTTCCTTAGAGCATGGAACAACGGATTAGCTACCCGCGATATCGGTTGAGTCCTTTAACTTTACGGAACTAGTACATACCCGATGACGTAGGTCATGGACAAACCATTTATAAACTGAGATTTAATTACGAGCATTGCTTTTCACAAATAAATAACTTGTAAGTATACCTTGACACGAATTATGATTATGAGACCGGGCCAATGCATGACAAGCCCACTGTGAACTCACCAACCGTTAGGTTGACACTTGCGTGGTTTAAACTTTTGCAGATCGCTAAGGAGTATCCACTGGAGGTTGGCATGGCACGTGAAGACTCTTATTTTTTATTTAACTTAATTTGGGGATTTCTTAAACAATGAATTTGTAAGGCACGTGGTTAGTGCCAGGATAATTATTTCCGCTGCGTGTATTTAAGACTCTGATTTATAACTTGTGTTTGAACTAACCCTGATTCGTTTAGTATTTGTAACTATGGTTGTGGATTATGTTTGCTTAACGAAGACGTTTGATATCAAGAATCGATAGATGAGATGAGATGATGGTCTAGAGGCTGAGATCTTGGTCCTTGGGTGACTTTCTCGGCTGACCAGGTTCCAGAGAGGAGTGTGTGTGTGTGGTGAAATGAGGCAAATGGAGAAACTAGGGTTTATTAAGTTTATTTATATCAGAGGCTAGTTTCCCTGGCAGTTTCGCTGGCCAGGCGAAACTAGCTATGGTCACGTGTTGATCGAGTAGTTCGGCTGGCTACCGGGCGACACTATAGTTTCGCTCGGTAGTTTCGCTGGCGACCAAAAAGGCAAGTTTTCACGTAATCAAGGATTTACAATTTGTCATGCTATTCATAATATTAAATCATGCATTTAAATCATATTGCACATAATGACATCAATAAATGAGCACATAACACATATGGGCGGGTTCGGTGATCAACCAAAGGACGTGGACGTATTCGGCCTAGTTAAGCATTAGTTACTTAAGTTAACACTTATAACGTAACTAACGGATTTGTCTAACGGAAGTTAACCTTGAAATTCTCGGGTGTCACATAAATGACTAAAATAGTCATGAAAGGGAATACTAATGAGTTAAATGTTGACTATTGAAAAAGCTAGGTTTGAGCTTGGAATCATATGCGTCAACCGGATGAAGTGGTAAAGGACTTTGGGACGAATCGAGGTAAGTATTACTTACACCATAAAAGGTAACATCTATGCTATGTTACACATTTGTTTATGACTCATAATTGCATTAAAGATATTTAATGCATGATTTTTATGAAATGCGTATAATTACAAAGTAACATACTTAGAGATAAGCTCTAAGTAGGAAAAGAGTCAAAGAACAATGCTTAACCAAATGGTTCATAGGAACCATGGTTACACAAATACATGATATTAGCGGTAAATGAATCGTAGAATTCATGCTAACGGGCCAAATGATTCTAAAGGAATCTTGAATATATGATATTAGCGGTGAATGAATCATAGAACTCATGCTAATGGGTTAAATGGGTCAAATGATTCTAAAGGATTCATAGTATTAAGTCAAAGTATAATACTTACTAATTGGTTCATAGGAACCATAACCTTATGCTAATGTGTAAATTATTAATAATGGTTGTAGGAACCAACTTTATGTGTAACATTATTTATGTTACATGAATTAGATAAATATATGTGTATTGGCAATTTAGAAGAATAAACTATAAAGTGCATAATGGGTGAAGAATGGTTCTAGGAACCATGAAGCCCAAGCCAAGAGGTTCTCCAATGATAAACTTGACCACAGGAAAGATTCGGACGAATCAAATAATGAATGGATGTCTCAATGGCTAAATGGGCTTGAAGAGTCTATGCCGAGAACGAAAGAATGGGAATCATAAATGGTTATAGAACCATAGATTCCAAGGTTTAAATGTGGTCAAGTGAGGCATTGGAGTAAACCAGAGGCAAGGACCCGCCTTAACGGGTCAGATGGGTACAATAACCCAAAAGTGGTTGAATGAATAGATACCAACTCCCTAAAGGCTATTTGATGCATAAATAGGCTGTCACATGAGTTTAGGATCATAATCCTCAAAAAACTGTGTTATTTCCAATAAGTAACAAGCACACGAAGTGCATAGAACCCATAAAGGTTTAAATGACATAATTAGCTTATGGAATTGATTTGTTATACATGTTTGCCTATGGATTACGGAAAAATTAGCTTGCAATAAGGACAGGTCATTGGCAATAAAGCTATGGGTGTTCTAATGGGTCAAACGGGTTTGTTGAACCGGCATATGCAAAGTTTGAATTCGCCTTGAATAAGGTATGTTGATGTGTATGAAAACATGTTTTAGAAGTGTTTTGTGAGTGTTAAAACACTTGAAAAATGATGGAAACCCGGTTGGTGAAATCTGGTAGAAAACAGGGGAAAGAAGGCCAAAATTTGGCTAAGTATGGAACTGGCCGAAAATAGCCAATATTCTGTCAAAAATGGTCCAGGGCGTACCGCCCAGAAATTATTCATTCTGGGCGTACCGCCCCAGAGTGAAAAACCAAATTTTATTGTTTTTCTTCATTATTTGATATTGTAATAAATTGTTATGCAATAGAAGCTCACTATTGAAAGTGAGTATGTTCAGGTAAAGGGAAAGCCTAGTGGGATGCTCATCAAAGACTACGAAGAACCGATCACATCGAGAACGAACGACCCGTCTTTTATTATGGTGAGAAGAACTTATATATAAGTCGAAGATCACATTTGGATGTCAAACTAATTATAAGTAAATTTTGTAAATGTAAACCACTATGGTGGCATCTTATGATTACAAATCATATGTTTTTGTAAAGAAATTTTCTGGGACCAAAATTTTTAACGTTATAATGTGTAGGTTTGGCATCAAATTGTATACGGGTGTTACACTTGAGCAATAGCGCCTATGTTATCGCACATCATCTCGATTGGTTGATTGAAGCTTGGAACCACATCGAGATCTGTGATGAACTTCTTCATCCATACTGCTTCCTTGGCAGCTTCTGAGGCGGCTATGTATTCAGATTCAGTAGTAGAATCAACTACTACTGACTGTTTGGTGCTACACCACGAAACAGCACCTCCATTGAGGGTGAATACGTATCCGGACTGTGAGCGAGAGTCATCTCGGTCAGTCTGAAAACTAGCGTCAGTGTAACACTTTACAGCGAGCTCGTCAGTTCCTCTATATACCAAAAACATCTCACTTGTGTTTCTCAGGTATTTTAGGATGTTCTTTACAACAGTCCAGTGAGCTAGACCGGGACTCTGTTGGTATCAACTTGTCAGGCTCAATGCAAACGAGACATCCGGTCGAGTGTAGAGCATGGCATACATGATTGAGCCTATAGCAGAAGCAAATGGGATCGAAGCCATTTGGTTGATCTCTTTCTCCGTTTGAGGAGATTGAGATTTGTTCAAGATGGTA
>JBCNJP010000100.1:0-21817 GCA_039602395.1 Deinandra increscens subsp. villosa | reverse complement strand
CTTTGTTCGTGAATATTATGCATTTTTTTATGCTGACACGCTATTTTTGATTAGTTAATGAAATGACAATGATACCATTTTTACTAAGTTTAATGAGTTGTACCCATTTTTTCCAGCGCGTATCAACCCTATCCGTTAGATCGTTTTTATTGTTCTCAATCTCCGGCTAGAATTCCTTCACACGCTTCGCACGATTTTCTCTGTCACACCCCCAAATAACCACTAACGGAGTTTATACCGTTAAGGGGTGCGGCTAGACCAGGATTCACAACCATTAGTTACAAATACTAAATGAATCAGAGTTAGTTCAAAATCAGATATAAAGTAAAGTCTCAAATACAAACGCAGCGGAATAAAATATTGTCTTAGCACTAACCACGTGCTTTACATAAACATTGTATTAAATTCCCAAATAGTTCAATTAAAATAAAGGTCTTCACGTGCCATGCCAACCCGCTCCGGATACTCCTTAGCGATCTGCAAAAGTTTAAACCACGCAAGTGTCAACCTAACGGTTGGTGAGTTCACAGTGGGCTTGTCATGCATTGGCCCAGTCTCATGATCATAATTTGTCTCAAGTATACTTACATGTTATTTATTTGTGAAAAGCAATGCTCGTAATTTAAATCTCAGTTTATAAATGGTTTGTCCGTGACCTACGTCATCGGGTATGTACTAGTTCCGTAAAGTTAAAGGACTCAACCGATATCGCGGGTAGCTAATCCGTTGTTCCATGCTCTAAGGAAGTTTGTACCAAAGCTGACTTATTTTGTGGGGGCCGAGCCATCCCGTACGGTGCGGACCTACGTCATCGCGGTTTTTGCCTCCCCCGTGTCCTCTCGGGATCACGGTCAGATAGGCTGATATTGTACCTCCGTGCACTCCCCGTGCCACGGGGCGGAGTTTGTCAAACTCCAGTAGATCTACCCAACATCCCCTCGCTTTACAATTAATGGCACAATTTTAGTTGAGGACTTTTAAGTTATAGGGCATCCTTAGAAAACATGTGATATCATGTGGTTTAGACTTTAACCTACACTAGCCATATTAAAACAGTTTTCGTTTCAGAAATAGTTTGTTAAGTTTCACCAGTGTTTCCCATAAAACACTTCAAGTTCATTCAATGGGTGCCGAGCACTCCGAGTTTTCATGTTCATCAGGGAGGTGCCTAGCACTCTCGAGTTTGTCAGCATTGTTTTTCTTTTAGTTGATCTGTGTGACCCAAACGGGTTCACGGTAATCGGTTTAGTGACACTCACCTTGGGTTGCACTGCTACACTTGCTATAATATCCAAGTATGCTTAACGAAGACCTATGAACACGTTTAGGTCTTAAGTATTAGTTTTGTGTCTAATCTTTACTTAACGTCACTATGGCCCATAACATAGCACGTTGCAACTATGACTCGACATACCGACACACGACACCAATGGTTGATCATAAACAAGGGTTCATATAATTCAGATATCAAGCATGTTTCATCATGGCATAATCATGTAAGTCATGGCATAACACTTAAGCAAATTTCACAAGTTTGGTTTTTAGGTCAGGTCTTAGTTTCGCTAGCATAGTTTCGCTAGGCAGTTTCGCTAGGTGCACGGGCAGCACTTTCGCTAGGCAATGCCTGGTGACACAGTTTCGCTAGGCTAGTTTCGCCCGAAACTGCTGACGCAGTTTCGCTAGCCTAGTTTCGCAGGGAAACTGGTTTGAACTTTCGTTCAGGTATTTCGCTCGGTAGTTTCGTTCGAGCTGGTCTGGTCAGGTTACCCGGCGACACTATAGTTTCGCTGGGTAGTGTCGCTGGAAGGAGATATAGTTTCGCTACTTAGTTTCGCCCAGAGAACACGCAGTTTCGCTGGTCGCGAAAAACATACGGATTTGCCTAAAAATCAACCTAACGGCTTCTGATCTTACATGCAATTCATTATTTAGCATACATAGGCATTTACCAACATAAATCAAGCAGCTTTAACACGTTTAACATGCATTTTAATCATCAAATCTCTAAAAACACTTCTAAACCCTAAAATGACCAAAATTGCATAAATCATCATCATGGTTTGTTTTTAAACGTAAAGTTGCTGACTTTATGATAAAACTAGCATCCCTAGACAACATATTAGTAGATCAAGCAATTACATGAGGGTTTGAGCATACTTTTTAAGAAAACACAAAGAAAACACATAAATAAAGGTTTTTGGGACTCACGTTTGGTTCAAGAATCGATAGATGAGATGAGATGATGGTCTAGAGGCTAAGATCTCGGTCCCTTGATGGTATCCTCGGCTGACCAGATTCCAGAGAAGTGTGTGTGTGTGTTTGTTGTGAAATGAGGCAAATGAGGCTACTAGGGTTTATTAAGTTTATTTATATCAGAGGCTAGTTTCGCTGGCAGTTTCGCTGGCCAGGCGAAACTAGCTCTGGTCTCGGGTACATTGATCAGTCTAGCCTGCTACCGGGCGAATCTGTAGTTTCGCTCGGTAGTTTCGCTGACTACCAAATTTAGGCAATTTTCACATAATCAAGTATTTACAATTAATCATGCTATTCACAATAATAAGTCATGTATTTAAATCACATTGCACATAAAGACAATCAATGATGAACACATAACACATGTGGACGGGTTCGGTGATCAACCAAAGGTCGTGGACGTATTCGGCCTAGTTTAAGCATTAGTTACTTAAGTTAACACTTATAACGTAACTAACGGAAATGTCTAACGGAAGTTAACCTTGGAATTCCCGGATGTCACATCCTTCCCTTGTAATTGGAATTTTCGTCCCGAAAATTATTCTAGTGCCGTAGCGTTCGCAGCATCAGCTGTCGTCGTTGCTGGGGAAAGAAAGCAAAAGTTTTAGGGTCGTCACATCCTCCTCCTGTTACAGGAATTTTGGTCCCCAAAATTAAATCATACCTTGAGTTTCCGTGGACGCTTGCTCGAACAAGTGAGGATACTTTTTCTTCATTTGATCCTCTCGCTCCCAAGTATATTCAGGTCCACGCCTTGAGTTCCATCGCACCTTGACGATCGGAATCTTGCTACGTTTGAGGGCTTTCTCCTCGCGTCCCATGATTTCTACCGGTTGCTCGATAAATCTCAAATGTTCGTCGATTTCCAATTCCTCCAGAGGAATTATTTCGATGTCTTCAGCCAGACATTTCTTTAGATTGGAAACGTGGAACACGTTATGAACTCCATCGAGTTCAGCAGGGAGTTGCAATCGATAGGCCACCGGGCCTACTTCCCCAATAATTTCAAACGGACCGATGTAGCGAGGATTTAACTTTCCACGCTTCCCGAAGCGTATCACTCCCTTCCAGGGAGATACCTTCAACAATACTTTGTCACCCACCTCGAACTTTAGAGGTTTTCGGCGTTTGTCGGCATAACTCTTTTGTCGATCACGCGCTGCAGCTAGTCGTTGCCTGATTTGAATAATCCGTTCGGTCATATCATGGATAACTTCCGGTCCAGTGAGCCCTTTCTCACCCGTTTCGGCCCAACACACGGGCGATCTACATTTTCTGCCATAAAGTGCTTCAAAAGGTGCAGCACCTATACTTGAATGATAACTATTGTTGTAAGAGAACTCCACCAGTGGAAGGTGAGTCTCCCAATCTTTCCCAAAGTCAAGGACGCAAGCTCGGAGCATATCTTCTAAGGTTTGAATGGTTCGTTCCGATTGACCGTCCGTTTGTGGGTGATAGGCTGTACTCATATCTAGTCGGGTTCCCAATGCTTCCTGCATTGATTGCCATAACCGGGAAGTAAATCGAGGATCTCGATCAGAAATGATAGTCTTAGGCACACCGTGAAGCTTCACAATTTTATCGATGTACAGCTTTGTCAATTTATCCATATTATCACTTTCCTTCATCGGAATGAAATGTGCCGATTTGGTTAATCGATCGATGACAACCCAAATCGCATCCGGTTGATTTGATCGATGAGGTAGTCCCGTTACAAAATCCATGGAGATGTCCTCCCATTTCCATTCTGGGATTTTTGGTTGTTGCAGTAAACCAGAAGGCTTTTGGTATTCAATTTTGACCCTTGAGCAGGTTAAGCATTTAGCCACATATCGAGCAATGTCGGCTTTCATATTCGGCCACCAATAAAGATTTTTCAAGTCCTGATACATTTTATCTGATCCGGGGTGTACCGAGTATCTTGACTTGTGAGCCTCGTCCATCACGAGCTCACGGAGATTTCCAAACAAAGGGATCCAGATTCTGTCATTATAGTACGTGAGTCCATCGGACTTAACTTCAGAATGGCCATCTACACCACGCAGTGCTTCAGCTGCGAAGTTTTCTGCTTTCAAAGCTTCTCGTTGGCAGTCACGGATCCGATCCGGCAATCCTGAATGTATTGTAAGTTGAAGCGCTCGTACCCGACGAGGCTTTTCGTACTCTTTTCTGCTTAGGGCATCTGCCACCACATTTGCTTTTCCCGGATGATATTTAATTGCCAAATCATAATCGTTCAGTAATTCAACCCACCTTCTTTGCCGCATGTTGAGGTCTTTCTGATCAAAGATGTGCTGTAAACTTTTATGATCGGTGAATATTGTGCACTTTGTTCCGTATAAGTAGTGTCTCCAAATCTTGAGTGCATGAACAACGGCTCCCATTTCCAAATCATGCGTTGTATAATTCTTTTCAGTATCCTTTAGTTGCCTGGACCCATAGGCAATCACTTTGTCTCGTTGCATCAACACGCAACCGAGTCCTTGGATTGATGCATCACAGTAAACCACAAAGTCGTCAACTCCATCGGGTAACGCAAGAATTGGAGCCGAACATAACATATCTTTAAGCGTTTGGAACGCGCGCTCTTCTTTTTCACCCCATCTGTATTGCACTCCTTTGTGCGTTAAGGCTGTTAAGGGTTGGGCCAATTGAGAGAAACCCTTAATAAACCTTCGATAATATCCGGCAAGTCCTAAAAATTGTCGGATTTCTGTTGGCGCTCTTGGGGTAGACCAGTTCTTTATTGCTTCCACTTTGGCTGGATCGACATGAATTCCTTCCTCATTAACAATGTGTCCAAGAAACTGGACTTCGCGGATCCAAAAGTCGCACTTTGAAAACTTGGCGTAGAGCTGTTCCTTGCGAAGCAATTCCAAAATAAGACGCAGATGTTCCTCGTGTTCTTCCTTTGTCTTAGAGTAGATCAAAATGTCGTCGATGAAAACTATCACAAACTTATCGAGGTACGGCTTGCACACTCGATTCATCAGATCCATAAATACGGCAGGTGCATTGGTTAGCCCAAACGGCATAACCAGGAACTCGTAGTGACCATACCGAGTTCTGAAAGCTGTCTTGGGTACATCCTCATCACGAACGCGAAGCTGGTGATATCCAGACCGTAGATCAATCTTTGAAAAGTAGCTTGAACCCTGTAGTTGGTCGAAGAGATCGTCGATTCGAGGAAGTGGATACCGATTCTTGATCGTAACTTTGTTAAGCTCTCGGTAGTCAATGCACATGCGGAACGTTCCATCCTTCTTCTTAACAAACAGTACCGGAGCTCCCCATGGAGACGAACTTGGACGGATAAACCCCTTGTCGAGTAATTCTTGAAGTTGTGAAGAGAGTTCGTTGAGTTCACTTACTGCCAAACGGTAAGGTGCGCGTGCAATCGGAGCGGCTCCAGGAGCTAAGTCGATTCCAAACTCTACTTGTCGAAATGGAGGCAAACCAGGCAGATCTTCAGGAAATACATCTTGGAAGTCGCGAACTATCGGGTAGTCGTTGATTCTGCGCTCGGGAAGTGTCGAATCGGTGACGTTTGCAAGAATCGCGAAGTGACCTTTACGAAGGCACTTTTGAGCTTTGAGAAACGAGATAATACCAGTTACTACTCCACCTTTTTCACCTTGAACCGTTAACATTTCACCTCCTTCGAGTGGGATACGAACCACTTTTTCTTTACATAAGATTTCAGCTCGATTCTCAGATAACCAATCCATTCCTACTATAACGTCGAAACTACCAATCGGGAAAGGCATAAGATCAATTCCTAGGGTATGGCCAGCTAGTTCTAACTTACAGTCCTTAACTATCTGAGTTGTATCATGAAGTTTACCATTAGCTAGCTCTACCACATATTTAACGTCTAGGGCAATCGGTCTAGCATTAATCAACTTAGCAAATTTAGTGGAAATAAAACTTTTCTCAGCACCAGAATCAAATAATACAGTAGCAAAGAAACCGTTCAAAATAAATTTACCATTAATCACGTTGGCATCATTGCGAGCTTCACCCTGGCCCATGACGAAAGCTCGACCTCTACCATTTTCACCATTCCCGTTATTACCATTTCCGTTGCCGTTCCCATTACCATTACCTCCACCGTTACCATTCCCGCCGTTATTTCCCTGATTTCCGTTCCCTTGTCTTCTCAGTTGCGGGCAGTCTCTTTTAATGTGACCTTGAGCACCACACTCAAAGCAGCCACGGGCTCCCCCATTGTTGTTGTTCTGGTTCTGACCGTTATTGTTCCCATTACCCCGATTGTTCCCATAGTTGTTGTTCCTCCTGGGGCGGTTTTGTTGTTCAGGCAAAGTTGCCCAACAGTCTTTTGCTTCGTGGCCCCCCTTGCCACACCTTTCGCAGCTCATATTCTTCCTACAATTACCAGCATGATGCTTTCCACACTTGTTGCACAAAGGCAGGTTACCTTTGTAGTTGCCTTGCCCATTGCCACCCTGGCGGTAGTTACCACTGTTATTCCCGGACCTCTTGCTTTGACCTTGGGAGTTGCAAGATCTCCCAATGCTGTTTCCAACACCCTGGTTGTTCATGGAATTCTCAGGAGCTTCATCATCAGCTTTTCTTTTGCCACTTAAGGCAGTCTTCTCAGTGGCTTTCGCAGGTAGAGTACCTTTCTCGACCTCTTGATCAGTAAGTTTGTGAGCCAGACGAATGGCTTGCTGCACGGTAGCGGGGTTGCTGGCAGTCACCAGACTCTTGATTTGAGGCGCGAGGCCTTCCAGATAACGCTCAATGCGTTTGAACTCAGCATCAACCATCGAGGGGCACAAAACCTCGTACTCATGATATCGTGCAGTGTACTGCTCGACTTCAGACCCAATCATCTTCAAATTCAAGAATTCGCCTTCTAGCTTCTTCACTTGGTCACGGGGACAGTACTCCTCCATAATCAGATCCTTAAATGCTGCCCACTGCATGTTATTTGCCGCGTCTAGCCCAACCATCAGAATTTCAGCGTTCCACCAGGAGAGTGCAGCTCCTTCGAAGGTACCAGTAGCAAACTTCACCTTGCTTTCAGCTGGGCAATTACACATGGAGAAAACCTTTTCAGACTTCTCAATCCACCTGAGGAGTCCTACAGCTCCTTCTTCGCCGGAAAATGTCATCGGCTTACAGTCCATGAAGGACTTGAACGTGCAGTGGTGGTGGTTTCCTGATGCATAAATAGTTTGGGTTTTAAAATTAAACAGGTCAAAATATAGTTGCTTTGTGCCTTAACCGGCATAATAGTTACCCTGTGCGGCATATGCAGCTTGGACGGCTGCCACCGCGGCTTGCACATGTTCATTAATCATCGCTTGCAGCTGTGCAGGCGTCATGTTTATGTTGCCTCTTCCGTTTCCTCTTCCAGACATCTTGCTGAACAGTTAAAGTAGCCAGTGTTCAGTCACAGTTATACATTATACATATCCCATAATATGTATATTAGCCAGTCCCCGTTATCCCACTATTAGTCCAGAAAATTTTGTGCAAAACCGAGGCGTCGTCGAGAGAATCGTCGAAAGTCGGCTTTCCCATAAAAGTCACCGTCGGCGTAGTCGTCGTAGTAGAAATCAGGACGTAGCGTGTAGCATCGTTTCGTTGTCGCTTTCCCCGGCATAGTGCGCGCATTAGCGTTCGCGTTTTCGTATTCGTGTGTGAAAATTTTCCCTAAGGTTTTCCGTTAGACTTCCTAGACACGGTCTATATATATATCTATATATATATATATACATACGTACTAAGCTTTTACCTACACAGCAGAGCGAGTATCCCAGGTTGGCACGTAAAAATTTTGTCTTTGGGAATTTGTTTGTTCGTTTTGTAACCAAGGTTTTCAAGTTGCAGTTTCCAAATCGTTTTCAAAAATGATTCCAGTTCTCTGCAACTTATGGCTCTGATACCAATCTGTCACACCCCCAAATAACCACTAACGGAGTTTATACCGTTAAGGGGTGCGGCTAGACCAGGATTCACAACCATTAGTTACAAATACTAAATGAATCAGAGTTAGTTCAAAATCAGATATAAAGTAAAGTCTCAAATACAAACGCAGCGGAATAAAATATTGTTTTAGCACTAACCACGTGCTTTACATAAACATTGTATTAAATTCCCAAATAGTTCAATTAAAATAAAGGTCTTCACGTGCCATGCCAACCCGCTCCGGATACTCCTTAGCGATCTGCAAAAGTTTAAACCACGCAAGTGTCAACCTAACGGTTGGTGAGTTCACAGTGGGCTTGTCATGCATTGGCCCAGTCTCATGATCATAATTTGTCTCAAGTATACTTACATGTTATTTATTTGTGAAAAGCAATGCTCGTAATTTAAATCTCAGTTTATAAATGGTTTGTCCGTGACCTACGTCATCGGGTATGTACTAGTTCCGTAAAGTTAAAGGACTCAACCGATATCGCGGGTAGCTAATCCGTTGTTCCATGCTCTAAGGAAGTTTGTACCAAAGCTGACTTATTTTGTGGGGGCCGAGCCATCCCGTACGGTGCGGACCTACGTCATCGCGGTTTTTGCCTCCCCCGTGTCCTCTCGGGATCACGGTCAGATAGGCTGATATTGTACCTCCGTGCACTCCCCGTGCCACGGGGCGGAGTTTGTCAAACTCCAGTAGATCTACCCAACATCCCCTCGCTTTACAATTAATGGCACAATTTTAGTTGAGGACTTTTAAGTTATAGGGCATCCTTAGAAAACATGTGATATCATGTGGTTTAGACTTTAACCTACACTAGCCATATTAAAACAGTTTTCGTTTCAGAAATAGTTTGTTAAGTTTCACCAGTGTTTCCCATAAAACACTTCAAGTTCATTCAATGGGTGCCGAGCACTCCGAGTTTTCATGTTCATCAGGGAGGTGCCTAGCACTCTCGAGTTTGTCAGCATTGTTTTTCTTTTAGTTGATCTGTGTGACCCAAACGGGTTCACGGTAATCGGTTTAGTGACACTCACCTTTGGTTGCACTGCTACACTTCAAGTAATCCAAATTATTGTTGTTTAACGAAGACCTATGAACACGTTTAGGTCTTAAGTATTAGTTTCGTGTCTAATCTTTACTTAACGTCACTATGGCCCATAACATAGCACGTTGCAACTATGACTCGACATACCGACGCACGACACCAATGGTTGATCATAAACAAGGGTTCATATAAATCAGATATCAAACATGTTTCATCATGGCATAATCATGTAAGTCATGGCATAACACTTAAGCAAATTTCACAAGTTTGGTTTTTAGGTCAGGTCTTAGTTTCGCTAGCATAGTTTCGCTAGGCAGTTTCGCCGGGTGCACGGGCAGCACTTTCGCTAGGAAATGCCTGGTGACACAGTTTCGCTAGGCTAGTTTCGCCCGAAACTGCTGACGCAGTTTCGCTAGCCTAGTTTCGCAGGGAAACTGGTTTGAACTTTCGTTCAGGTATTTCGCTCGGTAGTTTCGTTCGAGCTGGTCTGGTCAGGTTACCCGGCGACACTATAGTTTCGCTGGGTAGTGTTGCTGGAAGGAGATATAGTTTCGCTACTTAGTTTCGCCCAGAGAACACGCAGTTTCGCTGGTCGCGAAAAACATATGGATTTGCCTAAAAATCAACCTAACGGCTTCTGATCTTACATGCAATTCATTATTTAGCATACATAGGTGTCACACCCCGGTCAACGAATTCGGGTGTGAACGGGAATGGAATCATAGTCGTGGATACATAGAACAACTAATTATATTCAAACGTTATAGTAAAACATCACATCATTTAGATTGCAGCGGAAAAGTGGTGAAATGATAATGTCTTACATTTGAAAATAAAAAGTCTTAATTTATTGATAAAAGCATAAAGTAGTTTATTTGGGATAGGTCGGGACTATGACTCCGGCGAAGCAGGTCCGATAGTTGAAGTTAAGCCCCATTTGCATGCCTTCGGTGATTGCTCAATTACCTGAGAAATCATGAGTTTGAAAATGGGTCAACATAAAGTTGGTGAGGTTCACAGGTTTATGATTTATCAGTTAAACAGTTGTAAAACAGTTTTCGGTATACTTAACATTATCAGGGTTTATTGTTGTGGTTGTATGATCTCACCTGAACCTTGATTTCAAATACTAACGGTTTACCCACCCGGCATCTCTTGCCCAGAGATGTTAAACAGTGCAGAATAACTGACGTGTACCCCCAGACAATCCGGAGTCAGAACTGGAGCTACCAGTTAGGGTAGGGTTGTCAACCCAAATAGATCTATTCACTAGCTATCGTTTCGTACAGAACTAATTGAAATCAATTAATGATGGGATTTCGGTTGTACAAACGTTTATAACGATAATGTACCAAGTTGGGCAATCAGTAAGAGAACAAGTAGTCATACGGCTAACAAATAAACCATAATATTAAGTAAAAAGCATTTAATCAGTTTTCATGATTTCTCCCCCAAGTATAAAACAGTTAAAAGGAAAAGGGGCCGTGAAACTCACTGAATCAGCAGATGAATGAATGAACCATGAAGTAGCGGTAGCAAGTAATGTCCTAATTTAAATAAATAAGACATTTGCATAAGGTATATGATCAATTGAGTAACATAAGTCACCCAAATGATACCGGTCAAGTCTTGACGTTATTCCCGTTTGTATTCGTTTGGAAAGCCCGTTATTAGCATTTATCGTACAAATAAGTACACATTTTCAAGTTTATATTTATGTTAAAATAAATATAAAGAAAGGCAACGTTAATGAAATGGAATCAATTATTGAACGTCTTGTTAAATAATAAGATATATTATTTATTTAGCTCAATTGATTTTTAAAGGAGTTGATATGTTTTCCAACACGTTAAGTTATATCAAAACTTAATGGAAAAATGGGTTCATAATTATTGTCAAAATAATTATATTGTTCCTTGAAATAATCTTTACAAGTCTTATAATTTCCCAAATAATTATTTGTTAAAATAATTATTTATTCGTCATAAAAATAGATAATGACTTTAAACATTTATGAAATATTTATTCTATTTTTAAAACGTCATGAGAAAAGATATGACTTAAAAACATCACTTGGACTTATAGATTTTTCCTTTAAATGTTTTATAAAATGAGTCATGTCTTTAATTGAGTTTACGTATTTCGACGTTATCGCGTATATCGCCGTATTGATCCCGGTGTCATTACTACGCAACGTCATTATGTCTAGATCGTTTTTGGGTTATCAAAATGATCATAAAAATTCATCAAGTCTTCCAACATGAAGACTTGTCTTTATTTTTATAAAAATCCATTTATAAAAATCCACATTTTAAAGATAATTGTTAGATCTTCTTGCCTTTTTATAGAGTTTTTAAGAAATCTTTATGATAAGTCCAAGTGTTTTAATCATTTGACATACATGATCTTTTTATCATTTTTGGATTGAGTTTTATAAAATAATCCATGACAAGAAATTGTCATCTTTTATTTCCTTTAACCAACCCAAGCCATTAAATAATCATGTGACATGATTATTTATACTTTTCCATTTATTAACATTTTGTTACGATTATATTTTTATTAACATGTTTGATTGTTCATATCTACTAACACTTAGTGTTAGGACCGTTTTATCAAGTTAATATATAACGTAAACATATCTACTAACACTTTTAGTGTTAGGACTTTTTAACAATCAACTAACACATTTGTGTTAGGACAAATAAATAAATAACAATCACTAACACTTTGTGTTAGGACAAAGAATATAAATAACAATCACTAGCACTTTTGTGTTAGGACAAATAAATATAAACATGTATAGATTATGAGTTAGCATTTATGTTCATTTTATATGAAGAGGCTTGGAGGTTTGTTTGAAAATCAACTAACTCATGAAACCAAGGTTTCATAAACAAGATCACGGTGCACACTTGTTACTTTCCAAAGATTTCACAAATGTGTTTCACCACACTTCTTGGCTAACTTTAAGCCTCATAGGCACCAAAGTAAGTGCTTGATCTTGGAAGAATAGAGATTAAGAAGAGAGTTTTTGTTAGTTGATCAAACATACACAAGCATTCTAGTTAACTTGGTGGATTGTTGTCAAGACTTGAGGGGTTCAAGGGGTGAAAGTAAGTAGGAGAAGTGAGTTAGAAAACTCACAAAAAGTAAGGAAAATCGGTGGAGAGTGGTGGTGGATTTCCGGCGGTTGGCGGTGGTCCGGCAGGGTGGCGTCGCGGCGGCAGAGGGCTGCCGGAGGTGGCAGCCGGTGGCTGGGATGGGCGGCGGTGGTGAGGCCGGCCAAAGGAGGGAGGAAGAGGGAGAGAGGAAAGCAAGTGCTTGGTGCAAGAATTTTGGGTGGGGGTGGCTTCTTATTTATAGTCCAAATGATGGTCATTAACCCTTGGTTTAGGTTTTAATCTCATGGTAATTTCATACTAAAAACCAATGGTTTTTTGTTGTGTTGTCAAGCCCACATTAACCCAACAATTTCCATGACTTGGAGGTTACTCCTCTAGTTATTTTTATAAAAATTGTAGACTTTTATAAAATATAAGGAGGTTAGGAGTTTGTAAAAATTATAACTTTTATAAATTAATTCCTAGTGGAATTAATCCAAAAAGGTGGTGAAGTTTAAATAAATAAATTGGGCCAAAAGTTTATAAACATTAAATGGGTTAATTTTTATAAAAAGTTATGGGCCAAGATAAATAAAGAAAAAAAAAGTTTGGAAGTTGCAAGGATAAGAAAGAAAGAATTGTTTTGGGCCGGTTCGGCCCAATGTGATTCGGGCCGCGGTTCGGGTTTCTGATTTGGGGAAAACACTCGGTGTGATGAGGCGAGTCATTGGTAAAATTTTCGGGTTCATCCGAATTGATTTGGGCTTATTGGGCTTACTGGGCCCAATAGGCTAAACGGTTTGAACAAAAAGGCTAAGTCTTGACAACGGACAAACTTTAAATACGATTTGATTTTATCAAAAGTTGTAAAGTTTCGTATTGATTCACATAACCAGTTTTAGTTTGTTTGACATGTTTCGTTTTTGTTTTTCTCAAGTTGATCCGGTTTGGTACGCGTGAATGCAACAAAGACTGTTTCGTTTGTTCGCGTCAGTTTTAAGCTCGATTACCATGAGTGATTAGAATCTCAGTTGTTTCTAGTCATGTAATCGCTTAAAATGTTCCCGTGTCGATGGTGAATATCCGTGACACATGTTTAAGAAAAATATAAAAATTTCATTTTTATATTCGTTTCTTATTGTTAACATTCCATTAATTCCTTAATGGTCTTTCATGATTATTAGGGCGCGTTTTCCAATACAAACGTGGGAATCAGTTTACGTTCGGTTTTTCATCGGTCACGTACAGTTACCGATAGTTAATCATGGGTAAGATAAGCACATAAGTCTAATCTAAAGTCAAAGTGAGGAGCGTTGACTTGACTTTTGGACGGGGTGTCACATTCTCCCCCAGTTAGAAGAATTTCGTCCCGAAATTCAGTTCTGACCACTGGTGGATGTAACGTTTTCAAAAGTCAAGGACACTTCTGACGCATTGGGTTCTTGCGTTCCCAGGTTTACTTTGGACCTTGCCTAGAGTTCTATCACTCCCAAATGATGGGAATGCGACTACGCTTCAGTTCTTAATTTATTGGTCAAGTGTCTCGACAGGTTCCTCGACAAGCGTAGTGCCTCGTCGACTTGAATTTCATCAAGCAGGACGACAAACGTTTCGTCGGACAGACACTTAATTAAATTACTAATCATAAAAATGTCATGAATGCTACTAATTAGGATAGGCAGGCGTAGCCGGTACGCCGCTGGGCCAATCGTTTCAATGATTGGTAGATAAATCTAAATAGAATGAGAATTGACACACGGATGAGCGAGGTATTGAGGATGAAGGTTTTTGGACAAGTCTTGATTACTCGTGAATGGGTTCTACCAGGATTTTCATGTAGTTCAAATTACAATTATGTGTGCACCCACAATTGTGATTTGCCTTACATGATCGGCCTAAGCTTTGCTCATACATGAATTTTCAGTTTGTCGGAAGCGAGACGTGTTTGGGACACTACTGATCTTACGAAGTAGTCTGGATTGATTATCTCTTGCTCGAAAGTTCCAATGCAAACAAGGAGTTTTCATTCCTAGTTTACTAGACCTAGTTATTGTCTTTCCAAGACAATACACGTTACTAGGTTTTGATTAGATACCGGATGGAATCTTCCTAGGGTACTAGGAGTTTTAATGATCATAATGACGGAGATGCGGGTTGCTCTAGTTTTCTGGGTATCATGGCCTAATTTCTTACTAGTCTCAGGGTAGGATGGGGTTCGTAGGCGGTTGGTCCGATCCATTCCAGGATTCCAAGGGACCAAGGTAACAAGGTTTAGATCTTCCTTGCTTTTCATGCCTTGTTATTCCTTGTCTGAGGCCGAATTCATTATAAGGTTTTGATCCCCCTTATAATTTCCAAGGGTTTGCATCATGCGTTAGCATAGTCTTTCTAATGATCGCATGAGTTCGTAAGTCTATTGAAGATCAGAGGTAACTTGCTTGCAATACATAGGAGGGTACTTGAGACTAGTAGGTTGGTTTCTTTCAATCTTAGTCCGGAAAGTAAATGAATGATACTTCTTTTCATGACGTGATGTCAAGAGGGTGTAGTTCGATGCCTTATGCGATAACCACTGATGTAATAGGTTTAACTGGTGACGAATGATTTTCCTAACCATTTCCAAGATCAACATCCGGAAAACGACATATCCTTCATTGTTGGATTAGTCCTATTTCATCTATTGTTTCATATAAAACGGGAGCACCCCATAAGGAGGGGCTTGGACGGATGAAGCCTTTATCTAGCAACTCTTATAGTTGATTAGATAACTCTCGTACTACGGACGGTGCCATATGGTAAGGGATGTGGCAACGGGTCGGCTCCAGGCGTTAAGTCGATGCGAAATTTCTCTTACCGAAGGGGTAAGACTGGGGAGTCTTTGGGAAAGATTTCCGGGTATTTGCGGTTAATAGGAACATCTTCGATGCGTTTATCCCTAGGTTTCCTCTCAGTGACCTGAGCTAAGAATAGCATGGCATCCTTTGCGAAGGAATTCTCGTGCCTTTATACCAGATGTGAGGTTTAGCTTGTCTTGCAGGTATAGAGTGTTGCCATTTGCAAGTGGCACTCTTAACATTTTCTCGTGACATATGATTTTCACATGGTTCTTTGTCAACCATTCTATCCTAAGGATTATGTCGAGGTTTCTGAATTCAATGGGTATTAGGTTGGTGCTAAATGTATGAGCGGAGAGTCCTATGATTAACCTTGGTAGATTATGACGGATCTGATTAATTCTCTATTGGCTCATTCTATGGTAACTTAGTGTCTAGGGCAGAATGGTCGATTTCGAAGGATTACAAGATAAAATCGGTAGGCACAAGGTTCCTATCAGCATTAGTATTGAACAAAACAGAAGCTCAATGGTTGTTCACTATGAACGTACCTGTTTTCGTGTTCGGGTCACGACAGGCGTCTTCAGCGTTGATCACAAAGGCTCTTCCTCTAGCCTGGTTAGCATTCTGGTCCTTGTTCTCCGGGCATTCACTCTTGAAGTGTCCAATGGTCCCGCAACCGTAGCAAGTGCGTTTTGGGCAGCTACGTGCTACATGTCCGTAAGTCTTGCAGATATTGCAAAAGACATTTCCACAATCGAGAGTATGGTGGAGGTTGCATTTGTTGCACAGGGGCGCAGTACCGGTGTAACCGGTCTTTCGGAGGGACTGGATAGGGGCGGTAGCAGCATAGACCTTCTCTGGTCTGGATTCCTCAACAGGGGTCCTCTCGGAGTTCTCGTTCCGATTCTCCCAGAATCCACGCTTACGTTTGCTTGATGAAGGGATGGCACTGACATCAAGGGATTCATGTTCAGGCGATTTCTTGCCAAAGTCTACACCTTGACGATTTGCCTGATAGACAAGGTTGTGTGCCAGACGCACAGCATCCTGAAATGCCTGAGGGTTTGAGGAGAGAACGTTTCCTTGAATGTGTGGCGCAAGTCCCCAGATGTACCGTTCGATCTTCTTGTATGTCGGGGTGACCATAGTTGGACAGAGGTGAGCAAGCTCGCGGAACCTCTTAGTGTAGCCAGCAACGTCGGCTCCAACCATGGATAGGTTCCAGAATTCGGCTTCAAGTTTCTGCAGTTCCTCTCTAGGACAGTACTCATCGCTCAACAGTCGTTTGAGTTCGTCCCATGTCATGGCATAAGCCAAGTCAGTTCCCATAGCATCGGCATGGGAGTTCCACCAGGTTAGTGCATCGTCAGTGAACGTGCACGTGGAATATTTGACCATGTACTGCTCGGGACAGTTGCTTATGCGGAATACTGACTCCATTTTCTCAAACCAACGGATTAACCCGACAGCACCCTCGGAACCCTTAAAGTTGGTGGGTTTGCAATTCATAAAATCTTTGTATGAACATTCCCGAGTGCCGCGTGCCCCGTTGTCAGTGTGACGTTGGGTCTCGGAAGCGGCGACTGTTTCAGCAACGCGCTGAGCGATCATCTCCTCGATTTCGGCGGCGCTCATCGGAGGAGGAGGAGGAGCATTTCTGGTGGTTTGGCGTCTAGGCGGCATGATTTTGCTTTAAGTTGTGAATATCAACATAAAGAAAAATTTTAGATAGTATGTAAATGGGGTTATTAACGTACGGAAATAACTGCCACGACATATACCAATGATACCGTGATACGCGCAAACACAACCAAGAAATATAAGATAGAAGGGATATAAAGGGATATAGCGTACGCGAATGATTAACATGCCATAGAGATAACCATAAGAATAATATCAATAATGATAACAACAATCATGATCATTAGCATAACCATACTACTAATTTCTATTCCCACCATATTAACTACAAAACGTTCGATGATCAAAGTGAGACATGTTTGGTCATGGGCCTGCAACCCAGAAATACCACATACAAGATATAGGTATGCTAAAATGATGGTCCACAAAGGCTAGATTTTAAGTTATCTAGAATGGTGGAGGTCCTGGGGGTATGGCTAGGGCAGTCGTGATCTGTGACACACGGGTCATGAAGGTCATTACACGTCCAATGAAATCCTCTACGGTGACGTGCCTCGCATGGAGGGCCTCGTTTGACAGAAAGAGGTTAGTGACGGTTGTGTTGACACCATTCATGTGAGTATGAAGGGTGTCCATGGAGTCTTGAACGACATCCATATGACCAGCAATCCTGGCTATCCGGGTCTCGAGGGCCCGAAGGTCAGTCACAGTAAGGTGTCGAGCAATGTCTCTCTCAACTAATTCAAAGGCCAGCTCATGACGACGCAAGCGTGCTACCAGTAGCGGTATAGTGTCCGCTATCGGCTTGTCGGTGAGTACGGAGATGCAGACAGAGGACGGCGCGTGTTGCCGCCTCTGATTGAGGGCTTGCCTTTCTTGTAAGAGCTAGGCAGTCTCTCAAGCAGTCTCCAGGAATGGAGTTTTCCGGGCATCTATGATAAATAAGGGTACTCGGAGGCGCGATGCCGCTTAGGCACTGGCTCGTTCGGGGATGGAGTATAGTCAGATACATCTCTATCATTGTTTTCTCCGGAATTGGGAATGCAGATGACTTCCTTGGAAGTCTTCTCTGCGATTATATTCCGAGAGAAAGAGACGTAGCTAGCAGTAGCATATAAACTAAATGAATAATTGCTAAGGAAATAGTAAACATGTATAGCAATTAAATTAACATAAGTTAATATGTTGGAGAAGCGGTCTTGCATGCAAATGGTGGCTTCAGAGCGGGTTATAGTCCAGGTTCAGTTTTTGTTTTGTTTGTTCGTTTATCCTGGTTCGCTATAACCACGGCTCTGATACCAATCTGTCACACCCCGGTCAACGAATTCGGGTGTGAACGGGAATGGAATCATAGTCGTGGATACATAGAACAACTAATTATATTCAAACGTTATAGTAAAACATCACATCATTTAGATTGCAGCGGAAAAGTGGTGAAATGATAATGTCTTACATTTGAAAATAAAAAGTCTTAATTTATTGATAAAAGCATAAAGTAGTTTATTTGGGATAGGTCGGGACTATGACTCCGGCGAAGCAGGTCCGATAGTTGAAGTTAAGCCCCATTTGCATGCCTTCGGTGATTGCTCAATTACCTGAGAAATCATGAGTTTGAAAATGGGTCAACATAAAGTTGGTGAGGTTCACAGGTTTATGATTTATCAGTTAAACAGTTGTAAAACAGTTTTCGGTATACTTAACATTATCAGGGTTTATTGTTGTGGTTGTATGATCTCACCTGAACCTTGATTTCAAATACTAACGGTTTACCCACCCGGCATCTCTTGCCCAGAGATGTTAAACAGTGCAGAATAACTGACGTGTACCCCCAGACAATCCGGAGTCAGAACTGGAGCTACCAGTTAGGGTAGGGTTGTCAACCCAAATAGATCTATTCACTAGCTATCGTTTCGTACAGAACTAATTGAAATCAATTAATGATGGGATTTCGGTTGTACAAACGTTTATAACGATAATGTACCAAGTTGGGCAATCAGTAAGAGAACAAGTAGTCATACGGCTAACAAATAAACCATAATATTAAGTAAAAAGCATTTAATCAGTTTTCATGATTTCTCCCCCAAGTATAAAACAGTTAAAAGGAAAAGGGGCCGTGAAACTCACTGAATCAGCAGATGAATGAATGAACCATGAAGTAGCGGTAGCAAGTAATGTCCTAATTTAAATAAATAAGACATTTGCATAAGGTATATGATCAATTGAGTAACATAAGTCACCCAAATGATACCGGTCAAGTCTTGACGTTATTCCCGTTTGTATTCGTTTGGAAAGCCCGTTATTAGCATTTATCGTACAAATAAGTACACATTTTCAAGTTTATATTTATGTTAAAATAAATATAAAGAAAGGCAACGTTAATGAAATGGAATCAATTATTGAACGTCTTGTTAAATAATAAGATATATTATTTATTTAGCTCAATTGATTTTTAAAGGAGTTGATATGTTTTCCAACACGTTAAGTTATATCAAAACTTAATGGAAAAATGGGTTCATAATTATTGTCAAAATAATTATATTGTTCCTTGAAATAATCTTTACAAGTCTTATAATTTCCCAAATAATTATTTGTTAAAATAATTATTTATTCGTCATAAAAATAGATAATGACTTTAAACATTTATGAAATATTTATTCTATTTTTAAAACGTCATGAGAAAAGATATGACTTAAAAACATCACTTGGACTTATAGATTTTTCCTTTAAATGTTTTATAAAATGAGTCATGTCTTTAATTGAGTTTACGTATTTCGACGTTATCGCGTATATCGCCGTATTGATCCCGGTGTCATTACTACGCAACGTCATTATGTCTAGATCGTTTTTGGGTTATCAAAATGATCATAAAAATTCATCAAGTCTTCCAACATGAAGACTTGTCTTTATTTTTATAAAAATCCATTTATAAAAATCCACATTTTAAAGATAATTGTTAGATCTTCTTGCCTTTTTATAGAGTTTTTAAGAAATCTTTATGATAAGTCCAAGTGTTTTAATCATTTGACATACATGATCTTTTTATCATTTTTGGATTGAGTTTTATAAAATAATCCATGACAAGAAATTGTCATCTTTTATTTCCTTTAACCAACCCAAGCCATTAAATAATCATGTGACATGATTATTTATACTTTTCCATTTATTAACATTTTGTTACGATTATATTTTTATTAACATGTTTGATTGTTCATATCTACTAACACTTAGTGTTAGGACCGTTTTATCAAGTTAATATATAACGTAAACATATCTACTAACACTTTTAGTGTTAGGACTTTTTAACAATCAACTAACACATTTGTGTTAGGACAAATAAATAAATAACAATCACTAACACTTTGTGTTAGGACAAAGAATATAAATAACAATCACTAGCACTTTTGTGTTAGGACAAATAAATATAAACATGTATAGATTATGAGTTAGCATTTATGTTCATTTTATATGAAGAGGCTTGGAGGTTTGTTTGAAAATCAACTAACTCATGAAACCAAGGTTTCATAAACAAGATCACGGTGCACACTTGTTACTTTCCAAAGATTTCACAAATGTGTTTCACCACACTTCTTGGCTAACTTTAAGCCTCATAGGCACCAAAGTAAGTGCTTGATCTTGGAAGAATAGAGATTAAGAAGAGAGTTTTTGTTAGTTGATCAAACATACACAAGCATTCTAGTTAACTTGGTGGATTGTTGTCAAGACTTGAGGGGTTCAAGGGGTGAAAGTAAGTAGGAGAAGTGAGTTAGAAAACTCACAAAAAGTAAGGAAAATCGGTGGAGAGTGGTGGTGGATTTCCGGCGGTTGGCGGTGGTCCGGCAGGGTGGCGTCGCGGCGGCAGAGGGCTGCCGGAGGTGGCAGCCGGTGGCTGGGATGGGCGGCGGTGGTGAGGCCGGCCAAAGGAGGGAGGAAGAGGGAGAGAGGAAAGCAAGTGCTTGGTGCAAGAATTTTGGGTGGGGGTGGCTTCTTATTTATAGTCCAAATGATGGTCATTAACCCTTGGTTTAGGTTTTAATCTCATGGTAATTTCATACTAAAAACCAATGGTTTTTTGTTGTGTTGTCAAGCCCACATTAACCCAACAATTTCCATGACTTGGAGGTTACTCCTCTAGTTATTTTTATAAAAATTGTAGACTTTTATAAAATATAAGGAGGTTAGGAGTTTGTAAAAATTATAACTTTTATAAATTAATTCCTAGTGGAATTAATCCAAAAAGGTGGTGAAGTTTAAATAAATAAATTGGGCCAAAAGTTTATAAACATTAAATGGGTTAATTTTTATAAAAAGTTATGGGCCAAGATAAATAAAGAAAAAAAAAGTTTGGAAGTTGCAAGGATAAGAAAGAAAGAATTGTTTTGGGCCGGTTCGGCCCAATGTGATTCGGGCCGCGGTTCGGGTTTCTGATTTGGGGAAAACACTCGGTGTGATGAGGCGAGTCATTGGTAAAATTTTCGGGTTCATCCGAATTGATTTGGGCTTATTGGGCTTACTGGGCCCAATAGGCTAAACGGTTTGAACAAAAAGGCTAAGTCTTGACAACGGACAAACTTTAAATACGATTTGATTTTATCAAAAGTTGTAAAGTTTCGTATTGATTCACATAACCAGTTTTAGTTTGTTTGACATGTTTCGTTTTTGTTTTTCTCAAGTTGATCCGGTTTGGTACGCGTGAATGCAACAAAGACTGTTTCGTTTGTTCGCGTCAGTTTTAAGCTCGATTACCATGAGTGATTAGAATCTCAGTTGTTTCTAGTCATGTAATCGCTTAAAATGTTCCCGTGTCGATGGTGAATATCCGTGACACATGTTTAAGAAAAATATAAAAATTTCATTTTTATATTCGTTTCTTATTGTTAACATTCCATTAATTCCTTAATGGTCTTTCATGATTATTAGGGCGCGTTTTCCAATACAAACGTGGGAATCAGTTTACGTTCGGTTTTTCATCGGTCACGTACAGTTACCGATAGTT